>CASBWL010000028.1:1200000-1664794 GCA_949130495.1 Sambucus nigra
TTGTTATTATTCTGCTAATATATTTAATTGGATTGTACAGGCAATGATCATTTTTTAAGCTCATGAAAATATGGCATTAACAAAGGCCTCTGCATCAAAGGGCTGGAGATCCTCTACACCTTCGCCAACACCAATAAATTTCACAGGGATGCCAAGCTCCTAAACTACTCTAACCACACATCCTCCTCTTGTAGAACTATCGAGTTTTATCAAAATTAAACCAGTTATTCCAACAACCTCGTTGAGCTCTCTTGCTTGTGGAGGCGTATTCAAACCGGATGTTCCATCCATAATAAGCAGGATCTATTTGAGCGCCTAGAACAACTTAGAAATAGCTTTCTTGCATGCAATCAATTCTTCCATCAGGTTGTAATTAGTGTGCAAACGTCCAGAGGTGTCATATAGGATGACATCAAAGCCATGTTCTTTCCATCTTTTAATGGCCTGTAAAAGAACTGATGATGCTTTAGCCCTCTCTTTTTTAGCAACAATAATCTCACAGCCAGTCCTCTCAGCCCGAATCTTCAATTGGTCACTAACGGTTTCTCTAAACGTGTCGCCTACTGCCATTATTATCTGGCATAATTTCAAACCGCAGGAAATAAAGATCATAATTTCAAGTCTCATATCTCATTGACAAGATGCAAATTGGAGTATTTTCTTGACCAGGGGAGTTCGCGACTATAAGCAGTGGAGAGTTTGATCATAGTTTCAAGCTGCCCTCTGCGAGTCCCTGACTCACATTGTTGGCATCTTGTGGGGTCGAGCTTTGCCGACCATGAGTTAGATACTAGACAGCGTTCACAAAGTGGTGCCGGGCGGGGATGGTCACACAAAAAAACCCAGAAGTATTTCTAAATCTGAACACTAACTCTAAATTTGAGGTTAATTTATACGTAAAAACAAACATATCATTTAGACTTCAGATTGAGATGAAAAATAATCTTAGTATTAATCGAGAACCACCTTCCAACTTTATTTCGAATAGAAATTATTTCTTAGTTGTGACACCACGCCCAATTAAATATCGGGTGATCAGTCCTTTATAAAATTTAAAACATAATGTTCGGTTGGTTCATTCTTAGCATCACTATCGAAAACATAATAATTAACCACCTAATAATTAATTAAGGTAGCGTCAAAATACTTATTTTTTTTGTTTTCTTCTTTTCCGAAATAAAGCATTCATTTATTAAATCCAAGATTGTAAAATATAATCCATCCACCACACAACTGAATAAAATAAATACTGAATATGAATCACGTATTGAAATAAATAAGACTAGATAAAACATTCCAGTTCAAAACTCTAAACCAAGAATCACAAATCCATCTGAAATGAAGGGAAAGTAAACTGAATACAATTTTTGAAAATGTCTAAGGAATGGGCGACACTGGCCCTAAATGGATCGTCTATACAGAACTGAGTGAAATGATAGAGGCGTCTAAAGCAAAGATCTACACCTTCCACAATAGCTACAGCATGCCAAGCAATCCAAATCTCTAAGTATGGTGTCCCTGTGGCTGAGCACCTGATGTAATACATATATATATAGCAAGAGAGAAAAGAGATGCAAGAAATGGGTCAGAGCCCGATGTGTAAAATATTTGTTTTAGCAAGTATTTAAAATTTGCAATGAAGCAAGTATCAAGTGCGTGTTAGTTCGAACTCTCACCTGAGATTCTCACCTATCGTCTATTGTGCACGCCTAATGTACCTCTATTCTTACCTAGCCATCTGTAACCCTTCTAACTAGATAAAGACTTACTTTTAGTTATACCTCGTGATAGCAACCCGTGATTCCCAGTTTTTCACATTATTAATATCATCATTTATTAACTCGGTTAAGTGTTATCACACTAAGTTAAGTATTCACAGCTTACGTCACTTAAGATTGTACTATCCCAATAACCTACAACAATCTCATAGTAGGAATAACACAAGTATACATATACATTTTCAACATTGTAATATAAATATACTAATACAGCACCCCAAGGTTAAGCCTATAGTGCATTGCATACTTTGTTATCATGTCCCGGTACATCTCGTACTCCAATAAGGACTATCGGCTCGAAAATCTCCCATGAACCATATATATACAAAACACATATAGTGGAGGGGAATATAGTTCACATATCTATGGGCCACGCACATACCTACGCTCCCATAGTCAGCTGACTTATCAACTCACCAATAAGTCTTCACAGTCCTATGTTCTGAGATACAAGTCAATAATACCCACGAAGGTCACCCAGGAGAAGACTGTCTCTACACCACCTCCCGTGATAGCAAGCAGCTAGGTATGTCATATACATAATATTAAACATTTAATAGTATCCACACATCCTATTAATATTTCAGGTATACCCAACCAAATCATTTATATATATCACATACGTATTATTCTCTCTCTTTTTTACGTATTATATATATTAATTCGATTACTAACTCTTACGTAGTCTCCAAGGTCAACCTTCCGTTCCAACCATTTAAAGTAGAATTTCCCACCTTCTTCCTAACAATTCTGCACTAGGCTAAGTTCCTCAATTAGCAGTTTTCTCACTTAAATTAATTTTGCAACTTAATTTGGGGTAAAAATGGAAATTCCAAAATTTGGACCTGTCGCTCGAACCAGAAAGCCTAGTTGTTTGAACGACTTACACATGTCGCTCGAACCAGTCTTCGCACGACTTCATGCGGCATCCCTATATAGCTCGAACTACTTCTCACGAGATACCAATCTCGTTTGAATGACCTACTTCGTGCGATATCATGCAAGATGGCGTTGTTTCGTCTTCAACCTTTAACGACTTTGTTTTTCATCATATTTCAACCCTAAAACCTCTAAATTATTATCCCAAACTTCAATCAATCAGTCCCGAATCGAATCCTAACAATTATACATGGATTCTAACATCCTAGAATCATTAAATCATTACAAATCATTAAGGAAATATGAAATCCCCAATTTAGTTACTAAAACCCCCGTTCTTCAAATTCTTAATCAAGAACTCATGATTTCCAGATTCGTTCTTCACATAAATTCATCAAAACGAAATTTCTATTCTACATACATGGAGGGTTCAATCTAATTAATCTCATATTCAAATCATACATCCAAAATCTCCAATTTTCATCACTTTTATGAACAAAACATGTTTATATCATCCCTATACTAACATGAATATGATTAATGCTAAAGAAAAGAAAGTAATAAACACTTGCCTCGAATTAGTCGTCTGATTTCTTGACGTTGTTGGTATGGGCGTGTTCCTCTTGTTCTGAGGATATCGCCTCAGTGACGAAATGTGGAACACATCATGGGTACGATGCGAGTGCTCCGGCAACCCAAGCCTGTAAGCTACTGGTCTGACCCTCTCTATAATAGGGAATGGTCCTACGTATCTCGGAGCCAATTTCCCTTTCTTCCCAAATCTCATTACTCTCTTCATTGTAGATACTCTTAACAAACCTGGTCCCCCACTGCGAATTCTCGAAAGAACCTCTTAGCATCGGCTTAGCTTTTCTGCTTGTCCTGGGCTACCCGAATGCGATCCTGAATCATCTCGATCCTGCTCGACGTATCCTGAATTATCTATGGCCCGAGTAGCTTGTTGTCTCCCACCTCTAGTCAACAAGCTGGAGATCGACAAGGTCTACCATACAATGCCTCGAACGGGGCCATGCCAATCGTAAACTCATAGGAGTTGTTATAATAAAACTCCACCAGTGGAAGATACTGCTCCCAACCTCCCCCAAAGTCAAGGATACACATGCGTAACATTTTCTAGAGCATCTGATTAGTGCGCTCAGTCTGCCCATCAGTCTGTGGGTGATACGATGTACTCAATCGTAACTCGGTAACCATAGCCTCCTGGAAACTCTCCCAAAAATGAGATACAAACGTCTTGTCTCTATACGAAACGACATTAAGAGGCACACCATGCAGTCTCACTATCTCTGCAATAAACAACTGAGAGTACTGTCCCGCAGTATAATCTGTCCTGACCGGCAGAAATGGGCTAATTTCGTCAACTGATCCACAATACCCATATAGAATCGTGTCCTCTTTGCGAAGTAGGCAACCCGGTAATGAAGCCCGTGGAAATGCCCTCCCATTTCCACATAGGTATCTCTAACGGCTGAAGTAAACGTGGTGGCTTCTGGTGGACCACTTTCACTAGCTGACAAGTGGTACACTTGGAGACGAACTCCGCAATGTCTCTCTTCATTCCGCTCCACCAGTACTGCCGCCTCATATCCTGGTACATTTTGTCCCCACCAGGATGTACTGCAAATCGAGACCCATGCGATTTCGTCATCACTGCATGTCGAATGTCCTCCCCCTCTGGAACAACGAGTCTCCCATTAAAGCGCAAATCGCCCTTGGAGCTTACTGAAAAAGACTCGGCTCCATCGGCTAAAAGCTGCCTACCCCGATCTTGACAGAACGAATCCGCTACCTGTGCCTCTACTACTCTCGTAACAATCTGAGGCGTAACGGTCATTACAGACATAAATGTTCGGGCCATGGTATCCTGGTGTCCCAATTCCTTCCATTTCTCTTTCCATACCTCAGCCCTCTCATCCACTGGCCTATGGCTCAACGCGTCTGCTACCACATTAGCCTTTCTCGGGTGGTGTTGGATATCGAACTGATAATCCTCCACGAATTTGAGCCATCGATGTTGATGCATATTCATCTCTTTCTGCGTGAAGAGGTACTGTAGTGACTTGTGATCTGTGAATAAGCGAAATTCTTCCCCCAAGAGATAGTGCCTCCATATCTGAAGTGCAAACACGACTGCTGCTAACTCCAATTCGTGGATGGGGTAGTTCCTCTCTTGAGGCTTAAACTTACGAGAAGCGTAAGCTATAGCCTGATCATCTCACTAAAGCAAACCCTTAAGTCCTACTAAGGACTCATCAGTGTAGACTAGATACTCCACACCTGGCCTGGGAAGTGCTAACACTGGTGCTGAAGTCAACTTATCCTTCAGCTGGCAAAAGCCAATTAGCAAGCATCGTCCCAGATAATTGGCATCCCTTTGCGAGTCAACTGAGTCAATGGACTCGTTATCTTAGAGATTCCCCAAATAAACCTCCTGTAGTATCCTACTAGGCCCAAGAAACTACGTATCTTTGTCGGCGTCGTGGGTTGTCCCCACTCCCTAACTCCTGACACCCTCCCCGGGTCTACGGATATCCCTCTATCCGAAATAATGTTCCCCAAAAATTGGACCTTTTTCAGCCAAAATTCACATTTCTCATATTTTGGATACAACTCGTGCTGGCGCAGTGTCTGTAAAACCCATCTCAAATGTTCGGCATGCTCCTCCTTAGTCTGGGAGTAAATCAGGATGTCATCTATGAAGATAATGACAAACTGATCCAGAAATTCTCCGAATACCCTTTTCATCAAGTCCATAAACAAAGTTGGGGCATTGGTTAGCCCAAAAGGCATAACCCTAAACTCATAGGAACCATATCTCGTCAAGAAAGCAGTCTTTGACACATCCTGCTACCTGATCCTTAATTGATGGTAACACGACCTCAAGTCAATCTTTGAGAAGAAGGCTGCTCCTCTTAACTGGTTGAATATGTCATCGATTCGGAGCAATGGATACTTATTCCGCGTCGTGACCTTATTCAACTCTCAATAATCAATACACATGTAACGATCCATCTCTCTTCTTAACGAACAGCACAGGGGCACCCCAAGGTGAAGTACTCCTACAAATAAACCCCTGGACCAACAGATGCTCTACCTGATCTTATAACTTCAAAGGTCCGATAGGGTTAATCTCGATCAGTCTAATAATTGTAGCCATATTAGCCTTCTTGTCACTCCAATTTTATTTACGAGGTAAGACTTTTGACAACACTTAAGTTATCGTTCCCTTTACGGATGACAATTAGGGTACTAATCCGTGTCTAAAGGCCAAATACTCCCAGTTCCCGATGTTCGTTAGGTTTCATGCGTGGGATGTCCTTATTAGACTGATTGTCGCTTCAATTTTATTTACGAGGTAAGACTTTTGACAACACTTAAGTTATCGTTCCCTTTATGGATGACAATTAGGGTACTAATCCGTGTCTAAAGGCCAAATACTCCCATCTCCCGATATTCATTAGGTTTCATGCGTGGGATGTCTCGTAAAGAGAAATCCAAATAAGGAACCCCCCCCCCCCCCCCCCCCCGCAATACACTACGATCTAACATTATCGGTTAAGGAGTTTTTGGGGCCATCGGTATCTGACTTGTATCCCGTATCCTTACTTCTTGCTAAGAAATTAACTTACCTATTTTCAAGATACGTGAGGCTACACTCAACACATTCCTCCTCCTAACTTGGCATTAGACTCTAGTATACACTATGGATAATCCCCATGCTCGGAAACATTTCATCACATCTTGAATTTCTTTAATAGACATCCCTACCCACCGGGATTAGATATAACCAGATGACGTACCTTAAGAAGTCTTTATACCTTACCCTATAAAAATATATATATAGCCCTGCCTCTTCTCAAGTGATACTTAGTGCAATGTCTAACGAACACAAAAAATACTACTGTAATGGTCTATTATCACTCAAACTGTCGTTAGCCAATTCAAAAATCAGGATAATACTACATTTTACGCTAACATTTCTCAGAGCATTAGTACTAAACTGTAACAAATCTAAGTTATTCGAGATTTCCCTTTTATCTTAAAAGACACTATAATTAATGAAGTATTGTACCTCCAAACGCATGTGATAGTTGCGGTATCAATGGCATAACCGCATATCGGGCATTATAGATGTAAGGACACAAATTTCCAATTGAGTCCATATATAGTTTTGGCTCAATTCCGGACAAAAACATTTATTCATAGGAATGTATTTGATTGTAATATTCTCAAGCCTATGAATTATGTATTGAAGACGTAGCGGCAAAGAATTTAAAGCTTCATCAAAATGCCGGTTTGTGTGCCTCGTTTCTACGTCATCAACTAAGGTTCCATGCTCCCAAGGTATGAATGTAATTATATTTATATAGGAGCTTGGAACAATATGTATTGGGTGTTAGGTGTAATAAAAACTGCATTTTATTTTCAAAAAGAATCAATTAGAAACTTTAAAATAAGTATATAAAAGTTTATAAAAGTTTCTGGGCCAAAATCGAATTTTTCAATCTTTCTGGTCGTTCGTTAGAAATGTCGTTCGAACGAGTTTTTCGTTCGAACCAAGTTTCGTTCGAACGAGTTTTGTCGTTCGAACCAGTTTTCGTTCGAACGAGTTTGCCAACGACCCTAATCTGGTCAGTCGTTCGATATGTCGTTCGATAGGTCGTTCGAACGAGTTTTCGTTCTAACGAGGTATCTAACGAGATTCTAACGAGCCCAGGCTGGTCGCTCGTTAGAAGTCTCGTTCGAACGAGAGTCAAGTTCGTTCGAACGAGACGTCAGGCGGGAACGGTTTTGAGCAGTTTTTGGCAGTTTTTTCCCCACTCCTCCACTTGGTTTTTAACCAACTTTTTCATACATTATTATGTGCGGGAAACACATTTTCCTAGACAACTTTTCCAACATTGTTTATCTCCTAGAGAGAGTTTGAGAGCAAAATCATTTAGGGAAAATGTTCAAGTTTTGAGTGTTCATTTTTAATGAAAAATTCATACACACTCTAGTTTACACCCAATAATTGTTTATCCAAGTTTCTATATTTATATCAATTGCTTCGAGTTTTTGGCACCGGTTTTCTCTACCGAATTCAAGAGACGTTTCGGGTTTGCTTCTACACCCCATCACAAAGAAGACTTTTGTTGAGATTCTACCCACATGGAGAAAGGCTACATGCTTGGGTGACGGTGACCATATAAAGTCCCATCGGTGGATTCCGAGACCGCGGTGGTGTTCCGAGGTTGTTCGCTAGGAAGAGGTTTCTACGAGAAGGAGCGTCGAGGCTTGAGAGGGATCGAGTCAGTCGTTGTAAGTCTACCTGTCTTGTAATTGTAATTCCATATCTAGTGGACTTGTGGCTAGGGCCGTCCGAGGTTGTTTCCCGTCTTGGGTTTTTCCTCGTACATCTCGGCGTAGTGTGACAATGTTTATTTTATCTTGCACAAAATTTAGAATCCATGCTTAGGTTAATTTCAAGATAAAATTTGGTTTAACAATCACACTAATTTAATTTGGGACTTAAATTAAATATTGGGTAAAATTGTTTTATTCAAGTCATTTGCTAAAATTGGTTTCGCCTTACTTTGTTTAAATGAATAATCATGACTTAGGCAAATTCTAGGACTTGAATTTTGTTTTAATTTGTTTTGAGAAATTAAAACTTGTTGTTATTTTTGAAAGTTGAACCATCACCTTTTTACAACGCTTCCGCATCGATTTACATAAAAGGAAATTAAATATTTTTTTTAATTGATCGGGGATTATTCTCTTCAAATTGGTATCAGAGCCAAAGCGATAAATTATTTCGTTAAACGATCTTTTAAATAATCTTTGGATAAAATGGATTTTTCCCCATTTTCAAAATTTCCTATTTTTGATGGTTCAAACTACGCGTATTGGAAAGCGCGAATGAAATCGGCACTTAAATCTATCGATGAACGTGTTTGGATGTCTGTTGTTACCGGGTACTCTCCACCAACTCATCTAATTGAAAATGAACGTGTTCCCAAACCCATCGATAGATGGACTGAAAATGAGTTTAAGCTTGCAAATTTTAATTCCCGAGGTTTAAATGCCTTATTTAGCGCTGTCGCACCGGATGAATTCCGACGTATTATGACGTGTGAAACCGCCAAAGAAGCTTGGGATATTTTACAATTAACTCATGAAGGAACTAGTGTCGTTAAAGCTTCTAAACTCCAAAACCTCACCACTCAATTTGAAACTATCAAAATGGATGAAAAAGAAACTTTTGATAAATTTTATGCTAGACTTTCTGATATTGTTAATTCATCCTTTAACTTGGGAGAGAAAATACCTGACGACCGTGTAGTAAAGAAAATTTTAAGGTCCCTACCCGATAGATTTATTTCAAAGGTGACCGTTTTAAATTCTTTACCCACTTTAGCCTCTACGAAATTAGAAGAACTTGTAGGTGATTTACAAACCTATGAACTGGATATGTTTCCCTCTAAAAATGAAAAGAAAATCGAAAAGGGCGTTTCTTTAAAAGCCCGAAAAGAGGTTAAACAAGTAGTAGAGAGCGATAGTGATAGTGACTCGGAAGATATGGATTTGTTTGCTCGTAAATTTAGAAAATTTCTTAAATTTAACAAAGATAAAGTTAAAAATGATTTTAAGAAATTTGATACTTCTAAACATGATAAAAGAGAGAAGTTTTCTAAAGCCGAGAAGATCCCTAAACCTAGTAATGAAAATTTAGATAGGGACGAGTCTAATAAATGTTTTGGTTGTGAAGGTTATGGCCATAGGGCTTATGAGTGCCCCACTAAACTAAGGAAAGAGGGTAAACGACCCATTTCATATAATGCGACCCTTAGTGATAGTGATAAGGAAGAGAAGCCCGAATCCCCCACTAAGAAAAATTTTGTGGCTTTTATGGCTAGACATGTGAGTGATAATGAGAACTCATCGAATGATGAAATTATAGCACATGCCACTTCCAAGGTCATTGTACATGATTCTCTTATATTTGATGATAGTAAGAGTGAAGAAGAAAGAGAGAGTGAAAATGAAGATGAGGTTGATATGAGTGAACTTCAAAATGCTTTTCATGAAATATATAAAGAATCTATTAAATTGAAAAGAGCTAATTTGAAGTTAGAAGCGAGTTTAAGAGAGAGTGCCAAGGTCATTGATGAAAGTGCCTTAATAGAAGACCTTAGGACACATGAGAGGACTCTTCAAGAGAAGCTTAACTATGTAGAAGGCGAGAGAGATAGCCTTAGGGGTTTAATGGAATCCTTGAAAAAGGAGCTTCTTGCTTTTGAAGAGCGAAATGTTTTACTAGAATCTAAAATTTTAGAATTGGAAAATAAATTAAAAGATTCTAGTAATGTCAAATTTGATTTGGAGTGTCGTTCGGAAAAACTAGATAAAATGTTAGGAACGGTCCAAATTAAAAATGACACTTTTGGTTTAGGCTTCAATTCTTGTAATGATTTTAACCCTAAAGTCAAAACCAATGTTTTAGGAGAATCTTCTAGGAATGCATTTAATGATCACTCCTTAGATAAATCTTTTCAACATATTCTTACTTGTACACATTGTGGTCGAAAAGGTCATCTTAGGAAATTTTGTTTAGATCTTAAACGAATTCCTAGAAAATCCCATAGCAAAGTAACCACGGTAGTTAACGTTCCTACACCCCAAGATAGTCATTCCTCATTAATTTGGGTTAGGAAATCCAACTTGGTTACCTTACAAAATAGGGTTGTTGATTCTCATTTACTTTCACATGCTTCCTCCCTTGCTAAATCTAAAGGATAAATGTGTTAGTGTTTTGCATACTTTAGCGTTTGTACTTCATGCCATATTCATATGCTAAATGTATGCTTGTTTAGTCATTTTCTAGTCATTGCCTTATTTCATATCACATACTAGAAATTATGACTTGTTTATCTTTTTGTATTATATTTTGTGTTTGATTTAACTGAAAAATATAAAAAGATTTTTGTTTATCATTTGTGTTTTATTTATTTCATTTATGCTTAATGAAAAATACAAATGATTTTTGTTTAGTCTTTTGAGTATATATCTTTCTTTTTGATTCAAATTGTTAAAAACTCAAAAAGATTTTGTTTAGTGTGTATTTTTGTTTGACACACTTTATGTGGCATATACTTGTGTTTGAATCCCATCATTTACGCTCCCACGTGGCTAGAACTTTTGGTTTAGATTTTCAATCCCTATTATGTTCTTTACCATATTTTATGGAGTAGTTGGATTTTGTATTGTTTAAATGGATTCTATTTCTATATGCCTCTTTTCACACATGCACGAGCTCTTTTGAAATCTTAATGTCACATGTTATATTTGAGCTTTTTGAGGTGTTCTCCTATCAATCTAGTCATCTACATACCTTGACCTAGGAGGACTAGTGCATGTCAAAATCCGTTGCATGTGAGATTTGTGCGAACAATGAAAACATGATAAATTAATATATGCACGGGGAAGGGCTCCGAAAGGATGAATTAAATCCTTTGCGATAGTAAGCCACCGTTGATTGGATCTAAAAGAAATACGTGATCCAAAGGCCTAAAAACAGAATATTTGGCATTAAAAAGAAAGCAATTGCCACGGCCTATGTTTGTTTGATATATTCATTCAAAAACAAAAGAATATATATGCTCATTGAGGGAGAATTGGATGGTATATCAACGGTTTGCACAATGTCCATTTATCCTAGTTGTCTTTAATGTCATGACTCTATTTGGTTTGTAGAATCATCATCATGCTAGGCTTGTATGCATTGTGTATGTTTGTTCATTGAGTTCAATCTTTATATTGTCACATGAGGTTATATTTAACTGTGATGAAGTTTGCAATCAAATGAGAACTCCGTGAACGTTTCTTAAGTGTTTGGGTCTAAATTTAATTGTTGCTACTTCACACCCCTACACTTCCGTTTCCATATGACACATTTTTGCCATACGAGTGTGCAAACTTATTGTATTTTGTGTTATGTGTGTGTTTATATCTATCTATATATGCAACGTACTTATTGGTATATTTATCGTGTATATATCTATATGATATTTGTTTGTCTTTGCCCTGCTTTTATTGCCCATATGCTTTCATGTCTTATCACTTTAAGTTGTTTATTAGTTCTTTATCCTTTGCCTATTCCTGAACAAAAAGGGGGAGAATGATGATAGGGGGAGAAATGGTATCTAATCCTATTATTATCGTATCTTCGTTTGGAGGAGATTTATCTTAGGGGGAGACGTCTTTCTAAGTAGGTCTTGTATTTGATAAAGGGGAGAATTAATTTAAGGGGAGTAATTAATTAATTGCATTTAATATTTGATATTCCCTATGCATTTGATGAGTTTGCTTAAGTGTGCAGGAATTATTCTAAAGCGGCATCTTTAAAAGGCAAAGCGTTTAAATCCTTGGGTTGAGTCAAGATTGGGCGGGTTATGTTTTGAGTCTAGTAGAGCTTGACGGCCCTTTAGGATTTTGTTTGGTTTTTGTCCCGGAATAGCCAAAGGGGGAGATTTGTAAGGACACAAATTTCCAATTGAGTCCATATATAGTTTTGGCTCAATTCCGGACAAAAACATTTATTCATAGGAATGTATTTGATTGTAATATTCTCAAGCCTATGAATTATGTATTGAAGACGTAGCGGCAAAGAATTTAAAGCTTCATCAAAATGCCGGTTTGTGTGCCTCGTTTCTACGTCATCAACTAAGGTTCCATGCTCCCAAGGTATGAATGTAATTATATTTATATAGGAGCTTGGAACAATATGTATTGGGTGTTAGGTGTAATAAAAACTGCATTTTATTTTCAGAAAGAATCAATTAGAAACTTTAAAATAAGTATATAAAAGTTTCTGGGCCAAAATCGAATTTTTCAATCTTTCTGGTCGTTCGTTAGAAATGTCGTTCGAACGAGTTTTTCGTTCGAACCAAGTTTCGTTCGAACGAGTTTTGTCGTTCGAACCAGTTTTCGTTCGAACGAGTTTGCCAACGACCCTAATCTGGTCAGTCGTTCGATATGTCGTTCGATAGGTCATTCGAACGAGTTTTCGTTCTAACGAGGTATCTAACGAGATTCTAACGAGCCCAGGCTGGTCGCTCGTTAGAAGTCTCGTTCGAACGAGAGTCAAGTTCGTTCGAACGAGACGTCAGGCGGGAACGGTTTTGAGCAGTTTTTGGCAGTTTTTTCCCCACTCCTCCACTTGGTTTTTAACCAACTTTTTCATACATTATTATGTGCGGGAAACACATTTTCCTAGACAACTTTTCCAACATTGTTTATCTCCTAGAGAGAGTTTGAGAGCAAAATCATTTAGGGAAAATGTTCAAGTTTTGAGTGTTCATTTTTAATGAAAAATTCATACACACTCTAGTTTACACCCAATAATTGTTTATCCAAGTTTCTATATTTATATCAATTGCTTCGAGTTTTTGGCACTGGTTTTCTCTACCGAATTCAAGAGACGTTTCGGGTTTGCTTCTACACCCCATCACAAAGAAGACTTTTGTTGAGATTCTACCCACATGGAGAAAGGCTACATGCTTGGGTGACGGTGACCATATAAAGTCCCATCGGTGGATTCCGAGACCGCGGTGGTGTTCCGAGGTTGTTCGCTAGGAAGAGGTTTCTACGAGAAGGAGCGTCGAGGCTTGAGAGGGATCGAGTCAGTCGTTGTAAGTCTACCTGTCTTGTAATTGTAATTCCATATCTAGTGGACTTGTGGCTAGGGCCGTCCGAGGTTGTTTCCCTTCTTGGGTTTTTCCTCGTACATCTCGGCGTAGTGTGACAATGTTTATTTTATCTTGCACAAAATTTAGAATCCATGCTTAGGTTAATTTCAAGATAAAATTTGGTTTAACAATCACACTAATTTAATTTGGGACTTAAATTAAATATTGGGTAAAATTGTTTTATTCAAGTCATTTGCTAAAATTGGTTTCGCCTTACTTTGTTTAAATGAATAATCATGACTTAGGCAAATTCTAGGACTTGAATTTTGTTTTAATTTGTTTTGAGAAATTAAAACTTGTTGTTATTTTTGAAAGTTGAACCATCACCTTTTTACAACGCTTCCGCATCGATTTACATAAAAGGAAATTAAATATTTTTTTTAATCGACCGGGGATTATCCTCTTCAATAGATACATTCACATTGTACTCTTTGATGTTGTGGTGGTGCCTGTGATGTTGGGGTAACTATCCAGGATTCTTCATATTGGGCATCTTGTCCTATTACTTTATCTTGTTACGAGAAGCCCCTCCACCGGCGACCCTGCTTTTCGCACTTATGACACTTACCCTGAAACCCTTTCCTTCTTATGCCTTGTTGTCCTTACCGATTGGGACGAGGTTTCTCGCCAGCCAAATTTGGGCAGTCCCGACGGGTATGGCCAATTTTTCCACATTTAAAACACCTCTTAGTGTTAGCTCTCTGCTCCTGGATTTATTGGATCTGGCGAGTTTGGCTCTTCCCGCCATTTCTATTATCCTCCCATCCTTGACGACTCTGAGGCACTTATCGTTGATGTTGCGGTATTTTCCCTTTGTTGCTAACTTTAGCAATGTCATATTAATCAACTTCTCTCGTTCTTTTTCCCGTGAAAGTTGTACACTTCTATTTTGGCACTGCAATATTGCTGTAGTCACTACTTGTGCCATGATATTCACTATCTCAGCGATTTTCGTTCTTTCTTGGTGTACCTGAGGTACCTGTTGGTCTTGTCCCTCATTTTATCCTTCAAAAGTGTTAGTTTGTATCTTCCTCATGAGTGCCATCTGAAATTCAAATGAATTATATAATTCCATCGACCTTACACATCATTGTAGCAGAAGAACGTAGTCTACAAAACGTAATCAAGGCATGCAACAGTCCTAATCATAGGGCTCTATGTCAAAGAACGTTAAGCTAAAAGCACAATAAGCCATACAGATCCTAAAGGACTCTAGAACTAGATGCTCTGATACCACCTGTGACACCCCGCCCAATTAAATATC
This sequence comes from Sambucus nigra, assembly GCA_949130495.1. Taxonomy (NCBI): domain Eukaryota; kingdom Viridiplantae; phylum Streptophyta; class Magnoliopsida; order Dipsacales; family Adoxaceae; genus Sambucus; species Sambucus nigra. The sequence continues at coordinate 1,214,673 of CASBWL010000028.1, forward strand.
GGGTGATCAGTCCTTTATAAAATTTAAAACAGAATGTTCGGTTGGTTCAATCTTAGCATCACTGTTGTAAACACAATAACCTTATTAACCACCTAATAATTAATTAAGCTAGTGTCAAAATAATTTTTTTTTCTTTTCTTCTTTTCCAAAATAAAACATTCATTTATTAAATACAGAATGTAAAATATAATCCATCCACCACACAACTAAATAAAATAAATACTGAATCTGAATCACGTACTGAAATAAATAAGACTAGATAAAACATTCCAGTTCAAAACTCTAAACCAAGAATCACAAATCCATCTGAAATGAAGGGAAAGTAAACTGAATACAATTTCTGAAAATGTCTAAGGAATGGGTGACACATGCCCCAAATGGAACGTCTATATAGAACTGAGTGAAATGATAGAGGCGTCTAATGCAAAGATCTACACCTTCCACAACAGCTACAGCACGCCAAGCAATCCAAATCTCTAAGTCTGGTGTCCCTGTGACTGAGCACCTGATGTAATACATATATATATAGCAAGAGAGAAAAGAGATGCAAGAAAGGGGTCAGAGCCCGATGTGTAAAATATTTGTTTTAGCAAGTATTTAAAATTTGCAATGAAGCAAGTATAAAGTGCATGTTAGTTCGAACTCTCACCTGAGATTCTCACCTATCGTCTATTGTGCACGCCTAATGTACCTCTATTCTTACCTAGCCATCTGTAACCCTTCTAACTAGATAAAGACTTACTTTTAGTTATACCTCGTGATAGCAACTCGTGATTCCCAGTTTTTCACATTATTAATATCATCATTTATTAACTCGGTTAAGTGTTATCACACTAAGTTAAGTATTCACAGCTTACGTCACTTAAGATTGTACTATCCCAATAACCTACAATTATCTCACAGTAGGAATAACACAAGTATACATATATTTTTTCATCACTATAATATACATATACTAGTACAGCACCCCAAGGCTAAGCCTGTAGTGCATTGCATACACTGATATCACGTCCCAGTACATCTCGTACTCCAATAAGGACTATCGGCTCAAAAATCTCCCACGAACCATATATATACAAAACACACATAGTGGAGGGGAACGTAGTTCACATATCTATGGGTCACGCACATACCTACGCTCCCATAGTCAGCTGACTTATCAACTCACCAATAAGTTTTCACAGTCCTATGTTCTGAGATACAAGTCAATAATCCCCCCGAAGGTCACCCAAGATAAGATTGTCTCTACACCACCTCCTGTGATAGCAAGATGCTAGGTATGTCATACACATAATATTACGCATGTAATAGGTATCCACACATCCTATTAATATTTATAGGTATACCCAATCAAATCATTTATATATATCACATACGTATTATTCTCTCATTTTTTTTTTCGTATTATATATATATTAATTCGATTACTAACTCTTACGTAGTCTCCAAGGTCAACCTTCCATTCTAACCATTTAAAGTAAAATTTTCCACCTTCTTCCTAACAATTTTGCACTAGGCTAAGTTCCTCAATTAGCAGTTTTCTCACTTAAATTAATTTTGCAACTTAATTTGGGGTAAAAATGGAAATTTCCAGAATTTGGACCTGTCGCTCGAACCAAAAAGCCAAGTCGTTTGAACGACTTACACATGTCGCTCGAACCAGTCTTCGCGCAACTTCGCGCGACATTCCTATATTGCTCGAACTACTTGTCGCGAGATACCAATATCGTTTGAATGACCTACTTCGCGCGACATCGCGCTATTTCGTCCTCAACCTTTGATAACTTCGTTTTTCATCATTTTTCAACCCTAAAACCTCTAAATTATTATCCCAAACTCCAATCAATCAGTCCCGAATTGAATCCTAACAATTATACATGGATTCTAACATCCTAGAATCATTAAATCATTACAAATCATCAAAGAAATATGAAATCCCCAATTTAATTACTAAAACCCCAGTTCTTTAAATTCTTAATCAAGAACTCATGATTTCCAGATTCGTTCTTCACATAAATTCATCAAAACGAAATTTCTATTCTACATACATGGAGGGTTCAATCTAATTAATCTCATATTCAAATCATACATCCTAAATCTACAATTTTCATCACTTTTATGAACAAAACATGTTTATATCATCCCTATACTAACATGAATATTATTAATGCTAAAGAAAAGAAGTAATAAACACTTGCCTAGAATTAGTCGTCTGATTTCTTGATGTTGTTGGTATGGGTGTGTTCCTCTTGTTCCGATCTACACGATGGTGGTGATGGTTGTGCAAGGTGGTGCTAAATTGGGCCTTCCCTCTTGGAATCTGTTTTCCTTCACACCCTCTATGGTCGTTCTTTACTTTCTGTATCCTTTTTACCCGAATGGACTTCTCTTGGCCGATAATATAACTCCTAATTTTCGTACATTAATTAAACCTAAAAATATAATTTACCATAATGCCCTCTCGGGGCGCCGATTAGGCCTAAAATTGCCCCGGGACCCAAACTAAACACCCGGGTATACTATTCTAACTATTTCGACTCTTTCGTACTCAACAGCGCAGTCTAAATGACCATACGAGTTACTAAAAATAATTTTTCTTTTTATTTTATTAAATTAGTCCCGACACGACTCGCACGCGCGTCTGGCTTAATTTACTAAACTGTCGTATTTCTTATTCTTGACAATTTACCGAAGTGTATAGTTCCATATTACATATCTCACAATAATATTCAATCAATACGTATTAACCCTTGGAACCTTAGTTAATATATTTTGAAATTTGAATTAATTAACAATTAAATTCTCACATTTTAATTCAATTAATCCCACATAATAATTAATCCCATAATTATTTAAATCATTAAAAGTATGGGGTATTACATTAGCTTCTCGAATTTTGAATAGGCCTCTTTATTTATATACACTTTTAGCATGCATAATGGCTTTTGTGTATTTGGATAGATTTCTTGAATATGCCTCTTTGTTTGTTGTAGGTTGGTACTGTTGGGGATGGGACCCAACTTGCATCCCAATCATCTTGCCTAAACTTGCTAGGGATCAAGGGTGCAAATAAAGAGTCACCAGGTTCAAACTCCAGGTTACTAGCCACCATAATAGTTGTTGGCTCAATTTTAGCAGGTGAACTCTCCTTAATGTCAGCAATGTTTTAGACCCTAATGAAATAATTAAATTCTTAAGGTGTTTTATTAAATATGATAATATATTTATAATTATATTTCCAGCAATTTGAAAATTTTCAAATTATATTTTCTGAAAATTTGTCCGTCAAAAAAATTATGCAAAGAAAAAAATCCAGCAATATATTCAGGCAAATATGAAATATAATACCATATTTTCACAAGTATCTAGTTCAAAGTATCAAAAATAAACCTTAAGCACTAGTGAAGAAGGAAACACTACCAGTAAAACAAAATAATATGGAACATTTTTTCTCAACTACAATTAAGAATCAAAGACAAGCCCAATTCAGCAAAAAAAAGATGCAAACACTATAAAAAACAGAACCCATAAAAGAGACTGAGATTTTCATATGGATGCGCACATAGTTCTAACAAAAATAAATAAAATTAGTTAAATCATGTGTAGTATGAATTCAAACTTCGAGTATTTTGTAGAATTATTCAGAATTTAAGATAATTTTTCCACTTATGGCAGTATATTGAAATTATTTTGCATTAAAATTATATTTGTTTTTATCTGTCATTCTGTCAATGATTTTAAGGTTTAATGATTTATGAATTGTGATTGTTGTCTATATATATGTATGTGCGCTATCTTGTTTTTTTATGTGCGAATAACTTAGTACAAAACCTTAAAAGCCTTTGGTATAAGCATAACTCTATCTATGATGAAATTAAAAACTTTACTTCTTATGTCTTTGAATATGTTCTCACGAAAAACAACAACTATATACTGATGTGTTCTTTTATAAGAACACTTTACCCTTTATATTTTGAGGATTAGGATCTAAGGTTTCTATTCTATATACATATACATGTAACACTTCGTAATTAGTTCTCGAGTTTTAATTTATAATGACGTGTTATCTGCTTACAGATCGAGCAGATTTTCAAGCCTCAAAGGCATTAAATGCATAATTGCTGGGAAAACTCTTTACATGCGATTTATCTGCAGCACAGGTGATGCGATGGGAATGAACATGGTGTCTAAGGGTCTCCAGAATGTGCTAGAGTTCCTTCAAATTGATTTTTCAGACATGGATGAAATTATTATATCTGGTATGTTAATCTCTATTGAACTTTCATCGTGAAAATTTGATAGTAGCAACTAGTGTAACAACATTGACTTACATAAAAGTACAGTAATCAACATTATCTAAGATACATAAAATAATCAATAAATACAGTAAAGACGTAAATAAAAGGGTACGTAGGAGAAACTTTAAGTACACGACACAAATATACTGTACGTGGTTCAACCAATGACAGACCTAGGTCGACGAGGGAGAAATATTTATACTAATGGAGTATATGAATAAATACAGAAGACTAAAGGCTAATTTGAAGAACCTTTTGTACTTGATTGTGTCAAAACAATAAATAAGGCATTGGGTTATGCATTTATATCCTCCTAGTTGTGGGACATGTGACATTCCGACATTGGCCCCTAGTTATCGGAGTGGTACCATAAGCTTTAGCCAAATCCAACTTAATTACCACATTGGATCTGTTACTTTTATTATTTAAATTTTACATCATTTAATGAGCCAAAAAACATTACCAGCCATACTTCTTCCCTGGATGAAACCAGTATGATGAGGAGAGATTATTTTTGTAAAAGCAGGGAAAATCTATTGTTTAGAATTTTATCTATCACTTTTTAACAAAAATTGCATAAATTTTCTTGCACAAAATAAGGTCAATCCATCTTTCACCAAAACCCTATTTTCTTATCATCTTCACGAGAAAATCGCAATCCGCTTTGTCATAGGCCTTTTCCATGTAAAGTTTAATAACAACATTCTTACCATTTGTCTTTCTCCTCATATTATGGACCAGTTCCTAAGACAAGACAACATTATCTTGGATGCATCTACCTTTAACAAAGCCACTCTAATTTTGAGATATCAATTTGGAGAGAAGAGTGTTTAGTCTTTCAGACAAGATCTTGGAGATCACTTTTTAACAGAAATTGCATAGACTGATGGGTCTATAATCTTTGCATCTTTTAAGCTAGTAAATTTTAGGGATCATCACAATGGAGGTGATGAACCAGCTTTTTGAAAGCACCCTACTTACAAAAAAACTATTTTTGGGCATAATGAAGTCATATTTGATAATATGCCGATATTTCCTATAGAATCCCCCCGCCCCAATCCACTTAGCATAAAAAATTAGAACAATAATATCATGCATAAGTGAGTTGTGAGAGATGTAGGCACTGATAAACTGCTCTTCATTGGCGACACATTGTACTTTAATACCAAATCTGCATAAAATAAAAACTTTCCCAAAGATGTTTCTACAACAATCTTCAAAACCCCACTTGATTTTATACTTGTTAAATTTCTGAGAATCGATTATTGGGCATGTTTAAAGAGGCAATTTCTTTCATCATGGACTTTTTTTAGAGCAATGTATACAGTTTTTGGTTATGTTTTTATTTTAGGCATCTTGCCAAAAATCCTCTTTCCCCACATCCACATACTCTATTGGGGAGACTCAAGGTTAAAACAACCTCAACACATACTCTAGCAATGCTAGTTCTGTTCAATTCAGTTATTGAAGTGTCAAGTCTGAAAGGTTTTCCAACATGCTACGCTATTGAATACATGGGAGATTTGGAGAAGAAAAGAATGGGGAGTTGAGGGAATGAGATCCAAACATGTGTGATGCTACTTTCTTTGTCAGATTTGAATTCAGTTGTCCATCTAAACAATCTCATAAGGTATGAGATTAAAATTATTTTCAATTACTCACTAATTATTTTTTCATAAAATATATTTATTTTCTTATATAGGCACTTATATGATAAGTTTCCGAGTTCGCGAGAAAACATTAAATTTATCAATCCTTCATCCATTAGTGCTACCTTCGATGTGAATCTATCTCATTTTCTCACTAAAAGGTTGGAATATGCAAGAAAAAATCATATATATTTTGTTCCTTACAACCTTCAAGAAATGTGAGTGTAACTTGATTTTGTTACATTTCGGTATTTTGACTTTTAATTGTGTATACATAATGTATTTGTGTCATACTTGTTCTTGCGTAGTTTTCATTGGATTTTGATTGTCATTGATTTCTCTTCGATAAATGTTTATTGGTTGTACCATTTGCGTCATTGAATCGATGAAGTAAGTAAGTTCTATTTCAGTGCGTGAGCAAAAAAAATTCTCTACTTTGGTTTGAGTATAATTTATCATTCACAATTAATCATAAAATTCTTGTCTTGTAGTGGGCGCATTCCATTGGCTATTAATGGAAATAAATAATCCGCATTACCATATTGTAAGGATGTAAAGGTAAATAAATATTTTTAATAATGTAATATTTCTTCCCTCACTTCCAATTACTAACATTTTAGTGCTTGCGTCATTTAGTGCCCTAAACAACATACGAATGTTGAGTGTGCGAATAGTATGTGATCATATATATGAGAGAATGATTAGAGAGTTCTTCTAAGTTTATTGATTCAAAAGTAATTAATTATACTTATTTCCATTTCTTAATATATGACTTAAAAACTCATCAATTATTCTTGGATTGTTTAAGATGAGCGTGCTATCTAAGAAAGAGACGTACACAAAGGATGAGATTAATGATATACGAGTTGATTTCATTCAATTCATTTTAAGGAACCTCACAGAATAGTAAGTCTCCTTCTCTCCCTCATACACGTGATATTTATATGAACTAGCTAATGGTACACATGTCATTCAAGTGCGATGCATACTATTAAATAATAATGTGTTTGTGTGATACACGATATTTTACCTTGGTTTATTAAAATTCAAAAAGTGATCGATGTCCACATAATGGAGATCGGCGAGAGTGAGGGTTGACAAGGTTTGGGGGTTGTTGTTGTTGTGGGTGAGTGAGTGAGTGGTGGTGGGGGGAGTTGTTGGATTTTTTTTACTTATGCTAAATCAAATTGTTATTATGTAGTTATTTTTGTTATATGGATTTTCATATATTGGTTCCTTATTGCAAGCGATTATAATATTTCCTTTCTTTTTTTTTAGGTTTATGGAAAGTAGTTTTGTAAAGAAAGAATGGAGCGGGTTTTGTGGTTGAATGTCGAGGAGATATTTGGTTTATAATAGTTACATTTTTACGATTTGAGGTGGAAATTTTTAGTTTTAACTGATTTTGGTTGGAAATGTAATTAGAACAAATACCTTTTTGAATGTATGTATTACTATCAGGACAACTTTCGAATGTAGATATTGGCATGAAAACTTTTGAATGTATATATGGATATGACTAGTTAGAATTGATTTTGAGAACATTTGTGTTGACTTTATTTCATATGACAACTTTCGAATGTAAAATATGGATATGCATTCAAGTGAAGCGTCCTATAAAAAATATATTAATGATGCTTTTGGGCAAGTGGTAAGTTGTGAGAGAATATTTTGCAACCCTTGTAAATAAAGCGTCTTAAAAAGCTTCATTTTTAAAACTTTTTTTCTAATTTCTTGCAACCCTTGTAAATAACGCGTCTTAAAAGGGTTTATTTTTTAAGACGTTTTTTTGAATTTTTTTATGACAATGGTTTTTAAGACGCTTTTGATTATGATTAAAAGTGATGTAAATAAATTTTTATGATATTGTTTAGCCGTTGTAAAAATACTTTTTTCTTCTAGTGTCTAGTCTTCAAAGTGTGTGAAAAACGGGGTTGAAAGTGTGATGAATGTAAGGTTGTAAGACTACATGTAGTGACAAAAAGGGAATGGTATTTTCTTATAAAATTAGTCTTAAGTGTAATTATATTCCTTGAATAAAGAAGTAAAGAAATGTCTAATTTGGAAATATGGTTAGTAAAGGTATTAAATAGGTGTTAATGGTTAAACATTGGGAAGTTGTGTGTGTTACCTAATAATGTTTGAAAGATTAACACTTGTGAATTTAGAAAAAAAAAATAGTGGAATAAAGAGGTTTCCAACTTGAGAAAAATATACTCCAAACTTTAAAAGGGTGCTAAGGTGTTTAAACACTTAAGAAGTTGGTATGGGTAACTTGATAGTGTTTTGAGGAAGATTAAGACTTTTGAAAAAGGAGTAAAAGATGAGTTTGGAAACAAATGGGTAAAATGGTAATTTTACGTAAAGTGAAAAAATCTTATACACAAATTAGTCCTAGATGAATATGATTTTTAGAATAAAATCAAAGTCAAAGTGTAAAGGACATGAAAAGATAATTTCAAAGTGTAACATGAGTTAGGGTGAAACCCCGGGTTTGGCTTCGCCCCAGTAAAAAGGGAAAGAATGAATAATGTGGACATTTGTAAAATATTAAAACAAATAAAAAGGAACTCATGTGGCACCGAGATATTCAAGGAGGACTCGGAGCCCTGGGGTGAAAGACCCAAAACCACTGGTTAGAATATATAGTGGCATCACTGATGGTGTAGAGCCCATTAAAGTACGCAATTTATTAGACAATTTAAAAAAAGTTAAGGGCATAAGGAACATATAAAGAAATGGGTTATGTGCTAAATTTGTGTTAAGTCTACCAAACTTGAATAAATTAATAAATGTTCCGGTAAATGTTAAAAGTGGACAAGGAATGTGTAAATTGATCAATGTCCATAGAGTAAGGAAACGGTAAAGTATAACGGTTAAACTGGTAAGTCAAACAACCTAAGAAGATCTAACTATAATTTAACACAATGATGTGTTGTGAAAGATTTTCAAATGTTAACTAAGTATTTTCTAACACGGTGTTCGTGTGTATTAAAACGATGATTTTCAAATGAAAATACTAAAGAGCATTATTTTAAATAGAAAAGGGTAGTTTCAGTAAAGAAATGATTTACATTAAAATAGAATGTAGTGGTTTCAAGCATTTAACTGCCTGCATTAAATGGAAGGATAAATGTCAAGTTATGAGAAAAGAAGTCTTTATGAGATTAAGGTAAATTAATCGGGACAAAACAATGTTTTAAGGAGTAAAATGGTTTCATGCATTAAGTTTATATAGATATATGTACAAGATAGTTGCATGTGCATGCAAGTATAACGTGTTAGAGTCTTCTTTCTGCCATTCGTTTCGATATTGTATTTGTATATTCTCACTTGGCATTGGCTCACACCCTCATCTTTGTTACGGCAGGTTGGGTGGGGGTTCGTATTTTAAGAGCATTATACAGGTTAGTATTTTATTTAATTTTTTTATAGCACCTATATATGCTTGGAATTCCGGTGCTTCCCACGGGCCCTCGCGTAGTCTGACTTGAAATTGGATTCGCATACTAAACAAGTGAAACGTTAATTAAAAATAAAACTAGACTAGCAATATTATATAGGTTGTTGCATTGCACTTCACACCTAATGCTCGGGTCGGGTCGGATTGACTACGGGTAACCCATAAATCTGGGTTGAGGCGTTACAACTCCATCCTTTCATTAACTCTTCACAACTTTTCCTTCCCACTCATCCAAGTCAATTTCACATCTCTTCTAAAAATACATTACGCTATTTAATCAAATAAAAAAGAATAAATGTAAAAATTAATAGAATACATACTCCTTAATAAATTATAACGTATGTTAAGTCTATCAAGGCACTGGGATAAGATTTCGAGATATAATCCCAATATCAGTATAATGTTTGGTAGATCACTCACTATGGAGAGACCATCCTTTATCTTTTGAAATTTCTTTTTGCATTTTATTTCTCTCTACTTTTATCATATTCTTCAATCCATTACCTTTGGTAGGTCCTCAAACTCTCTTTTTTTCCTTTTGTATAGGTTATGGATAATAAATAGTAAATAAATAAGATGTGGAAAGTATTATACAGGCATGTGAAATTAATAATTACATGTTATATTATCATGTTAACAACGTACATATTGAGCGGTTGATTGGAAATGCCAAGAAAGTTCCTTTTGGTTTCATAATTTGTTGTGTGTGTTATGTTTTGGGGGGTTTCTATAGGGAGATGCTCTATACACCAAATGTTTGGTGTTTACCTCTCCTATTTTTCTAACAAAGGGGTAATTAGAGTAGTATCTCTTGGAGTAATATGAAACTCTTGTGTAGAAAATTGATGTTCCAAAATTACTAGGAAATGAGGATTGTCCTCATTTCATATGGCATGTGCTTTATGGGATTTTGTTCGTGAACAAACAAATGATGGGCTATCCAAAAATGTGCAAAAAATTAAGGAGGACAATGTTCTCAAAATTTTATAAAAGATAATACATCATGAAATTTTACGGATATTGTAGACTTAAGATCTCCAATTGTCATTTGGAGGACAATTGAGACAATCACCTTGAGCTATGTATATTCATCTTTAATTCGATGTATAAATTATTATTCATGTTAGGCAAGATGTCTCGTTTTTAAAGTGTGTCCCTTTTGCTATATTTATTAAATACATCGATTTTCACCCCTAAGTTAACCCCTTTCTAGTGATGTATTTTTTTGTTGGTGTAAAATGAGTTGCGTACTTGTGTGTCGTGTTAAAACACCTAACGTTAATGAAAGTTCTTATTAAATACTTATAAATTTGATTAATATAAAAATGTAAGAATTTAAAATTAATGTTAAAGCCCTAATTCTTTATGAACTAAACCCACCATCTATGGGAATATCAAAAACTAAAATTCTACATACCATAACAAAGATAGATAAATTAAATGATATTTTCTTTATAAAATAGCAATTACATGTGTATGGCATAACCAAATGGAGTTATTTGTCATCGAAACCAACAACAATTGTGTATTGATTAAGTCAATCTGTCATGATATTTTTCGATTTGTGCTAAATTATAGTCAATGCGTGAAGAATTTTCTCTCATAATATTTATTAGGGAGAAATAGGCTCGTGGCCAATCCAACATGAAAGGCCTAACCCGCTAATTTCTAGGGGTGTTTCTGAAAACCGAGCTTGGCCACACGCATTTAGTCCTTACTAGGCCCCCATCGAACCCATGCTCGAATATAAAAATATATATTTTTAATATAAATGCATATATAATAAATTACGGGTATAGCTAAATGCACTCCTAGTAAATATTCTATCAATTCAAAATGACATACTGTAACAATTTAATAGTTAATTCTTCTAAGTTATTCAGATATATATGATTTTTCTCATTTCAATCTATCTCATATAACTTTTATGACAATTTTTTGTTTATATACATGTACATGATTTTTATTAAGCAAACTAATAGATCTTATCTAAATATGCAAATGAGCCTAGATTTCATGAGTTTTTGGATATGCAGACTTGGATAGACGCATTAAAACCCGCGTCGGACTTCAAGATCCTAGACAATTACCATACCCCTAACAAAATAGGGAAGAACCGAGCCCGCCAAGAACTTAACCACCCCTATTATTGACTATCCATACACTAGGTTGCCTAAGTTAGGCCATTCTTTTGGGACACTTACTTTTCCAAAGTGCTAAAAGTTATGTTTGGGAGGTGGGCCAACTAATTCATTATCAACATTACCTCGAACCACATATCGTCAAAATCCCCTCAAGTCTAAGCATGTCATTCGATCTTCCTAATCTCTTATCTGTAAATACTCATGTATACATCTTCCTTCGAATAACAAACCCACATTTCAGCACAATAGCTACATATCTTGATGTAATCAAGCATTCCAAGCATACGAACCCCATAATTTTATTTTTTGGAAAAAAATGGTTATTTTATTGTGGCAATGTTACTTTCAAGTCTCTACATTAGTATATCAGCTCGCAACATGCTCCAAGATTCCTTACCTACAGTCCTTACACTACCTTGAAGCCCTTATACTTTTGACTCAGTTGAGTCTATACTGTATAAGTGTTCATCTAGTTTGGAAATTGTGACAAAATTATGTCCATCCTAGAAACCAAAGAACCTCAGAAATTGGTTTGCTACTTCATATCTCTATCTTGTAGTGATCAAGAAATTATTGCCAACACTCACACACAGTAGAATTTATTTAATGCATGACATATTGCATAATAATGTGTGTACATATGTTGGGTGTGTTTAAATCCCTAAGTTTGATTTTTAATAATTTTTTGGGATTTTTTAAACTCTTTTTAAACAAGGTTTTCCTAATTAAAACTTGATTTATAAGTTTATGGGGTCAATCTGTAAATATACTTTGTTGGGTATATTGGCCTAATGTTACCTTGGGTAGAATCCGAAAGCGGAGTAAACCTTAGGGTGTGGTTTTAATTTCTTTTAGACGCGCATTTCATATCCCTTATTTGGCCAACACCTGTCTTCATCTGATTGGTTGAGATTGTGTTTCTTTACTGAGTTATAAACGCGTATGTTTTTAGCCCTTGGATCATTGGTTATCGACGATCTGCATGTTGTCTTGGTGAATCCCTGTACAACCTTTTAAACCAATCAGGTATCGTTTAACCACCGCTTTCTGTGAGCCCTAGGATTCAAGTCAAACCTTCTTGACTCGATCCTAACCCTTGGTTTTGATCCAGCCTCTCGAACCTTCTCTTCACACTATAAAAGGAACCCTAATCTCAGACTTCGAAGTCTTTTGCCATTTTAATTTTTCTGAGAGAAGAGAGAAGAGAGAAACCAGAGAGAGAGAGAGTTAGAAACCCTAACTTTGTTCGTCAAAACCTCTTCAATCCAAAACCAAACACTTCTTCAAAACTCCAAAACACTACCCTGAGTGTTCTTGAGTGTTTGAGAGTTTGAGTTGAGTTTGTTATTGTTGCTGTAACCTCTTGTTCGTTAGATCTTGTTTTCAACTTAAACTTTTACTTAGATCTACTTTCTGATTTCATAGAAATTTCAGATCTGAGTTATTCATGTTACATTACACTTAGTTTCATTCTTTATTTCTCATCTTGAGAAATATATTGTTGATTATTTTCTATAAAACATTTGCTTACTTTGAAATCAACAATAAATGCTTTCTGTTTCTAGTTCTTGTAAAACTAAACCTTTGACCTAGTTTGGAATCACACTTGGAGGTTTTCAATCTCGAAAATCTTTACAAAACTGAGATTGATTAAGATCTTGACTGATTTCTGAGCAAGATATCCGTGGATTCTGGGATTGATTTAAAGGTCAAATAAGGTTCAAAGTTTTGTAAGAAGAAAGAAAAAGAAAAGATCACATCATATAGTGTTACTGTAATTTGTTAGAGGACTATTTGTACTTAATAAGTGTGTGTGTGTATGTGTGTGTGTGTGTGTGTGTTCATGCATGTGTTAGAAAGCACCTCAACAAACACTTTCACCCTACAACACGAAAAGTGTTGGTAATAATATCTTGTGAACAAGAGTCGACGTAAAGTGCTGGAACAAATCAGAAGTTAACAAACTGGGAGAACTACATCTACAATCAGAACTACATAGAAGTTATAAGGACACCAGAGGGTACATTCCTAAACTTATATAGGTCTGAGTTGTATGCATGTTAGTTATATAGTTTGTAACTCATAAATTTGTTTTAGTGGATTTTTTATTTTACTCCATAGAGGGAGTCGTGGATGTTTCCTCAATTGGTGAGGTTTTACCACGTAAAAAATAGTGAACATAATCTTTCTACATCTCCTCATCTCATTCTTGGTTGTGCTGATTTTAAAGCTTGTTTAAACTACATTATAAACCTGTTATTCAAATCTTGAATAGATCTCATACATACTGATTTGTTAACCACATCTTGTGTTCAAATAGTTTGGTTTTTACGAAAAGAGTTTCTTCAAAAAATATCTCGGAGTTACTTAAATAGTTTATTTTTAATAAACGGCTTTAGTAACATGTTTTCAATTGGTATCAGAGCGTGGTAAAACTGCTTTTAAAGAGATCCTGTGTTTCTGAAATTATTTTTTGAAAATCAAATATGGACGAGAAAAATGAAAGATTTGGTAACTTGACCAGACCTCCAATCTTTGATGGAACCAATTTTGCTTACTTGAAAGTAAGAATGATTGCTTTCATTCAATGAACTCTAGGAGATGATGTCTGGGACATTGTTGAAAATTGTTACATTTTCCCTACAAAACCAGCCACCGAAGGAAGTAATGAGAGGGTTAAGAAAGCATTAAGTGAGTTCACTCAAGAAGAGAAACAAGTTTCTCGAAATAATAACAAAGGAAAGAATGCCATATTTATGTCCATAAATGAACATGAGTTCAAAAGAATCTCATCCTGTACCACTTCTAAGGAAGCTTGGGACACCTTGGTTACTGCTCATGAAGGAGACACTAGAGTTAAGGCTATTAAAACTCAAATGCTCATTCAACAGTATAATTCCTTAATTATGTCTGAGACTGAGTCATTTGATGACTTCTATATGAACCTGACTGATATTGTGACCAAACTGCATGCTAATGGGATAACCTACGATAGACAAGAAATTGTATCTAAAATTCTGAGATCATTACCACAGAAGTTTGATAACAAAAGATATGCTATTGAGGAAATGTGTGATATAAATCTCACTCCTGAACTACTCAGTAGTAAATTAATAACTGTGGAAATGGAACTGGAATTTAAGAAACAATTGACCCAATCCCATAGGAAACAGACTAGTTCCAATCTAAGCTTCTCTTCTAAATTGATTAAGCCTGAGTTTAATACTTCCAATGATGAATCTGATGACGAATGCGATATAGAGAGTTTGGACAATCAGATTGCCTTAATGATAAAACAGTTTAAGAAAATCATTAAGTTTAGAAACAAAGTGGCAAATAAACAAGGAAAGTCAAATTATACAACTCCCTCTAATCACAGACCTCATGAGAAAAATCATGACAAAAATCACAAGGACTCTCATATTAGACCTAATAGAGACCTTAAGAAGACTGAATGCTATAGATGTGGTAAACAGGGACACATTGCACAAGACTGTAGAGTTAAATTGAACACTCAAAACAAACACACTAGAGCTAACATCTGCAAAACATGGGATGATTCAAGTGACTCTGAAAATGAGGAACCCGAGTCATCTGATGTTTTTGACCCTTGCATGTCTTTGTTTGCCAAGATTATTTATATTGATGACATGCCTATGCTTCTTAGTGAGGATGAACCAAATAATTTTGTGTCTGATGCTTCGAATATTGTTGTTACTGGTTTAGATGCTTTGATTACTGAGAATGTTGCATGTTCTACCTCGGGGTGTGTGAGTCAAAGGGAAAGCGATGATAACGATGTCAATGGGTGTGTGAGTTCTAAGAATGAAGCCTTAGGGGCCACTTCACACACAACACCTAGTGATTCAGACAATGAAGATCTCCCATACATTCACACACATAATTCTAAAACTCTCAAGAAAAGCGCTAGACTAGAAAAATTTTTGAAAGATCTTACCAAAAAGTTAGAAGATCTAAGCCTGATGGTCAAACTGAATGCTGAAGAGTATACTACCCAATGTTTAACGCATGAAAGTGAAATTAAAGT
This sequence comes from Sambucus nigra, assembly GCA_949130495.1. Classification (NCBI taxonomy): domain Eukaryota; kingdom Viridiplantae; phylum Streptophyta; class Magnoliopsida; order Dipsacales; family Adoxaceae; genus Sambucus; species Sambucus nigra. The sequence continues at coordinate 1,230,275 of CASBWL010000028.1, forward strand.
GTTTGATGAAAAACTGAAAAATTTGACTGAAACAAATGAAATTCTGGAGAAAAAGTACAAAGGGACATTGTTAGAATTGGAACAAACCAAAGAAAAAACAGCAACTGTTTTCAAAAAATTTATAAAATTTGAAAATAATTCTAATTGTTTTGTTGAATTTGTTGTTGAATCTAAAACCAATTCTGATGATCGAACTGGTATAGGGTTTTGCCCCAATTTGAAGACACAAACATAATCTTTTGAACCTATCAGGTTTGTTTCTGGAGGCAAAAGACCTAATGAAACATGCCCAGATTTTCATTCCCTAAAAACTGAGTTTGATTCAAAACATCAAAATTTTAACATTGGGGAATCAAGTTACTCTAAACGTGAAAGTTCACCTAAGGCAAAATACGTCTGCCCCTTTATCAGAAAGAGTGAATCTACATTCAAACCTGTACTACCTAGGAATAGAGTTCAGCCTCAAAACTTTTCAAAACCTTTGTTTAGAGACTTTCCTAAGGAGACCCCAATTCTGAGCAATCTTTATTGCTCCTACTGCGACATATATGGTCACTCTTTCGATGGTTGCTATGCTAGGAGACTAGTTAAACCTGTCTATAATCCTCATACCTATCAGAACTTTAACTATTCTAGGAGGAGCCGCAATAATTATATACTTCCTAGACAGCCAGATAAAAACTCTAAATATAGAAAGAGAAAGACCAAACCTAAAAGAACATTTCCTAGAAGGAATCCTAAGCACTTTCCTAAACCAAATGCTCAAGTCTGTCACAAAATTCAAAATCATGCGCAAAACATTTTTCAGTAAAAATCCAAAACTCGCAAATTTTATCAATTGAGAGCTAAAAAGTGCAAGATGAAAACTAGAGCAATTTGGGTTAGAAAAGATGATCTATTACCTCAGATGAAGTGTAATGTTGTTGTTACTGCTTTAAAAGCTGAACACGCGTCATCTGGTTGGTATTTAGACTCTGGATGTTCTAAGCACATGACTGGAGATGAAACTAAACTTTTAAACAAAACCAGCTTTGCTGGTGGTAAAGTCATTTTTGGTGATGGAGTTTCATCTCAAATCATAGGCAAAGGAACTCTCCAAGAAGATGGGCTTCCTATTCTTAAAGATGTTCTTCTAGTCAAAGGTCTTAAGGCAAATCTACTTAGCATTTCGCAATTTTGTGACTCAGATCATATTGTTACCTTTTCAAAGATTTTTTCCAAAATTTTAAATGAAAAAGGTGAATGCATAATTACTGGATTCAGAACTCCTGACAATTGCTACACTGTCATGAACAATTCTGAAATCAGTAATGTTGCCAGAATGGATGACAATGAGATAAGGCATAACAGAATGGGTCACATAAATTATGATAATCTTAGTAAATTGTCCACTCATGACATAGTAAGAGGAATTCCAAATATTAAACCTATTCATAATATTGTCTGTGGTTCCTGTCAAGAAGGTAAAATTGTTAAGGCACCTCATAAGAAAGTCAAAGATATTCTTACCTTTAATCCCTTAGAACTCATCCATATGGACCTAATGGGTCCCTCCCAAACTGTTAGCCTCTGTGGACACAGTTACATCTTAGTTATGGTTGATGACTTCACCCGATTTATTTGGGTAGCCTTTTTAAAACAAAATTCTGACACCTTTGAAACCTTCCTAAAAATTCTTCTTAGGATTGAAAATGAAAAGGACACTCAAGTAAATAGAATCCGTAGTGATAGAGGTGGCGAATTCAAATACACTGGTATTATTGAATACTGTGACTATAATGGTTACAAAAACGAGTTCAGTGCTCCTAAGATTCCTCAACAAAATGTAATCGCCGAGAGAAAGAATCGTACCCTTCAAGAGATGGCACGTGTCATGTTACATGCCAAGAATTTACCTAAATATTTTTTGGGTAGAATTTATTCGTACTGCTTATCACATTATAAATAGGGTCTATCTTAGAAAGAATTCCAAACAAACCCCTTACAAACTTTGGTACAATAAAAAGCCTAATCTCAAGTATCTTAGAACCTTTGGCAGTACTTGTTATGTATGCAAAGATAGGGAACACTTATCCAAATTTTTGAGCCGGGGAGATAAAGCCATATTTCTAGGATACTCGCCTAACAGTAGAACTTGTCGAGTGTATAATCTTCGCACTAAAACCTTGATGGAATCCATAAATGTAATTGTTAGTGACACTACTGTAGAAAGCAAAACTGGTGAAACATCTATTGAGGAAGAGTCTACAAATATTTTAGAAAATGACTCCTCTGAAATAGATAATTCATTACCAATTGAGACACCTGAGATACCTAACTGGGTTTCTAAAGATCATCCCATAAATAACGTAGTTAGTAACTCTAGTGAGACAGTGCGTACAAGATCCCAACTAAGAAATTATGCACATTATGCATGTTTTGTTTCCCTTGTGGAACCAAAGAATGTAAATGAGGCATTGAATGACTCTCACTGGATTTTTGCTATGCAGGAAGAACTTTTACAATTTTTCATTCATGATTTTTGGTATCTTGTTCCACATCCTGATCACAAAAAGGTTGTTGGCACACGTTGGATTTTCAAGAATAAGACTGATGAAAATGGGATAATAATTAGAAATAAATCTAGATTAGTTGCTCAAGGGTACTCTCAAATAGAAGGAATAGATTTTAACGAGACCTTTGCCCCTGTTACTCGTTTAGAATCTGTTCGTCTGCTTTTTGCTATAGCTTGCCACATGCATTTTACACTGTACCAAATGGATGTCAAATCTCTGTTCCTTAATGGAATACTGGCTGAAGAAACCTATGTAGAACAACCTAAAGGGTTCATTGACCCTAAATATCCAAATCATGTATTTCGTCTAAAAAAGGCTTTGTATGGCCTGAAACAAGCTCCTAGAGCTTGGTATGAGCGTCTTTCCAGTTTTCTTTTAGATAAAGGTTTCAAAAGAGGCGGAAATGACCAAACTCTTTTTGTCAAACATTTTGACAAACACATCACTATAGCTCAAGTTTATGTTGACGATATTATATTTGGATCAACTTCTCCCTCATAAGTAAAATCCATCTCTAAAATTATGAGTAAGGAATTTCAGATGTCCCTTATGGGGGAGTTGCAGTTCTTCCTAGGTCTCCAAGTTAAACAAAATCCAGAAGGATTATTTGTTTCGCAATCTAAGTACGCTTTAGAGATCGTTAAGAAATTTGGCCTCGAGAGTGCTAAAGATGCTAAAACGCCCATGGGTACTACGGTAAAATTGTCGAAAGATGAAAATGGAAAATCTATAGATCCTACTCTATATCGTAGTATGATAGGAACCTTACTATATCTTACTGCCTCGCGTCCTGATATCATGTATGATGTGTGTGTATGTGCTCGTTATCAAAATAATCCTAAAGAGAGCCATTTGAATTCTGTTAAACGTATAATTAAATATGTAAAAGGCACTTTGAATCTAGGACTTTGGTATACTAAAGACACACCAAGCACTATTATTGGGTACACTGATGCTGACTGGGCTCGGTGTACTGATGATAGTAAAAGCACATCAGGAGTATGTTATTATATAGGTAATAACTTGGTAGGATGGAGTAGTAAAAAACAAAACTCCACATCACTCTCGACAGCTGAATCTGAATACATAGCCGCTGGTAGTTGTTGTGCTCAATTATTGTGGCTTAAACAAATGCTAAGTGATTATGGTATTCAAGAAAACCATTTGCATCTCTATTGTGATAATCAAAGTGCGATTAATATTTCTAAAAACCCTGTTCAACACTCATGAACAAAGCATATAAAAATAAGACATCATTATATACGCGAATTGGTTGAATCTAAGGAATTAGAAATCAATTATCTTCCTACTGATCTACAAATCGCAGATATGTTTACCAAACCTCTATATTATAATAGATTCATTTCATTACGTAAATCTATTGGTATGGTTTGTGCTGAGTAATAACTTTGCTGTTTATCCAAGCTTTTCCCTTTGTCCATTTGAGACAAAAATGGGGGAGAAATTTGAGTCTATTAATTTCTTACATATGCTAAATAGCTTGATCTTAGTGATTCATTGCAGGTTTTTATTGTACAGTCATTCACAACTGATGTAATAGGGAGTTCAATTGTAAATAGTTGAGTTATGTACTTTTTGATTTCTAGGAATTGGGTAGATAGAATTTTAATAGGAATAAGTTTTTTTATTTTTTGTTGCCCTACGAGTCCTAGTTGACTCAAAGGAGATTTTGTCTCATATTTCCAAAGGGGGAGATTGAAGCCCTTATACTTTTGACTCACATGAGTCTATATTGTATAAGTGCTCATCTAGTTTGGAAATTGTGACAAAATTATGTCCATCCTAGAAACCAAAGAACCTCAGAAATTGGTTTGCTACTTCATATCTCTATCTTGTAGTGATCAAGAAACTATTGCCAACACTCACACACAGTAGAATTTATTTAATGCATGACATATTGCATAATAATGTGTGTACATATGTTGGGTGTGTTTAAATCCCTAAGTTTGATTTTTAATAATTTTTTGGGATTTTTTAAACTTTTTTTAAACAAGGTTTTCCTAATTAAAACTTGATTTATAAGTTTATGGGGTTAATCTGTAAATATACTTTGTTGGGTATATTGGCCTAATGTTACCTTGGGTAGAATCCCAAAGCGAAGTAAACCTTAGGGTGTGGTTTTAATTTCTTTTAGACGCGCGTTTCATATCCCTTATTTGGACAACACATGTCTTCATCTGATTGGTTGAGATTGTGTTTCTTTACTGAATTATAAACGCGTATGTTTTTAGCCCTTGGATCATTGGTTATCGACGATCTGCATGTTGTCTTGGTGAACCCCTGTACAACCTTTTAAACCAATCAGGTATCGTTTAACCACCGCTTTCTGTGAGCCCTAGGATTCAAGTCAAACCTGCTTAACTCGATCCTAACCCTTGGTTTTGATCCAGCCTCTCGAACCTTCTCTTCACACTATAAAAGGAACCCTAATCTCAGACTTCGAAGACTTTTGCCATTTTAATTTTTCTGAGAGAAGAGAGAAGAGAGAAACCAGAGAGAGAGAGAGTTAGAAACCCTAACTTTGTTCGTCAAAACCTCTTCAATCCAAAACCAAACACTTCTTCAAAACTCCAAAACACTACCCTGAGTGTTCTTGAGTGTTTGAGAGTTTGAGTTGAGTTTGTTATTGTTGCTGTAACCTCTTGTTCGTTAGATCTTGTTTTCAACTTAAACTTTTACTTAGATCTACTTTCTGATTTCATAGAAATTTCAGATCTGAGTTATTCATGTTACATTACACTTAGTTTCATTCTTTATTTCTCATCTTGAGAAATATATTGTTGATTATTTTCTATAAAACGTTTGCTTACTTTGAAATCAACAATAAATGATTTCTGTTTCTAGTTCTTGAAAAACTAAACCTTTGACCTAGTTTGGAATCACACTTGGAGGTTTTCAATCTCGAAAATCTTTACAAAACTGAGATTGATTAAGATCTTGACTGATTTCTGAGCAAGATATCCGTGGATTCTGGGATTGATTTAAAGGTCAAATAAGGTTCAAAGTTTTGTAAGAAGAAAGAAAAAGAAAAGATCACATCATATAGTGTTACTGTAATTTGTTAGGACTGTTTGTACTTAATAAGTGTGTGTGTGTGTCTGTGTGTGTGTGTGCATGCATGTGTTAGAAAGCACCTCCACAAACACTTTCACCCTACAACACGAAAAGTGTTGGTAATAAGATCTTGTGAACAAGAGTCGACGTAAAGTGCTGGAACAAATCAGAAGTTAACAAACTGGGAGAACTACATCTACAATCAGAACTACAGAGAAGTTATAAGCACACCAGAGGGTACATTCCTAAACTTATATAGGTCTGAGTTGTATGCATGTTAGTTATATAGTTTGTAACTCATAAATTTATTTTAGTGGATTTTTCATTTTACTCCGTAGAGGGAGTCGTGGATGTTTCCTCAATTGGTGAGGTTTTACCACGTAAAAAATAGTGAACATAATCTTTCTACATCTCCTCATCTCATTCTTGGTTGTGCTGAGTTTAAAGCTTGTTTAAACTACATTATAAACCTGTTATTCAAAACTTGAATAGATCTCATACATACTGATTTGTTAAACTCATCTTGTGTTCAAATAGTTTGGTTTTTACGAAAAGAGTTTCTTCAAAAAACAGCTCGGAGTTACTTAAATAGTTTATTTTTAATAAACGGCTTTAGTAACATATTTTCATACCTACAACACCACATCTACCTAAACGAACACTGCCACCATTATCGGCTACGCGGACACTTCCTAAATCCACATTGGCAATTCTGCCAAAGCCCACATTGCCACCTTTACCAAACCCAAATTTTTTTATCATCCCAACCATAATTCCAAATGTAACACTGCCACCTACTTTTTTGACAAAACTAAAATTTGCGAACAATCCCATCCACAATTTTGTTGTTAGTTTCTTTGTCGATTATCCCATTGATAGTTTTTTCAATTAATACCATTTGAATAATAAGTTATATTTGAAACAAATATATATATATATATATATATATATACCAAACTACCTGTCCTATCTTGGTATTTTCGCATATTGAAGTGAGCCCATGTGGATCACCTATCATATCTATGGAATTTGGTATTATATGTATTGTCACTTTGTTTCAATTCATTTCGTGTATACGTTTTATCTGGTTTCCTATATGTATTTTGTTTTAGATTAATAATTTCCATCCTAATTCGTAAATAAATCTACAAATGTTAACAAATGCCATTGGCATCGGATGAGATCCATTGGGTAAGGGGTGGAAATTCAAGTTAGTTGTGTCATTTTTCATGTTATGATGATTTCGGTTTGAGTACAGGTTTTAGTACTATTAAATCTACACGAGCTAATCGTTTCATATTCGGGTCATATCGAGTTATTACCGTGTCAAAATTTTACAGCCATTCCCAGTTATGTTGAAAATCTTATCGAACTGGATATATGTGCACTATAAAAGACATAAAACAAAATAAGAAAGAAGATAGGAAGCACAATTAGAGATAACCCACCCTTTTTACATATTCCCAATATGTTTGAATCAATCTTCCATGCATTACAACAAGATCACCGTATCTGGTGTATCCATTTGTTCTGTCCATAAACAAACTCCTTGAATTTCAAACAATGGCTGAGATATTTGTGTGCCCAATCATTGATGTGTTGTTTGAGAAGGTATTTTCTACCGTATTTTACAAGTTGGTTAACTGTGGTGGAAAATATGAATCTCAGATCCAAAAATGGAACAATACTCTCTCCATAATTAGAGTTGTACTCACTAACACCAAGAACAAGCAAATTGCAGTCCACTCTGTGCAAATGTGGCTTAATGATCTCCTGGATTTGGCTTGTGATTTAGACGAAATAATTGACTAAGTAGTTACCAAATATTCAACTGAACACTTAGAGAAGAAACCTCAACAATACACCACTAAAACTAAGGTGGTCAATATATATCTCTATTTTTTAAGTTAATTTAACTAATGTTTAGATGCCTTCGTACCTAATATGATGAGTTTTGTTTTTGTTAGTTGGCTCATTTGATTATAGGAGCATTTATACTCTATTTTTATGCATGCATAACCCACCCCCAACTACGTGAAGCTAGGGCAAAAACTTTATGAGTTGATTGGATCTAAGTAGACAAGCAAAATGTTGTGTTTTAGTGCTTTGGTGTACTTCCCTATTAGTTATTAAAAACATGGTAATTAGGTTCTTTAGTTTGAGGTTGTTGTTATGTATATGCATTTATGTGCTAACAAGGTGTTCAATACATTATATCATTGAGATTACTTTTACTTTTTTTGATGAAATGTGATTATTAATTAAAAGGAAAAAGGCAAAAGAATACAGAGTATTGCCCAAGTGATGTTATGCTTGTTTTGTTGTCTATATTCTTATATTGGTACTAAAGAATACACTAATAAGTGATTTTTTTCTTTTATTTATATGTTTATCACTAATGTTGTCCTACGAATTTATACCAAGGGAAACTTACATTAGGCTTTATATTTTTCTCATTTTTATTTATTTTTTATCACCCACAACAATCCCACATCCGTACCACCCAAGTGATGTTATGCATGTTTTGTTGTTTATATTCTTATATTGGTACTAAATAATGGGTTAGTCAATGTATCGTAAAGGTTCATGAGAGGTTCTTCTTGGTATTGAGTAAGATTTTTTTTTTTTTTTGGGGGGGGGGGGGGGGGGGGGTGGGAATAAGGAAAAAAACATTAGGAAATGGCCAATCTCATGTTATATATTTTATCGTCCTTAATCTCATGTTATTTATCAAGTTTCGCAGTTGCATCATAAAGAAGCTTTGGTAACTTTTATAACTAGTTAAAAAGTTAAAAATGGTAGAAACTTTTATTCTATTACCCTATGGACAGAGCTATCATTCTTCAAGAAGTCATTGAACACGAACCTGCATAGAACTCTTTGTTGATTGATATACCATAAAATAATAGCAAACATTAGCCACATGAAACTATTTGATCTTTAATTTCCCTTACCTATTACAGAAAAATTAGTGACATAAATCGTTTTATATTGCCTTGTAGATCGAGAGGAAAAACTGATATTATTGTGAATTGAGCAGGTTTATATCGAGCAAGTCTGGAATGAGTAGGTCCGATTTATATTGATTTTTTTGCCTTTAATCTAAAACATATTTGGTCTCTTTTTGTCTCGATCAAGACGGTTTGATTAGTAATTAGGATGATAGGAAGGTACGATCGAGTCTTCTTGATATATTGAAACAAATTAAAGCACTTACTAGTGTGTACGTAATCATATGTCATGCATACATTATAAAATTCCATCAAATTATATTACAAGGGCATTAGAATTATTAACTTGGATATCCTTAGGATTGTCACAATTGGTTGTTTAAAACCAATGTGCAAAATCTCTAGATGGCATGGCTTGTACAATGGGAGGTTGCATATCATGTACAATAGTATATTGTAACTCTTTTACGGTTGTTGTAGTCGCTCTAGATGATCTAGTTGATCTCAAATGGCTAGAATACCCCGGTGCCATGCTAAATGATTTATAATCGAAACAGAAACTTATGATGTGGGTGAATAGTAATTTTTTCTAAGTAAATAAAATTTTTAAGCCTTTAACAATATCATACAAGTGTGTTAGGAAAATTATTTTACATAAAATACCATATGCAAGAGGCATAAACAAATCACAAGTTAACGATGGAACACAATAATAATAATAATAATAATAATAATAATAATAATAATAATAATAATAATAATAATAATAATAATAATAATAATAATAATAATAATAATAATAATAATAATAATAATAATAATAATAATAATAATAATAATAATAATAATAATAATAATAATAATAATAATAATAATAATAATAATAATAATAATAATAAATAGTGCGCAATAGTCCAATGGTGTAACTTATTTAATAAGATATCAACCCACAAACAAAATTTAATTCTTTTAAACCCTAAAACATTCAACTAGGTGATTCAAGACATTATGCAGTTAAAGCATGCAATCACAAAATCATTCAACATAATGTTTCCGGAAAAATCCCCAAAGGGGAAAACCTTTTATTTCACTAATACAGTTTGCAAATCACAACTTACAATCTTATGAGTGAAATACAGCCCGATGAATCTCTCACAGTTGCCATTCGTCATCTTCAGCAGTGGTTCTCACAAGTCCCACAAAAACCGTAGTCTTCCTCAGTAATGATTCCTGCAAGAATCATAAGAGCAGCAGTAGAGACTCCTTCTCTACAAGATCAACAGTGACGACTCTTTCTTCACAGCCATAACTTTAATATATAAGTGGTTTGGGGTTTCAAAGAGGATTCATAAAAGTATATAGGAGATATGTGTGAATCAAAAAGTGTTTTCCATTTTTAAAGGTGAAGAATTTATGCAGCATGTCTGCCGTTTTCGTAAATGCAAAGTCTTATCAAAAACCCTACCGAAAGCAGGTATTTATAGAGAAACATGAAAATTGAGGCCGCGTAGGATCGTTCGAATGAATTTTCCATGTCTTTCTAACGAGAACATCATCTCATTCGAATGAGATAGGTCTCATTTTAAACAACCTAAAAAACAAAATAGAAAGCCTTCCTTCAAATCTTATTTGATCTAGGCTTCAAACAACCTTTGAATGAGACACAAATTCATTCTAACGAGATTGCCATCTCATTTGAATGAAACGGGAAAAAAATTAAAATAATTTTTAGTTCAAAAAACGGCCAGGTTTTGTAAAAACATTTTAGTAAAAAAATCTCCCAATACAATGTAAATAATCCACAAAATCCAAAACGACAACTATACCAATATTACATGACTTCGTGGAGCATTTTAAAGATAAAGTAAGTGGCGCACGTTGGTGATGCTTGATAATAGAATCCGTCTTCTTAAACATGAGAACATGAAGTAGCATGATGGAAGTAAGGGTATATGCCATACTTTATGTATCCTAGATCCTATGGACAAGTTCTAAATACTAGGGGCAATGTCAGAAAATTCGTCCTAACAAATCTCCCCCTATGGCTATTCTGGTACAAAATGAAAAATTTGAATTATCCAAATTTACAAAAATCCTATACAAATCTAATAACCTCCTAGAAACCCATAAATAGAAAGATACTAAAAATATACAAGTCTTTGAAATCTTCAAATTTTCAAATCTTCAAATCTCTTTCTCCTGATCTCCTTTTTGGGAGCTTTGTCTTACGTGTCTTTTGCATTTGCTCATCAAAGTGTATCTGTACATAATAAACAAAGAAATATACCTTGTGTTGCATCGAGTTTGAAATAAGATAATACTCATAGACAAATTCTCCCCATAAATCAAACTCTTACTCCCCAATAATTCGTTATCCCCCTTTTTATTTGTTCGAAATAGATAAGGAATAAAAACTAATCATGAATCATATAGGGAACATCACCAGCCATAGAAAGATATCATCCTAAAAAGATATGAATGAATAATCATGCAATGATAATATCAAAAGACCTCATAAACTAATTTTTATTTTCCAATTTTTAAAAAAAAATATTTTACGTAAACAACACACCATGGAGAAACATAAAAATAACTGAATCAAGGAAACAGAATGTAGGGGTGTGAACACTATCTATAGGAAATCAACGCAGACAAATATAACATATGTTCATAGGAATGAGACACTACATATGAAAGATCTCAAAGTCTACCTTAGGTGTAAAAATAGTGAACTTAAGTGAAATCGACTTAACCTATTCAACTAATCAAGATTGTGAGTGATTTTGGCATCAATAACGCCCAAAACAATGTAATGCTTTTACGAGAATTTTTTAGAACATGTAGACCCATTGATCTTCGACTAAAATCCCTCAAAACTCACAATGAATTTTTTTTCTCTCAAATTTTTTATTTTGAAGAAATCCATGCTCACATGTAGCGAAGCATCAATGTTCTTTGAAATTGGCCTGGCACTTATTTTTTCTTTTTATGTGCCTTTAATCTTTTAGGCTCTTTTTTTTGCAAATGGTTGATATTCATGCAAAGAAAACATGTCTTTCGCAGCCCAATTTCATTGCTTTAAATATAGCACATTTACCAGAGATATATTTTCAATTTTTCCGAACTGGGCAATGCTTCTTACAAGCACCACTTTTATTATCTCATTTTATTGCATCTAGTTCGTTTAAAAGCAAGAATGAGATGAAAACACTACAACCGACATGTGAAAGGTAAATACAATACTCAAATAAGCTCATTCTTGTGTGCATTAAAGGTGACAAGGAGCCAAACATGTAACCAGTAGTCATCATATCACATATTAATAACTCCACACATTATTAAGCACAAAATGAAATGATACCATGTCTCAAATTAATATAAAAATGTCCACTTGGATATGGAATGAATGGGTGACTCGAACATCTTTAACGTTCATCCACATATAGTGTAAAAAAATGTGTAACTCTTTTTGGATTTTTTAAAAAATTTATCAAAATAAAATCTTTTTGTATTTTTCCAAAATTTTTCAAGAAAAACAAATCTCTTTTTGGATTTTTCGAAAAATGTGTCAAAATGGAAAAAGATAAATACAATGATAATACAATGGTAGTACACACTAGCAATAGGCATGTAAAACATGAACATATAAAGCATCATATGTTAGTAAACAAGTCTAAACCTCAATCATTAGGCCCAGAGGAATTCTCAAAAGGATATGACATCCTATGGAAAAATATCCATCAAATCTTGTGAAATTTTGACCAAATACTCTAGTTGCTCTAAAAAATTCTCAAAATCTCTCATGTGATGTGTGGGAGCATGCGGAGTAACATGTGGGGGAGTGCATGCAGGAACAAGTGTAGTAGCATATCATCAGATATTCCTATGAGACACACTAACCAACTTAAAACAAAATTCTCAAAGGTGTCCTATTTGCTTGCAATGGGAACAAACATAAGCATTCATAGGACCACCTCTCTCATAACATCTAGGACGTGCTCTCCTATGTAGAATCGGACGCCTAGGTGGGTTAGGTCGAGCACCATATGGATCTAACAAAAACTCGAGAATTAGCTAGGGTGCAACATGGGAAGTGGATGCACCGTCATAACCTATTCCAAGCCTCTCAACGTTACCCAAAGTGGGACCAAGGAGCATCTTTCTAACCTTCTTACATGTATCCTCTAAAATGACCTTGAACTCTAGGGCACATTTGAGATCCCTCTCTTGTTGGGATACACGAGCTTCAAGTTTTTCATGAGTCTTTAAGTTTTTAACGAGTCTTTTCCCAACCTAAGACGATAAACAGCTATCTAAAAAAATCTTCACCTTCTCGAGTTGACTCGTCGACACCTCCCACACCCTCAAATCTTTCACCTATATCCCCAAATATAACACCCTCAGACTCAAATCTTTGTTCAACGTTTTGATTTTTACTGTCTCAATATACAAATCACTAAAGGCTTTTTGGAGATATCCTTCTCCCTCACTTGAAATCTCATCCTCACACTCACTCGAATGGCTCAAAACATTATCAAGGCTCTCACATTTACATGTTTCCTCATTATTATGGGACAAACTAGAAGTACTCACGTGACTATACATGAAGGCAACACACTTTTCATGTTGTGGTTTTCCCCCTCAATCAATCGACTCGATGTCACTATCACTAAGAGTAGCCTTACTGGGAACTTTCTTACCCTTTCTCTTTAGCATAGTGGGACACTCAAATGACTTTTGCCCTTTGCCCTCCCACTCAAAACACCTTATCACTTCCTCTTTATCACCGTTATCCTTGACCTCATCTTTATTTTTATTTTTCTTAAAGGTATTTTTATTGGAAGAATTCTTTTTGGAAAATTTGAGAAACTTTTTTAAAAAATTCATAAATATGGTCGAGTCATCAAAGTCACGCTCTCCCTCAGAATCAGACTCACAAACTCTCTCATTTTTCTTATTCTTATCTTGAGTCTTTAAAGCTACCTCAATATCCTTAGGTTTAAAGGTTTTATGGAACATATCTATCTCATAAGTTTAAAGGTATCTTATGGGTTCTTCTAACCTAATAGTGTCTAAAATCCCTAATGAGTTAAGCACGGTGACCTTAGGAATAAAAAAGGTCGGGAGTGACCTCAAAATCTTTTTAAGGCAGTCTCAAGAATTTTCTCACCCAAATTAAAACTAGCGTTTATGATGTTCGACAACCTCGCGTAAAACTCATCAAAACTCTCGAACTCTAAAATAGTGATGGTCTCAAATTTGGTGGTCAAATTTTGAAGCTTAGACTCCTTGACAGCGTTGGTACCCTTATGTGTCAACTGGAGGATATCCCATGCTTCTTTAGACGTAGCGCACATCATGATGCGTCGAAACTCGTTAGGGGCGATGGCTCCAAAAACAGCACTAAGGCCGCGGGAGTTGTAGGTACTCCACTTAAACTCATCATCAGTCCAGGAAGAGATAGTTTTAGAATTTGTGACATTATCATCCATGATCGTGGGAGGAGTCCACCCTTTTTCACATACCAACCAAACCCTTTCATCGATGGCTTTTAAAGTGGATCTCACATGGGCTTTCAAATAGGCATAGTTCTATCCATCAAAAATTGGCATCCTATTATATAAATTATCCATCAAAAAAATCGTAATTTTTCAAAACATTTGATATCATAGAAAAATTTTGCGGAAAAAAGAATCTCACGATAGCTTGGTGAAACCTGCTCTGATACCAATTTGAGAGTGCGTAATGGTCCAATGGTGTAACTTATTTAATAATATGCCAACCCAAAAACGAATTTTAATTCATTTAAACCCTTAAACATGCCACCAGGTGATTCAAGACATTAAACATTTAAAGCATGCAATCACAAAATCATTCAACATAATGTTTCGAGAAGAATCCCTAAAGGGGCAAAACCATTTATTTCACTAATACAATTTGCAAATCTTAATTTACAAAATTATGAGTGAAATATAGCCCAATGAATCTCCCACGGGAGACTTTCGTCTTTTTAATTACTAGTTCTCACAAGTCCGACAAAGTCCGCAGTCTTCCTTTAGCAATGATTCTCACAAGAATCATAAGAGCAACATTATAGACTCCTTCTCTACAAGATCAGCAGTGAAGACTCCTTCTTCACAATTGTAACTTCAATATATAATTTTTTTTGTGTTTCAAAGATGATTCACAAAGGTATATAGGAGATAAGTGTGAATAAAAAAGTGGTTTTCCCTTTTTAAAAGTGAAGACTTTATGCAGTTGATCTACAGTTTTCATAAATGAAAACACTTAACAAAAACCCTGTCGAAAGCAGATATTTATAGAGAAACATATAAATCGAGGCAGCATAAGATCATTCGAATGAAACTGCCATGTCGATCTAACGAGATCATCCTCTTGTTTAAACGAGACATATATCTTTTTAACGACCTCAAGAAAATCAAAACAGAAAACTCCCATTCGAACCTCGTTTAAACTAGGCTTCAGACGACCTTTGAATGAGACACACATTCATTCTAACAAGATTGTCATCTCATTTGAACGAAACAGGCAATAAATTAAAATAAGTTTAAGTTCAAAAAACTGGCTTTTTTGTAAAAACATTTTAGTAAAAAATATCCTAATACAATGTAAAAAATCCACGAAATCCAAAGCGACAACTATACCAATATTACGTGACGTTGTGAAGCATTTTGATAATAAAGTAAATGGCGCATGTTAGTGATGCTTGATTATCGGATCCGCCTTCTTGAACGTGAGAACATGAAGTACCATAATGAAAACAGTGGGATATGCCATACTTTATGTATCCTAGACTATATGGGCAAGTCCAAGATACTAGGGGCAATGTCAAAAAATTTACCTCATAATAATAAGAAATCCATTTTCATTCTTGAATAATAACTTGAGGATATCATACAATTGCATGAACAATA
This sequence comes from Sambucus nigra, assembly GCA_949130495.1. Lineage (NCBI taxonomy): Eukaryota > Viridiplantae > Streptophyta > Magnoliopsida > Dipsacales > Adoxaceae > Sambucus > Sambucus nigra. Next base: position 1,245,791 of record CASBWL010000028.1, read on the forward strand.
TCATGTTATATCACACATGACACATGTGAAAGTCATAAACAAATCCCATGTTAATCATAAAGATAATGGTGATAAGAAATTCCAGTTTCATTAAAACATGAACCTAAGGATACATTCTTCTATAACAACCAACACATTAAATTTATATCACTCTTATCACTCTCTAAACAAACGATATTTTCCTCATGACAACATTTAAGTTGTGTATCGTCTTCTTCATCATTTCATCACATGCGAAATTATTTTCATCTGATACAATTTTAATGTTGCCTACAACACTGGCATCAACGATATCTGCATCCATATCATTTTTATGCATCACATCAATATAAATTTATATATTTCCAACACCTTCAGATGAAGCTCTTTCCTGGTAAACTAAATTTTCATCCGATTCCATAATATCCATGTCCATCTGTTCCATATATGGATCATATAAGTGTTTATGCCGAAACTCTTTAAGAACTTTATAGTCTTTCCTCAAATTGGTGTCATTAACATAAAACACTTGTTTCACTTAAATTGCTAGCACGTGAAGGTCATTCTTATAGCACCTGCCATTAATATAAATGCTTGTGAAATGGTCATCTATTTGTATGCCTGACTTTTTCTTCTTATCATTTTCAAACCACTCACACTAAAAGAGAAAGGCTTGGTTTCCGTCGATATCTTTCGATTCAACAATGTTTGTGAAGATACCATAAAATTTTATTTCTTTATTATCATGATCCCCTTTGATAATCAAACCACAATTCTAACTTTTTCGACGACTGTCCCCCTCCCTAGTGTGAAACCTAACTCTATTAACAATGCAACTCTCATGCTTCTTCACTCGAATGTCGATCCCAAACGCCAATGTCTAGAGTTTCTAGGTAGCTTTTGGAGACTTTTGGTCATATAACTTCCCCCTCTATTAAGAAAACATATGAATTATATTGATGAGTGTAGTTTAAGGTAATAATAAAAGCCATATTTATCTAAGCCATTACTTAATTATTTATCTAAAAGAGACAATGAGTTATTCTTGTTTAACTTATATGTAATTTGAACTATAAAGGGAATTGTCATCATTGTCTCTCTTCGAAATTCAAAAGTCTTTCTTTCTTAAGTTATCCTATATGTTCACTGAACTGAAAGGTATCATTTATTTATCGTGCTCATAGCAAATTGCAAATTTACTAAACAAAAAACTGACTTACTCAAGATATCTTGCGCCTTCCTCGCAATTATTCAATGTATTCAAACTCATCATTTCTAGCTCGGTGTCAGAAAGAAAATCGTTTGAACAGACCCTAAAAAGACGTACTTTTTAAGTGAACACATACAATCCATCTTCTTTCATATCTCCATCGTAACTTCGCTCTGCATGACTAAATTTTGTTTTTATTCCGTTGAGATACATTGAAAAAAATATTAAGCACTCCTTAACAATGTAAGCCTCTGCTATAGAACCTTCAGGGTGATCTTTATTATGAATATACCCCTTAAGTGTTCCTAAGTACCTATATACATATGAAATGTTACACCATGTCAAAATAAACCAACAAACAACCAACATAAAGTATATAATAATGAACAGATAAATATTAAAGTTCACCTTTCATTAGGATACATCCACGTATATTGAACCGGTCCTTCGAGCATAGCCTCTCGCAGAAAGTGAAAAACTAAGTGGACCATTATATCGAAAAAGGTCGGCGGGAAAATCATTTAAAGTTTGCAAAAAATTAGGAAGATGTATTTTTCCAATATCTTTAGTTCTTTTACATCTAATGTCTTAGAACACAAGCCATTGAAGAACTTCCCAAATTCCATTAATGCATCATATAAATCCTTAAGCAAGTATTCATGAGCACCAACAACTAATAATCGTCATAATAAAACATGACAATCATGAATTTTCAACCACAATATCTTACCATTTTTAACATTCACACATCAATATATATTATAAGCATAACCATTCAAAAACTCAACAGATTTTATGATATTTTTCTAACTTGCAAAAAGTATAGGATGTTGGTGGCATCATATACGTATCACCATTCCGCTTCAAATGCAATTCCTTCCTTATTTTCATATCCTCCAGATATTGTCTCGCTTTATACGTATCTTTTGTTTTTCCTTCCATGTTCAATAATGTTCCTAATACACTCTCACATATATTTTTTCAATGTGCGTGATATAAAGATTATAGTGCAACTTCTATGTTCTCCAATATGGTAATTCGAAGAAAATGCTTTTTTAGTCCAATTCAACTCTTGGAAGTATGCTTTCTCTTTCTATTCTTTGAGTGTTTCTTTGGCACGTAATCCTTAAGATGATGTAATTTTCTCAATACGGCATTCTTATCTAACTTCGTAGGCTTTGGATGAAGCTCATGTGTACCATCAAATTTTTACTCTTCTGCCATTTATAATTTGGCTCTAAATACCAACAATTGCCCATACAACATATTTTACTTCTTTACTTTGAGGATAAGTATCCTCATTACAAGTAGGTCATGCCATATAACCTTTAGTGCTCCACCCATACAAATTACCATAGGTTGTAAATTCATTTATGGTCTATAAAATCGCCACATTCATTTGGCATGTCTTTTTAGTAGACGCGTCATAAACTACAGGATTATTGATTTTTTCAAGCATAAATTAAATGCAGAGAAAAGCACTAAAAATGTAGGTAACACTTTTGGCGGCATTTCCATAAGTGCGATAATAGCCAATGTGGTAAAAGAACAACGGCATTTTAAAAAATGCCACAAAAAATTAGGGGCATTTTTAAGCATTTATATTAATGCTGGTAATAACCTTTTAGCGGAATTAAAAAATGTTGGCAATAACCTTTTGCAACACCTATTAAATATTCAACACACTTTTGGCGGCACTAACAAAATGACGAGAATGATAATAGCGGCATTAAACAAAATGTTAATATCATTTTGTAATGTATGACTAGGAAGAAGTTTTAAAAAATCATTTATAAGAAGTATTGTATTTATGTGCAAATACATTACCATAACATTAAATTAAGAGGGCAGTAATCAAATTAAAACGTCATTAAATAAAAACCAATAGCATTCATCATAAATAAACATAATTGTTCTTGGAACAGTTATCCATCCACAAAATAAAATGCATCACATGTCCATTAAGAAAAAGCGGGGAAACATGAAGCGAAACAAAATTTTATATAATGTACGATCCTTCTTCATCAAAGTCAAACATCCTCTTCGACCTACAAATAAAAAATTCAATCCTTAGTCATTAATACTTATTCTATAGTATTTTAATTAAAAAAATAAAATTAAAAATTAGTACATTATCCATATGTCACGCTACAGTTGAATGATATGCATCTCCAATTGCGGACTTATTTTCACAAGGTCTAGGCAATGGTTCATTTGTTACAAATGTTTTCTCAATACATACTTCCCAAAAGTCTTCACCAAGTGGCGTACCCTCTACTTTTGTTGAAGGGTCCTTGCTCATAATGAATCCACATGCCACAACTACTTTTGGAAGTCTAGAAGTAATAAGGTCTATAATTTTAGGAAGTGCATTATTTGAGACCCTTTGTCGTGGTCGATGGTGCTTCTTCTTGTTCTTTTATGTCCTTTTCTACAAACAAGATGAATATGTCATCAATCATATATTTCTGGAAAACAAATCGGCAGAGTTGTATTTATTTTTAAGACATCTCAAAAATTTTAAGACTATATACAACCAAATAAACCAACAACCCAATGTCAAGTATACATAAACTCCCCAAGAAAGCGTAGATACATTGTGCCATTTAAAATCATTTAAATTAGTAACATACCTGAATTGAAGTAGCATTCATTTTCTCACTAACATGAGCAGCAGTCTCGGGGCTAGCCAAGTGCTGAGAATTTGCAATCTACAAAAAAAATTCTTTCAGTCATGAAAATGTAAAGTCTTAGATTTTTATTTTAAAAAGTAGTTACCTACTTACCTGTTGAGATGGATCCAAATGGTGATTTGATTATGGTAACACTACAGGTTGAAATTGGTTGGTTTCTTTTAATTGTTGCTGGGGTTGCAAAATAGACCTATATGATGGTATGTTTGACTCGTTGGAGGATTGAGGAACCTATTAATAACATAATTTAATATTATAACATACATTTATATATACACGATAATTTAGCACGGGATAAAACTGTTTACTTATTAACATGTTAGGATACAACGGAAGGGCAAGCCATCATGTGTGTGCGTATCAACTCAAAATGACCCTCTAAATGAGAATCTCATATCATAGTCGCTCGTACTCTTTTTCATTAACCTTCGGCCGCTTAGTTCCATGCACATCAGTTGGAGATGGTCCATGCCTATATGCTCGACAATGACCATGTTTATCAGGTCCCGGGACTTCATAAACTATCTCGTCTTTACGATTGACGAATTCATTATAATCTCATGGAAGTTGATCTACTTTTTACTTCATTTTTTACCAAAATGAAATGATTCTTATTATATACCCGTGGTGCTTTTATGTCTTATGTTTTAATTGATCACCTTTCAGAGGCATCTTTCCATGACTGAGGGTGTTACATCAATTACTTGAATGCTTTCGGTCCCTATAAGGAGGAGGAAAATGTTGTCATAAAAACCGAACAGTCTTATGGTAGAACAAAGAAAAAAACAAATCTTGCTAACATAAGAGGAAAATTATAAGCACATCAAGAGTAAAATTGCTTCACATATTAAGCCAACTGCTATGAGGTCAGCTCTTGTGCTTTAGTTATCTCTCTAAAAAATATCACATCACCTTGTACTCAATTTTCTCATTTATTTAACTTTTATTTACTCTCTCTCCCAATACCCCATACTCTCTTACCCCCTGAACCTCTTAAAATTGCAAAAGTTAACCGCCAAAATTTTGTAACGATCTAATAAAGAAATTTATATTTTGACTCTATGTCTTTCTAAAAAATATAAACAATCTCAAAATGGCCATGGGTCTTGCAGTAGACATGGCCAATTTCGTAGTCACAAATAGTGCCATAAACACGGGTATCAGCATAAATTGCATCATAGACATGGGCATATACTATCACAGCTACACAAAGAATTTTAGAATTAGTAAGCAAACAAGAGGAATAAATAAACGAATGCTCCAAAATAATATTTTTTCAGCAAAAAGCAATAGAAGCCTATAAAAAAATGATGGTATTTGTCTATAAGGGGGAAATTTCCTGCCCAATGGACAAGAACAAACTATAGTAGAGTTCTCATGATAATCAAAAGGGATTAGCTACGTAAAACAGCAAATATTTATCCATAGTTAAGAAGACAAAATAAGAAGTCAACAATCATGTAAGAGCATAATCATCAAACCCTCACCAGTAATCCTTGTATCTATTCACTGTACAGCCTAGCAACTGCCCAATATTGCGCAAAGTTCTTCTTCACTCACTTCATGAGATCCACAATACAATCACCTTTATTATTGTACGTAAAGAAGTTTTCCCATATGTATTGCACATCTTTTGACACGTTTGATGAATTCATGTACTTGACACCGTTTTCAAGATTTCTGCATATTGTACCAAAATCCATAGGTGTATCAATGACATCAAAATAATCCTAGTTTCCACCCCCACAGAAGGATAAAAAATCAGTGAAAATATATAAAGCAAAACAAAATAAGAAAGGAAGAAGAAAAATAAGAAGTATACATTGAGAAAAATTCGTAATTACGGGTATACACAGTGCAATAGGATTTACTAGAACGTTTAAGGGCTCAGCTGCATCCATTTTCATAATCTTTTTAATCACCTAAGATGCAAAAAAATGAAGACAAATATAACTTCATAAGCACTTTCTAATTGATATCACCAATGAAAGATAATAACCTTTGAAGAGTGCGCTTTTGTTCAAATACAGAAATTATTTAATTAAACACCGTTTTTGAATTAAATCATAAAACATGCATCTAGATGATTTATCAATTAAAATAAATATAGCATGTGACACAACATGTCAGGAAAAATCCCCGCAGGGCAAAACCTTATTATTTTCACTATAATTTGTAAAGAACGGTTTACACGGATTATACTGAAAATAAGTGTGACATACGAAAATACCCGTAGGTGTCGGTTCCGATGTCGTCGGCTGAAATCTCCCGCAAGAATTCCAGATGGGCAGCAATGAAGAAGAATACCGGCTTCTCCAAAAACTACTCCAAATGAGTGTAAATGACCTGTTGAAGGTTTAGAAATGTGCAAATGTAAATGGGAATGAAGTGTGTATTTATAGGGCTATAAAGTCTTAAAATAATGAAGACAAATGCCTTAAAATAATGAAGACAAAACCCTTAAAATGAGGAAGACAAAGGCCTTAAAATGATGAAGACAAGACCCTTAAAATGAGGAAGACAAAAAAATAATGAAGACTAAAAAGAGATTTGCGTCACTTCATTATTATTTTTCTTTTCCATTTTCAAAAGGCCATAACTTCTTCACCGTAGCTCGGAATGAGGTACCGTTTTTTCGTGTATCTTCGTGGGATCGAGCTATTCAACTTTTTAGTTGACCAGTCCTCCGAATGGTGACTATAAAAATTACCAAAATTCCCTTGAACTTTCATATCGTGCCTTCTTTCACTATTTTGACTTTTCTTGCGTACCACTTGCATAAAGTGCCTAACATTGTGGAACGTTAAGTCATTGAGGCCGATGTGGGATACCAGATGAATATGATAAATGCTTGAACCCCGTAATTCGGATAGAGGCCATCAAGTGAGATCTTGCCTTATGTAGTGGCATCAGACATAAATACATTGATCTAGGGAAAAAGAAAACTTCCTAGATACTAACGGACATTTATAGAATTATGTCCTTGCAACCTTATTCTTACTATCATTTTAAAATGCCCCTGTACAAAAGACAAAAATCATTGTTGAAGATAAGTGACAATTATACCTCTATCTATGTATAATTCAAAGAGAAAAGGTAATATTGAGCATATAGCCTCAAATTATACCTCTTTCTATTGCCAATCAAAGTTTTATCCCAAAAAAGAAATGCGGCAGGGGTATCCCTATCATTTCATACAAAAAATAGTAGCGATATTAATGTCATAAATTACAAAGAATCTGAACCAAACAATTTACAAGACTATATATTAAACAATTTACAAGAGTGGAGGTCAGGTCTAAAATAAGGATGGTTGGGGCGGTGGTGGAAGGAGAGTGAAGAGAGGATTGTCTTCTATTTAATAGGTTTGACTAACAAATGGAATGGAAGTTCACCAAAATGGAAGCTATTGGAATTTGTTTTTTTAAAGAAAGGATGTATTGCACAACCAATCATAATTGGGGGTGAACTCAAAATAACACTCTCTTTTTGACAAGTCACCACATGTACCCATATACATAATATATCCTTAATAACTCGTATGAACATATTTGCTGCTAATATCTCAAAGTTGTATCTAACTTAATGTATATACTATTTTTTATAGATCATTATTGTCTAATTTTTCAATAAATTTGAATTTAAAAATACAATACAACTTTTAGGTTTGCAGATTGTGTAAGAAGGGGGAATTAACTTGGGATTGTAAATAAGCAAGGAAAGAATGATATAACTAATGTCCTAAATGTTTTAAAGGACATGCATGAACAGCCGGTTTGGATTTGGCGGTTTAGGGTTGTCAACTCATCAGCATCAATTAAGGGAATGAATGAACTATTAGTTTAATATTTATAAGTTTATCTCGATTGTTTAGCAAGGTCTAGAAACACGTACAGATAGTATAGAAACGAAGAAGAATAAACATCCCAAAATTCCACCCAAAACTCCTATTAAGACTCATTCACTAAGGTCACACATCAGATAAAATATGAAAAGTTTTTCAAACTCAAATTCTCAAAATTTAATTAGGAAGAAAGAGAAGATTATATAGATATTTATAGGGTGTTGCACCCTCCCGAGTTTACTAAAAAGAAAACTCGAAAGAATGCTAACAATTTGAGTACAAGTCTATTCTCAAATATAATCACATCAGAGATTATATAACACCATAACTTGACAAAACAAACATCAACCATATTTAGAGCATGGTCCAACAGTTGTAGAAGTTAGCAACATACACTCAAATACGTAATCCTAAGACATGATAATTATAACGGACTTTAAACCCCCAGAATTCACATTCTTGATCTATGCGAGTGTGTGTATATGTGTATGCATGTAATTGTGCAACTTTGTGTTATATACGCGTGTGCTCTGCTGTTTTGAGAAAGAAAGAGGGTGTACGTTGTTGTTTTGAGAGTTAAAATATACATTAACTATTTACTTGTGTAAATATTTAATCCACTCTCATCGCGTGAATATTTACATTCCAAGTAGATATTTTCTAAGAAGACAAGGAATGCCAAGAACGAGGAAGGAAAAGAAAGAGAAGATTAACAAGTTTGTTGTAGGTGTTTGTTTTTTGTGAATTGAAACTAAAGAACATAAAATAGTAGCCTCGTTGTAGATTCTCTTATGACTATGTGCAGCAAAAAAGTAGCCCATATGCCTACTTTGTGTGGGCAACAATGGAAACTAGATCACAATTATAATGTTTATCATGGTCGATTACTATTCGTACATGTATATGCAGAGGTTTTAGGATACATGGAGAATTATCATAGAAAAGGAAAAAATATTCTACCATAATACTTCAGATGGATTCCCCCATAGATCTCGGAATTAAGCATATTCACCAACACCTAAATAGCAGAGGCATGGGTGCCATAAATAGCTCCTAGACATCCCTTTAATAAATATCTGTAAATTAACAAAAAAAATACGAAAACTACTAAAAAAACAAAGATCATAACAAACCCGTTATGGCATGATGTTCCATCATCTTTGATAACAATGCAAGATAAATAGATTAATCAATTCCTAAAGCTTGAATAATTTGGCCTATAATGGTTTGTAGATAGCTCAGAGCAAACATCATTCAATGTTTATGTGACCTTTGATTTAATTGAAACAATGTTTCATAGTTATCCACTTAAGACTTCTCACGTTCACTCTAATACACCAAAAAAACATTCAAAATTTCCACAACCTTCAATAATCATGCAACAGTGAGAGACTTTGTAAAGCTAGTCCCAAAACAAGGATGGCATCAACATTCATTTAAGAAACTAAGGTGGTTGTTGGTACTGAGTCTATTGTTACCATGTCTTCATTGAATTTATATTCTTTCTAGAAAAAATAAATAAGAAAATAAAGCACAATGAGCTAATATATATCAAACATAACCAAGTAGTTATGTTGTGCATTGCCCTCTATACCGTTGCAATGTATTGTTACCTACAAAATGGATTTGTTTTGCATGTGGTAAGGGTATGGCTACGTGGTACACTGTGGGTTAGCTTAGTTGGGAGGTTGTTTTGGTTCGCAGTTTACCTGAAACTATTATTTGAACAGTTTTGGGTATAATATAGTGTGTGTATATAAGTAATAGTATCCACTAAACTTAACTTTTTAATAAGTCTCTTATAATTTCCTCCAAGATAATTTTGGATCCCCCCCCCCCTCCCTCGTCTTTTACATTCTATTTGAATTAGTTTTCCTTTTATTATTGGTACATCCGATGGCATATGCACTATGTCAATACTACTAAAAAATCTGAATCAGGACAAGAAAAGATGTATTACTCACATGGGTGACACTATAGGTTACATTCCACGTGCTCCATGTGCATGTGAAGATGTGAAGAACACTGTCCCTCAACAAATGACATTCTTTGAGATAAAATCTTTCTGATCAACACATAACCAAGTCATAAAAGTATTGAGAAGAGCTATGACAATGAAGAAAAATTAGCAGGTGGCCCACCTACACAATTAATTAAGCACATATAAGTCAAATAACTTTAAGCACCATCTTCATGGTAATGGGCGTCTTGGTTATTTAAAGGCTCACTCTCGGGCAAGCTACTATCGCTTTTACTATCATTGAATTTGATTGTTCGATCGAGCTAGAATATGAAAGGGAATGAGAATTGGGCCGAGATTGCGGCTGAAATGGTGGTTGGAGATTGGATTGTGACTATAATATTGGAAAAGTTTATTTAATATGATTTAATTTATATAAATGTTGGTTATGACATAAGAATACGATTATCATACATATATTTACATTACATTAGAATGCCTATATGGAACGATAATGGAAATGAATAAAATACTACGACGAGTCTCTTCGTAAAAAGGTTTACTTAATGTACGTACAAGATTAGATCTACGGTGATACGTCGAAGTTCGTTGCATAATTATAGGAAGTAATATGTAATTATTCTTTAAAACAAAATGATAAGATGATTGTGATACAAGAATTAAATATTTAATAGTCATATGTCTAATGTATTGTTTGAGTGAGTGATTTTGGGGGAACGATATTTTTTTACACTTATTAGATCCATACGACTAACAGACTAGACATAAGTGCATCGGGGAGAGGGGGTCCTTGTTTGGATTTCATTTATGAGACATCCCAATGTGAAATATAGTTTGGTTAGGAGTTGAAGATAAGTGGGGTAGTTTAATAGGATTTTCTGATGAATAATGATGTTTTAAAATAGTTAATTTATTCATGTCATGAAAAGATTAAGTGGGGAATGAAATATATGGACGATAAGGGGTGTTCTTGAACAATAAAGGATTCTCATGCCACTTTAAACCTTCTCATCACCAATTTTTATGACCAGACATGTTTTTCTTGCTCTAAATTCTATTCAATGAAAGACTCATTGGCATCTCACAACAGAGATCGTGGGGATGCTGGTTATAATATGAAGAAAAAAATATTTAACGAGCATTTCAAAATTCTTAAACTATGCTTCATAACCATATTGCTCTTAATATAAATACTTCACTTTCACTAAGGGAAAAAAATCAACCCTAAACCTCGAATTCCTTTCAAGCAAGTAATTCCAATTCTTATTTCACATGAAATTTTGCATTTACCATAAGAATAAACAAGGGGGGAAAAGGGAAAATGAAACAAAAATGACCGATCTTATTAGTGGCATTGCTTAGGGTACATACTGAGAGACTAAAAAGGTTATCTAGGGTAAAAATGATTTTAAGTTTAAACATGCATGCTTTATCTAGAAAATATAATATAAATTGAAAAAGGAAAAAAATTAACCCTAAGTTCTTATTTCCTATTATAGATATCTAATAATGTATATTGGTTAAAATGAGATCTCCAAACAGACATACATCGGTATAATAAAGCTAACCTACTCCGCAAATTTTCTTGTGAAATCCTTTTGAACCACTTGGCGAATGATGAGAATAAATCACTTTGCAAAAGCAAATTTGGAAGTGGTTATTCTGGTGATGGCGTCTGATAGCCGAGAGAGAACATATTTGTCAAATACCATCATTCAAAATGTAAAAAGGAATGCAATATACTTATAAATACATCACTACCATATTGAGTTCAATGTTAAATACCATCATTCAAAGAGTAAAAAGACAGAATATGATAGAATCCAATTAGAATTATAACTCTTACAAATATATTTTAAATCCCAAACCAAGAACAACATAGTATAGTGGCTCCAACCATCATCCAACTCCCACCCCCACTATCCAAACAAACACACATTATCTTGATTTTTGAGAAAAAAAAAAATGAGAATTAAACTTGCCTAAAATAATTTGATCAAGGCCCATCAATTATGTTTATCAATCAGAATGGTTTGAGCAGTAAAATAAGTCAATTTAGTAGTGGGTTAGTAGCAGGTCATTTTGGGTATAACCAAACCTTACATTAAAACCATGAAACCATATCATAGCTATAACAAATTGGCAGCCTTTTTCTCTCTAGAACCAAATATCAAAACTGATGGATGGAAGCATCAAAACCATCCATGTGGTATTTATCACCTCTCTCTTTTTGTATATCTTTATCTAACTATCGTCTTTATCTACATTTTGGGTTTAGAGGAAATCAGTAACTAATTTATTTTAAGATCAATTCAATTTGATCCTGAGAAAATTGATTACCATCTGATTTTGACAAATAGATTTTATAAATTATTTTCAATTTCGACTTTGGATTTATTACAGTGTCGTAAGTTAATGGTTTGACCCAATCCGACCTTGTATTGGGCTGGCCCAAATTCGACTCGGGGTCATCCTACACCCATTTTTTATCCGCCCATATTCAACTCAATCCATTTTAAACCCGCCTATATCCACCCATATCCACCCGTTTTTCGGGTCTAGCGAGAATAAAACCTAGAGGAAGAAAATGGACTTTATAGAATAAAATCATGTAATTTTTAGCAAGTCAGTCAAACACAGTAAGCTAGACAAGCTTTTCCAAGCAATCTGTCTATCATATGCAATTGCAATACCAATAATCTGAACAAATTTGAGTAAAATGTGTAAAGAAAAAAATAATTAAAAGAACAAACAATTATATCAAAACATCTTCCAAAGTCATCTCAGATATTTCCAGTTTGTTTTATATTTCTAGTTCTCCAAACGTGTAAATTGTTATATATTTCTGTTTTCCCCCATGATTATAGAACAATTAATGGAAAAAACAACTATAAAATCACCAATCAACTATAATAAGGAAAATGTATGGAATAAGCACTACAATGAAACATAATTCTACCAAATTGAAAAAAAAGTGATCTTAAGTAGAGATAACATAATATGCAACAGAAACCCAATTTTAAACTCCAAATGCATACATATGAAACCCGAAAAAATAAACATCAAACCCATAAAATTCGAGAAAGGATCAAACCCATACAAAATCCCAAAGAAGACTACTCTGAACTGAGAGATTATACCGTGCTAGAGAGAGAGATGAGCGATATAACAGAGTATACTTGAAAATTGAAAGAAAAATGCACGAATTAGAACAAATCAAATGAAGTTTGAACCCAAAATAATCATATTATGAACCCAATTTTAATAAGTCAAATAGACAACAAAAAAAATATTAGAATCCAAAAAAACTGAGAGATTGTACCTTGCTAAAGTAGGAGTGTTCGACGATGAGAAACTTGATGGACGGCGACGAAAACCTTGATGGTCCATGGAGGCAGTTGTTGTTGTTCGGCGGTAGTTGGTTTACAATATGGGGGTGCAAGACTTTTTGAAAGACCGATCGAGAGAGAGAGGGAGATCTAACCCGCTCAAAAAAAGAAAAAAAACTGGCGAAAGATCCCTCCAACTTAAAAATTCGAAGCCTAATTTTAGTGTAAATGTTTTGGCATTTGTTTAAAATACCGCATATTTTTTACTTTTTTAAAAAAGGGCAGTAAATTTCTGGCATTTGTAAACAAATCCCGTAAATTTTTTGCATTTAAAAATAATTTTTAGGATAAGTTTTTTTAGGGCATTTCTTATAACTGCCGCAAAAAAAATTGCCGGAAAAAATCAACTTTCTTGTAGTGGTATATCCCCATGCCAACATCCCATAACTCATTCAATTCATCAATTAATGGTTGTAAATACACGCCCATGTCCCTACAGGGTGCCTCTGGTCCAAGAATGAGCAAAAACATCATGGAAAATGGATCTTTCATACATTTCCATAGAGGTAAGTTATATATCATCAGTATAATATGTTATAAGAGTTATGCATGTTAACAATTGGGTTGACCCGTCACTTGCTAGGTCGAGTATTACATTACGAGGGTCTTCAAAAAATCGCATTCCTTATCAAATTCCTTCCACGAATTAGAGTCAGCAGGATGTCTTTACATATCATCATTAGCACACCTCTTTTTATGCCACCTTACATCCTCAACAATTTTTCTCGACATAAATAGTCTTTAGAGTGTGGGAAGTAGCGAAGTATCTTATTCACTTACCCTTGTTGTCATTAATCTTCCATTTAGACTCCCGACATATTGGGCCTTCCTTCTATCTTCAAACTCCTTCCAAAAAATGCACAATCATTTTTACATGCATGAATCGACACATATCCAAATTCTGAATCACGCAACATGTTTCTCACCTCATAGTATGACTTTGCAAGTGTCTCACGTTCGGTAAAGGACCCCTTTAATAGATTGATTGACATTTTAAGTGACTTATCACTCCATTGATTAATGGTCGTTAAGTGTAATAACTTGACAAGAAAAGACAATGTTGAGGATTTTTTACAATTAGGATATACTTCACTCTCAGCATCCTTATGCAATTTGTCGAATCTTCTCTTCCCCCCATCACCAACATCTGCATGATAATGTTGAGAATCGTCTAGACCACTATCTATGAAGGTCTCCATATGCATGTCTTCTAACTTATCATGCATTTTGTCACCATCATCCTCTTCAGTGTTTCTCATTCCTTCATCAGCATCATCATTTACATCAACAACGTTATTTACATCCTTATATGCACTATCATAAACCATGTGTTCAAAATGCTCCCCGTGATATATTTTTGAAGTGTAGGTTGTACAAAAAGCATTTAAAAACAAATGATCCTCTACTTCATCAATATTTCTAACATTGATATTCAAGCAATTGCAACAATGACACCTAATTTCATTATTTTGTCCCATATGTTTCTTCGCGAATAGAAAGAATGATTTAACTCCCATTACATATTTAACATAAAATCATTCTATTTTGTGCATCCAACCTTTATTCATCTAATTCATGACATAAGATATATTACATGACTTTAGTACGCATAATGTGTAAAAAATAAAAACATAATAATGTATTGAATAGTCATGATAAAGACAAATAACACATATAGATGCATATTCCAACTAATTTACATCTAATAAATAGGTAATAACAAGTTAAGCACAAAATAAATTAGTATATACATAAATAACTTGTAAATTGAATATTATTAGAACAAATACATTGCTTTGGTGTAATACATGTTAATGATTGCCCTATATGCATATTTCCAACAAATGCACGTGATTTATTCCATGTATTATGATTTCTAAATCTCTTATATAAAACATCCACATCTATTCCCATATCCAAAATCATAAACCCTCGCTAAAATTTGTCACAAAGCAAAATACCTTTTAAAGAAAATAAATATAATATTAATTAGGACATCATTTGTCCCTTTAAAATAATAATTTCAAAAACCTCATAATTTATCACAATTATGAACCAAATAACTTTTGTTCCTTCTATAATGCTCAAACTTCACAAGCGAATGTTCCTAGATAAGACTTTTTGAAAACCACAAAAACTCAAACCAAACAAGGTACTCAAAATACAATGCGATTGCAAACCACATTGAACTATTCATTTGGTTAAAGATGTCTTTAACAGATGCGTATCAACAAAGGACTGCTCACTTTTACAACAAAAGGGTTAAGACGACCAACTTAAAAGAAGGAGACTACATCCTCAAGAAAGTCATCCAAAAAGGCAATAAGCTTGAGGAAAACTGGCATGGTCCATATCGCATTTCAGAAATAATCTGACGAGGAAACTTTCGACTATAGACACTTTATTGGGAAGAATTCAAGAACCCTTGGAACACTGAGCACCTCCGAAAATACTATCCGTGAATAAAGGTATTTTTTATTTCTTTTTGTTTTATGTTCAACAAAACTTTATTTCATGTTCAATAAAAATATCTTGATTTAATTTCCATTTTTTTCGGAGTACGGCGATATGCATCCCCAAAAACAATACTCAAGCAATGTCTCTGTCTTCAACCCTTACAGATCAACAGACGTCAACAATTAAATAAATCAATTACTCAATCAGGTTGAACTTATCAAATTCGAGATGCACCAACAGCTTGATAAGCAGTTCGAGATGCACCAACAGCTTAACACACAGTCGGTTTTTACCCGACCAAGTTATTATTTCATATATGACTTTGTATCAATAACTCATGAGTAAGAAGTCAGTAAACCTTCATGTTTCAACACAAGAAGCTTTACCCGACAAAGTTAAATATATATATATACATCAATAATTAAATAAATCAATTACTTAATCAGGTTGAAGTTATCAAATTCGAGATGCACCAACAGCTTGATGAGCACTTCGAGATGCACCAACAGCTTAACACCAGACGGGTTTTACCAGACCAAGTCATTACTTCATATATGACTTCGTATCAACAAGTCACGAATAAGAAGTCAGTAAAGCTTCGTGTTTCAACACAAGAAGCTTTACCCAACCAAGTTCAATATATATATATATATATATATATATATATATATATATATATATATATATATATATTCCTAACACACTTGGTCGCTAATGATAATTACTTCATGTATGACTTCGTCTTTGACAAGTCAAGAACAATAATCCTCTAAAATTTCATGTATACACACAACAAGTTTACCCGACTGGGTTAAATGCAGGAATGCATGTATACATTCCTAAACACGGGGATAGATACATACATTCCTCATAAACTTGGTCGCCATTAATAACTAATGCTATAACTTGGATCAATAAAACTATATATGTTTTTATCATAGGGCATTAGTAGAATCTAAGGCCCTAAAATCACAGTTCAATAACTCATCATCAAGCAAACTATTTAATCAATCGACTGATTAACTAATCATAAGTTGACAACAAGTACATATATTTTTATTCAAATACTAAAGGTATTACACTGAAGATCGAGAAAGTAAAAAAACAGAAGAATCATTCAGCTGGATCTTTCCTTTGTGCTTTGGTCATTTCAAAAGACCTCTGTTGTATTCTCTTCATCCCAATAGGAGGATCATCCAGGGTATGTGGGGAATTTATGTAATTATAATCTATCAACATTCGTTAATTGCTACTGTACGCCCTGTTGATCAGATAGGGAGGAAAAATTATCTCATGTACATCATAAAGGCCATAATCTCCTAGATATCTGGTGATCAAACATTGAGGAATGGCATCAGGAGGGATCCATGTTACGTCTAATTTGAATGGAGGGTTGTCTCAATCCAACAAACTAGAATCGTTCCAGTACCATAACTCACTATTTTGATCATATTTCAGTAAGGTAAGCAAGTTGGTCCATCCCCATCTATAACCCTCATGATGGATTTGTGAAAGATGATCATCCACATGGCTTAAGGCCTCTTTGTAACCTTCCATCCAAATCTCCCTGGGCTGCTTGTGAAATTGGAAGGTCAATCTTTCTACCTGATGTTGGAGTTTCTTTAAAAAAATCATTCTTGACTTTTAATTGGCAAGATTGGTCGGCAATAGCTTTATCCTTAGATTCCAGCTGGGCAGATAGGTTGGCAATCACCTGATTCTTTGCTTTTAACTATGCATCTTTCTCGGTTAGAGTTTTCCTAGTTCTTTCTTCATCAACTGTTGGTCGAACAACTACCTTTTGCTTGAAAGTTTGCCTAGGTCTATCTTTTTATAATGCTTCAAGTTCTTCCACTAACCTTTCATTCTCAGTTTCCTGGAAAGAGGCACCCTCATCAAGATGAGTGACTAATGATTTCTTCAAGACGTCAAGATCATTCCTTAAATCAGTATTCTCCCTTTCTAGCATAACAACAATTCCTTAGGCATTTTCTATATCTTGCTTCAAATATAATTCTTTCTTGTTTAAACCAGAAGTAATATCTTATAGCATTTTCTCAAAGCCCCATCCTTCACTTAAAGCTTTATACTTAACTTCATAATTAGCACACAGCAAAGCTTTGGACTAATCATGATCCTCCTAAAGTTTCTTTATCATTTCGTAATAGGCAGCATTATTGGCTACATCCCCATCCCATAAATAACGAAGATAAGTAAAGGACTCTTTGACTTGCTTGGATAAATCAGCGCCTAAAAATCTAGCTAAATCCTCTTCAGATAGGGGAATATGGCTCTCTTCCCGAATACTTCTACTATGCCTGATTATATCGGATTCAGTAGAAGCTATTTCTTTCTTCCTTGCATTAAACTGCAATTCACAAGGGTAAGAATACAAAGACTACAATGATAATGATTAAGTAAACTCTTTCATAAAATATAATTTCATAATAACAAAACAAGATGAAAGGAAAGTACATAAGTTAGATCAAAATAAAGTCTTTTCATTACTAAGCTAAGGGGTGTTACAAATTGATAATCACAATACAAGAACAAAAAAGACACTTACAGTCAATGAAAATAGACAATAAGGAGCTAGAACTTCTCCTTCTCCTGGGCATTAACTTCAGGAGGAAAATTGGCAGGAAGAATAAATCCACTAGCTGGTTCCCTAATAGATTCAATAGGTTTTAGGGAAGACTCCCTTAATCCTTCTTTATCATAAAACTCTTCCTTCAGATTTTGAGGATTGCCTAGATCATGTCTTTGGACCAGCTCAGAGTAATCAGCAGTGCAAACCTCCTTGAGTACCTCTGACCAACCATCCTTAAATAATTTCTTCTTGGCATACTAAATTTGGGATGAAGAAGCCATTAGTGCCTTATCCCAGCCTTTGTCAAAAAGTAGTGTCTTTAATGCTCTTATTCTTGGTTATTTCTGCCACAAGCTTATCCTCGACAGATGAAAGAAGTATCTAATCTTCCAATAACTTATTTTCGTCCACCTTGGCCCTGTCCTCAACAACTGTTACACTAGTCTCAGCAGTTTTCAATCTCTCCTCAATAGTAGTGGCCCTTTCATTGGCCTTCCAAATTTCCTCCTCCCAAGCATCTTTCTTTATCTCTAAAGCATATCGGCCAGAATCCAAGGATTTCTTCAGACCTTCAAAGTCCTCTTTAACTTATCTTGAAGAAGAACGCAGTTGATCATCCTTCTCCATCATATGATTAAAGTCCAATAAAAATTTCTAAAATAAAAAAGTAGCAAGTCAGTGAAAAATGAATAAGACAGTAAATGTGAGCAACAGATGAAAGATGGTTACCAAAGCCAAAGTTTGGCAAGCTCTCTCTGTTAGTCTGGAATGGGACATGGGAACTGTAGTTATCCTATCATCGGGAAGAGTTCTAGACTTAATCAACTTCCTAGACAAACCTGGATTAACAACCACTGAAGATGGCCTAGTAACTTTTAGGTCAGATTGGATGTTTTTTACCAACTCATGTTGGTTGAAAGAAGTTATCCTACTTAATTTGTGAGGAAATCCTCTATTCATTCTCTTCAAGTGACCCCTTCCAGTCTCACCACCCTCAGTACTTCTAATATGAGGAACCTTTTCAACAACCTTAGACCCTTTTTCAGTCACTTTGGACTTATGGGTATTAGCAGCTTTGGCAGTCTTGGTGGTTGGAGATAAAGGCCCCTCCATTAAATTAGGAAACTTTCTCTTATCCATGACAACTAGTGGGGAAGTAGGGATAGTAGAAATATTTAAATATTCAAATGAAGAGGATGTTACAATGTCCTTCTCATCTATAGCAGATTCATCATCCGAAGAGGTACGATTTGGTTCCTCTTCCAAATTAATGGGGATTGAAGGTGCTACAAGAGTTGGCCTAGCAACAAAAGAAGTAATAGAACCTCTATATTGTAACATGTAAGAGGCTGCTCTGGGATTCTCCTCACCAATTCTTTGAAGAATGCTCCACAGATGTTTAAGCTCTTAAAGATTGATACACCCTTCTTTTGGACATTTTTTCATGCCCTCAATTGTATAAAATAAGACAATAAATATTAGTTAACATATCATCAAACAGTTTGTCAGCAAGAAAAGAAAAATAACAAGTTCTGCAACCTATGTCGCGTCCTTTTTAAGGACACTTGGTCCCACCACACACTTTTCCTCTTTAAAGAGGAGCATGTTGCTAGTTCTTCGCTATTATACCATAATCAAAGTAGTCCTTATTGGAATTTGGTAAGTTAACCACTAATGCTCTATTGGCAAACCTAGTTTTTAAGTGGTTGGTATTATCACTAGTAACCCACTTGTAGCATAAAATTAGCTCGAGAATACCAATATGGGTTATATATATCTGGTTAAGTCTATGAACACCATTTGCTATTCTTCATGTATTAGGGGCTACCCAAGTAGGGACATTGTCAAAATATTGACAAACCTCCAGAAAGAAGTGATTGGGAGGAAAGGTAATACCACGGTTAGCTATAAACAGCAAAGGGATCCGATGACCCTCTGGCAATGATAAAACGTCAACTAGAGGAATAGGAATTTATAATTCTACCAAATCAAGGATATTTCTTTCTTTCCTAAATTCATTTAAAGAGTCCCCATGAATGATGTACGCCATGATCACAGTAAAGATATAAATCAAAAGAATGGTAAGAAGAAAGCAGTGACACCCCGCCCAATTAAATACCAGGTGATCAGTCCTTACTTAAATTAAACAGAATATGCAGCTGGTTCATTCTTAGTATCACTGTCGAAAGATATTAATTACTAACCACCTACATTAGTTAATTAAGATGGTGCCAAATTTTAATCCTTTGAATTAACATGCAATGATTTGAAACTAATAATTAAATAAACCGCATTCACCATTCCAATTAACCAGCATAATGATAATGACATAACTGAATTATATAAGATATAACTGGGATAAACATTCCAGTCTGAAACCTTAGTACAATAATCCATAACTAAAACCGAATCCAAAAACTAAAAATAAATGAAGTACAATGTCTCTGGAAATAACTACTAATAGAATATGGGAGACAGGCCCGACTGAGATAACTAAAATGATGCATCAAATATTAAAGTAACGGAGGCGTCTACTACCAAGGTCTTGTGATCGTCCATAGCAACTGCAGCACGTCAAATGAGAATGAACTCCTAAGTTGTTCGTCCCTGTGGCTGGTCACAAAAAATGGTTTTTACAAAATAGATTTGGAAAACGGGTCAGAGCCCGAGTAAAACATTTTAAAAATATTTGCAAATATTTAAAATGCATAAATATCAGATATTATACACATGTTAGTTTCTCGTGCTCTCACTTGAGGTCCTCACCCCTCAATTAATGTGCATGCCTAACGTATCCTACTAACCCGTCTTAGTTATGTTACCCGGCATAACTAGTTACGTATTCGTGGTGCCCACCCATATCACCCATATAATACGTTATTCATTTACTTTCCCATATCATTTAAATCATTTAAGAATCTACCACATAGGTGTTAAGTTTCCACATTCTCAGTTTATTTTAGATATCACTATCTTTTTTCTTCTACTAAGCACACACAGTAGGATAAACCACAAGTATTTATATTTATCACCCTATTTATATATATACTAATACGGCACCCCTAGACTGAGACTTACGATGCATGCGTACTCTGTTATCAAGTATCGGTATTCACGTACTAAATAAAGGATGGTCGGTTTGGAATCTCTCTCGAACCACATTATAAAATTCACACAAAGTTGGAGGCAAACATAGTTTTAAGCCTTTGGGCTACGTACATACCTCCACACCCAAATGACCGGGCACACCCTCATTCACATAAGCAATGTTCATCCCTAAGTTCTATGTTCTGAGGTACAAGTCCAAATCTCCCAAAATGGCTTATAAAGATAAGACTGTCCCCTTTTCAAACATCCAGTGATAGAAAACAGCATAGGGATGTCATACACATAATAAGTCACGCATTACGTATTCACACAACCTATGTATATATATTCAATAAAGGTAAGCACGTATCATATTATATATTCGGTACATAGTCTACATAACTCTCGTATATCCTACGTATTATTAACATACCGCCAAACTTCTTATTCATATAAGCCCGAGTGTTTCCCATTACTTGGAAGGCTACCAATTGTCCCTTAAGTCTATTCAGTAGCTATATCACTCATTCCCTACTAGTCTAGTGTAATACCCCGTATTTTCGTGATATTTATTTATGGGATTAATTGAATTAAATGCGTATTAATTAGAAATTAATCCGGATTAAAATACTAGCGAGATGCGAGTTAGTATTTGGTTATAATGTGCATATATGATTATATATGAATATTGAATTATGAAATTTGTCGTGAGATTGAAATACGGCAATTTGGGAATTTTGTTGAGACGCGTGTGACAATCGCGTCATGGTATATAATTATGATAATTAAAAAGTGAATTTTATTTTTATCACCCGTATGGTCATTTTGAGTGCGCCAACGCGTCCGGAAGGGTCGAAATAGTCAGAAAACACTAGCCAGGGGTCTGGTTTGGGTCCCGGGGCATTTTTAGGCCATACCGGCAACGTATAGGGGTAGTTTGGTAATTTTGGATTTTTGGGAATTAAAACCTACGAAAATTGGGAATTAATATCTGATTTGGCAATAACCCACTAATCCCACTAATAACCAAATAGACTACGGAGGTTATTGAAATTTGTTCCTAAGAGTTCCTAAAGCACAAACCCTAGCCACCATTAACTTTGCAGAAGAAAAACTTGTTGAGGGAGATAGAGGAATTCTGCAGAGAGAGAGAGAGAATACTCCATCAATCCGTCATCAAAATCAGAGATTCAAATAAGGCAAGTGGTTTAATTCCAATTCATTTCAGAGAATGTTTCTTCCATGTGTAGGAATTGATAAAATCTTATTGTTCTTGGAGTTAATGAAAAACCCATCTAAATTGAAAGTAGAAATTACATTTTTGATGAGGAAATCGCATGTGTATTTGTATTTGATGATTATTCTGATGATATTACAATTAGTATGAAACAAAAACGGATTTAATTAGGCTCTTTGATGATTTATAAATTCTAGGGTTCATATTGTTAAGATTGGGGGAAATATGAAGACATTTGATGATTGAATGAGGTTAGGACGAATTAATCCCACAAAATACGTTGGTATATGACCTAAATGTGTTTAGGAAAGATTAGAAACTTTAAACAATCGTTGGTTTGATGTTTGGATGAGATTTGAGGTGTAGAGAAGTTGGAAAAATGAAAATAGGAATTTCTGGGCACGAATCTGGCCACTCGTTAGAAGACCTACCCAGGTCATTCGAACGAGCTTCTAACGAGTTGACAATTTGGGTTCTAACGAGAGGGATGTTCGTTCGAATACTTTCGTTCGAACAAGATCTCGTTAGAAGGCCCAGTTCGTTCGAACGAACTCTCGTTCGAACAGCCTCGTTCGAACGAGACTTCTAACGAGCTGACAGTTTAGGCTTTTTAGCCTGTTTTGATCCCGAGTGTCCCGTAACCTTGTGTATATGTAGAGATAACCTTCCCTTGATGATTAATTGTTATATTTGGGATGTTTGGGATATAATGAGGAGTCAAACCTAGAAGTGTAGTTTGAACCTAAGGGAAAATATGAAGTAGGACGTGAGTGTCTATTACGGTGCGAGAACTATTGACGGCCTAAATTTATTATATTAATCGGGAACATATAAATTGTGTAGTATTATATGTCGGCACGAGAATGAGAAGGGTACCACCGACATATTATGGTGATTACTAAGATGTGTGTATACTTAGTATATGTATTGACTTTATGTGTATGACATACCTACCATACTTGCTATCACGGGAGGTTACGTTCGCTTAGGGCCCTCTAATCCTTGTGTTGCCCGGATTTAGACTGGTACCTCGATGAACATAGGTCAGAGAAGGACTTATTGGGATGTTAATGAGTCTGTTGATCGTGGGAGCGTAGGTACGTACGTGACCCATGTGATGTGACTGTGTTCGCCTCCATTATTTGTGATGTTGTTATCTGAGAACGATTCCTGAGAGATTCGAAATGCGTGATCCTTATGTACGTGATGTACCGGGATGGATAGCAGAGTATGTGTGCACCGCAGCTTAGTCTCGGGGTGCTTGTATTGTATATTTATGATGTGAATAATATACACTTAATTAATGGGAACTTTCATGTGATATTGTGTGTATAAATATGGAAACGTTTTGAGAAAACATAACGAGTTAACCGATAGTGAATTGTTTTACTAATTGAGAATCTGAGTTTAAGTAAAGCTCTCTATTTAAATTGATAACGCTAGAATGTATTATGGGGATCGAGCAGTAAGGGGTAGAACTTATTATGGTTTGGTTAGATATGTATGTCATTTAGATGGGTACGGTACGTTAGGAGTGCACATGTAGTCGAGAGGTGAGAATTTCATGTGAGCGCACGTCCTAACATGTATCTTGCATTTAATGTTTTAATGTTGTTAAAACACTTGCTATTTTTTTTAAATGATTTCCACTTTCGGGCTCTGACCCATTTGCTTTCAAATCTATTTTTGTAAAAACCATTTTAGGTGCCCAGCCACAAGGACACCATGCTTAGGATCCTCATTCAGGTGACGAGTTGTAGCTGTTTGTGGAAGTTACAGGATTTTGCTTGTAGACGCTTCATCTACATTGACTCTATATTCAGCATTTATCAGTTGTAGGGCATGTCGCCCATTTCTTTAGATACTTCCCTTTTATTTCAGTCATTCAGACTTCGGGCATGTATTTATTCAGGATTCATACTTGTTGTGTTACTTTCAGTTGTGGGATTGTTGTGAGGAGTTTTCCTCCGGACTTTTATTACTTTGTTGGTTATTTATTACATCGTTATGGTGAATGGATTATGCTGTTCTTCCATTATTCTTTTATTGCATGTTAATCAGACTTAACTTAAAATTTGGCAACTTACTTTTTAAATACTAGGTGGTTAGTAACTATTAAAATGTTTTCGACAGTGATGCTATTAACTGAACCAACTTGGCATTTTGTATTGATTTAATAAAGGAGTAGCTACCCGGTATTTAATTAGTCGTGGTGTCACTGGTGGTATCAGAGGATCAGGTTCTAGTGTCCATTAGGATCTGTACGGCTTATTATGTTTCCGCTGAGCTTTCTTTGATGTAGAGCCCTATATTTTAGGACTGTTGTATTCTCTTGTATATGCTACGTTCTTCAGCTATCTTGAGTTTATAACTGCGAGCTTATAAACTTTATTCTTATTTCAGATGCCTCCACGACGTGCACAAAGGATTCCCAGGGATGCAACGCCAGAACCACAGCCTGCACCAGTTCAGGGCACAATGAATGCCGCCGAGGTTGCAGCAATTGTGGCCTAGGCGGTAAATGCCGCACTAGCTGTAGTTCAGCAGGCACCACCTCAGGCGCCGATAGCCGCGCCAGTTCAGGCTCATGCATTCCCGTCTGCTTGGGAACGTGTTCGTGATGCTTTTCAGAAAGCACACCCTCCGGAGTTCGCAGGTAGCTCTGATGTGGTAGTTTCGAGTCAGTGGAGGAAGGATATTCAGCGGCACTTGAGGATGTATGAGTGCACAGATGTCCAGAAGCAGATACTAGCTACCTTTAAGCTAGTGGGGTATGCACTGCAGTGGTGGGAGTCTATTACCACCGTGGAGGAGAGAGACACTCTCACTATTCAGGAGTTCTGGGTGCGGTTCGACCACAAGTACTTTCCGTCAGCTGTTCACACTGGGATGAGGAGGAAGTTGATGAGCCTCAAGCAGGAGGGTAAGACTGTGGCCGAGTATGAGGCCAAATTTACTGATCTTCTGAACATTGTTCCGGATGAGATACCGATAGAGGAAAAGAAGATACAGAAATTTACGGACGGGTTGACATGGAGGATTCGTCAGCACTTGTTAGGGAACCTCTCGTTAGCCACTTATTCTGATGTGGTTAACGCTGCACCGTTACACTTCCAGGACCATCGCTTTCACATGACTGAAGGCAAGAGGTCAGGAGAGTCCAGCCATTAGGGCAGGACTGGGGGAAATGGTGCCAGTGGGGCACAATCTGTTCAGGGGCAGAGACAGGGTGATCAGGGTTCCCAGCAGGGGGATCACAAGAGGTTCAGATCAAGAAATTTCAGGCACGGACAGGGAGGTTTTAGGCAGGGCCATCAGGGTCCGAACGTCCATCAGAACCAGCAAGGTCAAAATGGTCAACAACAGTTTCAGCAGGGCCAGTGGAGGAACGGTAACGACCACCAGGGCCGGGGGCAGCAGGGACAGAGAGGAGGGAACTCCCCGGGAAAGTGTTTCGGTTGTGGCAAGACTGGCCATAAATGCCAGGACTGTCCTGATAGGGGTAGGGCCCCGCAGCAGCAGCAGGGTGCTCGACATGAGCCACAGAGGCCACTTTTTCAACCTGCTCTTCCAGCTCCCGCCCAGGTGCCAGCTCTTCCAGCTATTCCAGCAGTTCCTGTGCAGCAGGGGCAGTTACAGTATGGACGTGTCTATAATGTCCACCAGGCATCAGCTCCACAGGCACCACCCGCGATTGAGGGTATGTTTCCTATCCATGGTACTATGGGTCGGGTTTTGTTTGATACGGGGGCAGCGCATTGTTTTATAGCTACACATTTTGCGAAAGCCTTAGGGTTTTTAGCCACAGCAGAGAGCACAGTGACGTGTGTAGACTCACCATTGGGGAGTGGGTCGCTTATTTTCTTTATATGCCGGGGAGTGGGGGTAGAGATTGGTAGTTTGGTATTACCTGCAGACATGTTGGTATTAGATATGCATGTGCACGATGTGATTATCGGTATGGATTGGCTCGCTGATTATAGAGCCATAATTGATTGCTTCGGTGGGAGCATTATTTTTGCCATTCCGGGGCAAGAGATGTTCGTAGTGGCGATGCCTCGCCCAGAGGGAGGTTCGACCGCTCATTTGTATTACATAGAGGAGGATACCTCTAAGGAGGTTGTTATTCCTTTAGATTCGATCCCAGTTGTCAGGGAGTATTCCGATGTGTTTCAGGAGATACCAGGACTACCCCCCAGTCGAGAGATAGACTTTATCATAGACTTATTGCCAGATACGAGACCTATAGCACGCGCACCGTACCGTATGGCTCCAGCTGAGATGCGAGAGCTACGAGATCAGATTGAGCAATTTTTGGGTCAGGGGTTTATACGGAGGAGTACTTCTCCGTGGGGTGCCCCTGTGTTGTTCGTGAAGAAGAGAGATGGTTCACTGAGATTGTGTGTGGACTACCGAGAGTTGAATAAAGTCATGATACGGAATAAGTATCCATTGCCTCGAATCGATGACTTATTCGACCAGTTGAGAGGAGCTTCTTTCTTCTCGAAGATTGATTTGAGATCAGGATACCATCAGTTGCGTATCAGGGAAAGGGATGTCTCGAAGACTGCGTTCTTAACGAGATATGGTTCTTACGAGTTTCGGGTTATGCCTTTTGGTTTGACCAACGCTCCAGCAGTATTTATGAACTTGATGAATAGGGTGTTCAGAGAGTTCCTTGATCAGTTCGTCATTATCTTCATTGATGATATTATGATTTACTCCCAGACAGAGGAGGAGCACGCCGAGCATTTGAGGCAAGTTTTGCAGACGCTACGTCAGAACGAGTTTTATGCAAAGTATGAGAAGTGCGGGTTTTGGCTGAAGGAGGTCCAGTTTTGGGGACATATTATTTCCGACCAGGGATATCTGTTGATCCGGGGAAAGTATCTGCGGTGAGGGAGTGGGGACAACCCACGACACCAACGGAGATTCGTAGTTTCTTGGGATTAGCAGGATACTATAGGAGGTTCATTCGGGGATTTTCGAAGATAGCAGGTCCTTTGACACATCTGACTCGTAAGGGTGTGCCATTCATCTGGAGTGATGCCTGTCAGTTGGCATTCGATGAGTTGAAGGATAAATTGACCTCAGCACCTGTGTTAGCATTACCGAGACCGGGAGTTGAGTATCTAGTCTACACCGATGCGTCCTTACAAGGACTTGGAGGTGTATTGCAGCAGGAGAGTCAGGCCATTGCTTATGCATCCCGTAAGCTAAAGCCTCACGAGAAGAATTACCCTACTCATGACTTGGAGTTGGCGGCAGTGGTATTTGCCCTACGGATTTGGAGACATTATCTGTTGGGGGAGAAGTTTCGATTGTTCACGGACCACAAGTCCCTACAGTACCTATTCACACAGAAGGAGTTGAATATGCGGCAGCGAAGGTGGCTTGAGTTTGTGAAGGACTATCAGTTTGATATCCAGTACCACCCGGGGAAGGCTAACGTGGTAGCAGATGCATTGATCCATAGGCCAGTAGATGAGGTGGCAGAAGTGTGGAAGGCTAAGTGGAAGGAGTTGGGACACCAGGATGCAGTGGCCCGATCGTTCATGTCTGTGATGACTGTTACACCTCAGATTGTCACGAAGGTAGTAAGGGCATAGGCAAATGACTCGTTCTGTCAGGAGCTGATAGTTCGATTACTAGCAGAGGGAGCCGAGTCCTATACCGTTAGCTCAGACGGGGGATTGCGCTTCAATGGGAGATTAGTAGTTCCGGAAGGGGAGGAATTGTGGCACGAGGTGATGGCAGAGTCGCACGGCTCACGGTTCGCGGTACATTCCGGTGGGGACAAAATGTACCAAGACATGAGACGACAGTATTGGTGGATCGTGATGAAGAGAGATATTGCCGAGTTTGTTTCTAAATGCGCCACTTGTCAGCTAGTAAAAGTGGATCATCAGAGACCCGCAGGACTTCTACAGCCATTGGAGGTCCCGATGTGGATGTGGGAGAGCATATCCATGGATTTTATCACGGGGTTGCCTACGTCACAGAGAGGTCACGACTCCATTTAGGTGATTGTGGACAGGTTGACCAAAGTCGCTCATTTTCTACCCGTAAGGACAGACTACACTGCGGGACAGTATGCCCAGCTCTTTATTGCAGAGATAGTGAGACTTCATGGTGTGCCCCTAAATATCGTGTCTGACCGAGACAAGATATTTGTTTCACGGTTTTGGGAGAGTTTTCAGGAGGCCATGGGCACAGAATTGCGGCTGAGTACGGCGTACCACCCGCAGATCGACGGGCAAACGGAGCGTACAAACCAGATGTTGGAGGACATGCTACGTATGAGTATCATTGATTTTGGGGGTGGATGGGAGCAGTATCTTCCACTGGTGGAGTTTGCTTACAATAACTCCTACCAGTTCACCATTGGCATGGCTCCATTAGGGGCGTTGTACGGTAGACCTTGTCGTTCCCCAGCATGTTGGTTGGAGGTGGGGGACAACAAACTACTTGGGCCGGAAGTAATTTAGGATACTTCGGCAAGGATAGAATTGATTCGGAGTCGCATTCGGGTAGCTCAGGACCGGCATAAGAGCTATGCTGATGCGAAGAGGTTCTTCAGGGAGTTCCAAGTGGGGGACCAGGTTTTGCTCAGAGTATCTCCTATGAAGGGGATTATGCGTTTTGGTAAGAAAGGGAAGTTGGCACCGAGATATGTGGGACCATTTCCTATTATAGAGCGAAGTATGTAATACACCGTATTTTTGTGATATTTATTTATGGGATTAATTGAATTAAATGCGTATTAATTAGAAATTAATCCGGATTAAAATACTAGCGAGATGCGAGTTAGTATTTGATTATAATGTGCATATATGATTATATATGAATATTGAATTATGAAATTTGTCGTGAGATTAAAATACGGCAATTTGGGAATTTTGTTGAGACGCGTGTGACAATCGCGTCATGGTATATAATTATGATAATTAAAAAGTGAATTTTATTTTTATCACCCGTATGGTCATTTTGAGTGCGCCAACGCGTCCGGAAGGGTCGGAATAGTCCAAAAACACTAGCCGGGGGTTTGGTTTGGGTCCCGGGGCATTTTTAGGCCATATCGGCAACGTATAGGGGTAGTTTGGTAATTTTGGATTTTTGGGAATTAAAACCTACGAAAATTGGGAATTAATATCTGATTTGGCAATAACCCACTAAGCCCACGAATAACCAAATAGACTACGGAGGTTATTGAAATTTGTTCCTAAGAGTTCCTAAAGCACAAACCCTAGCCACCATTAACTTTGGAGAAGAAAAGCTTGTTGAGGGAGATAGAGGAATTCTGCAGAGAGAGAGAGAGAATACTCCATCAATCCGTCATCAAAATCAGAGATTCAAATAAGGCAAGTGGTTAAATTCCAATTAATTTCAGAGAATGTTTCTTCCATGTGTAGGAATTGATAAAATCTTATTGTTCTTGGAGTTAATGAAAAACCCATCTAAATTGAAAGTAGAAATTACATTTTTGTTGAGGAAATCGCATGTAGATTTGTATTTGATGATTATTCTGATGATATTACAATTAGTATGAAACAAAAACGGATTTAATTAGGCTCTTTGATGATTTATAAATTCTAGGGTTCATATTGTTAAGATTGGGGGAAATATGAAGACATTTGATGATTGAATGAGGTTAGGACGAATTAATCCCACAAAATACATTGGTATATGACCTAAATGTGTTTAGGAATGATTAGAAACTTTAAAAAATCGTTGGTTTGATTGTTGGATGAGATTTGAGGTGTAGAGAAGTTGGCAAAACGAAAATAGGAATTTCTGGGCACGAATCTGGCCACTCGTTAGAAGACCTACCCAGGTCGTTCGAACGAGCTTCTAACGAGTTGACAGTTTGGGTTCTAACGAGAGGGATGTTCGTTCGAATACTTTTGTTCGAACGAGATCTCGTTAGAAGGCCTAGTTCGTTCGAACGAACTCTCGTTCGAACAGCCTCGTTCGAACGAGACTTCTAACGAGCTGACAGTTTAGGCTTTTTAGCCTGTTTTGATCCCGAGTGTCCCGTAACCTTGTGTATATGTAGAGATAACCTTCCCTTGATGATTAATTGTTATATTTGGGATGTTTGGGATATAATGAGGAGTCAAACCTAGAAGTGTAGTTTGAACCTAAGGGAAAATATGAAGTAGGACGTGAGTGTCTATTACGGTGCGAGAACTATTGACGACCTAAATTTATTATATTAACCGGGAACATATAAATTGTGTAGTATTATATGTCGGCACGAGAATGAGAAGGGTACCACCAACATATTATGGTGATTACTAAGATGTGTGTATACTTAGTATATGTATTGACTTTATGTGTATGACATACCTACCATACTTGCTATCACGGGAGGTTACGTTCGCTTAGGGCCCTCTAATCCTTGTGTTGCCCGGATTTAGACTGGTACCTCGATGAACATAGGTCAGAGAAGGACTTATTGGGATGTTAATGAGTCTGTTGATCGTGGGAGCGTAGGTATGTACGTGACCCATGTGATGTGACTGTGTTCGCCTCCATTATTTGTGATGTTGTTATCTGAGAACGATTCCTGAGAGATTCGAAATGCGTGATCCTTATGTACGTGATGTACCGGGATGGATAGCAGAGTATGTGTGCACCGTAGCTTAGTCTCGGGGTGCTTGTATTGTATATTTATGATGTGAATAATATACACTTAATTAATGGGAACTTTCATGTGATATTGTGTGTATAAATATGGAAACGTTTTGAGAAAACATAACGAGTTAACCGATAGTGAATTGTTTTACTAATTGAGAATCTGAGTTTACGTAAAGCTCTCTATTTAAATTGATAACGCTAGAATGTATTATGGGGATCGAGCAGTAAGGGGTAGAACTTATTATGGTTTGGTTAGATATGTATGTCATTTAGATGGGTACGGTACGTTAGGAGTGCACATGTAGTCGAGAGGTGAGAATTTCATGTGAGCGCACGTCCTAACATGTATCTTGCATTTAATGTTTTAATGTTGTTAAAACACTTGCTATTTTTTTTAAATGATTTCCACTTTCGGGCTCTGACCCATTTGCTTTCAAATCTATTTTTGTAAAAACCATTTTAGGTGCCCAGCCACAAGGACACCATGCTTAGGATCCTCATTCAGGTGACGAGTTGTAGCTGTTTGTGGAAGTTACAGGATTTTGCTTGTAGACGCTTCATCTACATTGACTCTATATTCAGCATTTATCAGTTGTAGGGCATGTCGCCCATTTCTTTAGAGACTTCCCTTTTATTTCAGTCATTCAGACTTCGGGCATGTATTTATTCAGGATTCATACTTGTTGTGTTACTTTCAGTTGTGGGATTGTTGTGAGGAGTTTTCCTCCGGACTTTTATTACTTTGTTGGTTATTTATTACATCGTTATAGTGAATGGATTATGTTGTTCTTCCATTATTCTTTTATTGCATGTTAATCAGACTTAACTTAAAATTTGGCAACTTACTTTTTAAATACTAGGTGGTTAGTAACTATTAAAATGTTTTCGACAGTGATTCTATTAACTGAACCAACTTGGCATTTTGTATTGATTTAATAAAGGAGTAGCTACCCGGTATTTAATTAGTCGGGGTGTCACATCTAGGTCATCATTCCCATCGAATTCCCGTGACACAATATTATTCTCCGAATTAGGTTTTCATTCCACAATTATGCCTAATTAATCTTAGCCCTTAAGTTCCTCTCATATGACTAAGTCTCAAATCCAATACTGACCTACTGGTATTTTAAACTAACTCTCTTTATATTTAAAAATTATCTCAAAAGTTAATTCGATCATTTCTCGTGATTTTTAAATAAAAAGGAGAAAATTTGTCAAAATCTGGGCAGCTGAATCGATTTGGCCCTGAACCGAATCGATTCGGCCAAGGAGCTGAATAGATTCACCTGATATAGGTCTTCATCTTCTTCCTTAAACAGTTACGGATTTCACCATTTTTAATCAACCAAACCTTCATTACACGATCATATACTCCTAACCAAACCTACTAAACATCATTCTAACCAATATACATGATTTCTAACATTTTATAATCATCAAAGAATATCAAATAATTCAAATTAATTCTAGATAAACCTCTAAAAACCCTAGTTCACCATTTTTTCATCAAGAACCTCTATAGAACTCAGATTTCTTGATGTTTTAATTATCAGTAGATCATCAATTTCGTCTTCTTATATGAGGGATTCAAATCTAACATTAATTCAATCACAAGCATGATCTAAATTTCCTAACTTTGTCATCAACGTTCATGAAATCAAGATAATAAACATTCTACTCTAATATGGATCGTATATCTTTCATAAATTAAGCAAGATAAATACTTGCCTTAGTTTGAAGGTCTAGTCCGCTGTAGAAGAATAGTATATTTGCAATTCTCTCCTATTGATACACACGTTGGTGGTTTTTATGGTGCAAAAATGGTGTGTTATGGCCTTAGGGTCTCTTATCTCCTTCCTCCTATAGCCACTCTGCAACTTGGTAACTTCTAACCCTATAAGACTCATTTGATCGGCTGATATAAGCCTAAAAATTTTGTGGGTCACCTTTCTTTAAAATTTTAAAAGATCGAAATATCCTCCCGAGATGCGGTTTGGCCTAAAAATGCCTCGGAATCCAAACTAAACCCCCGAGTACACTATTTTGACTATCTCGACCCTTCGAGCACATTGGCGCACTCGGAGTGACCATATGGAATACCGAAAGTAAAATTATATTTTTATTTCCCAAATTATATTTTTACTCACAATAATTTTAATATTTCCTTATCATTATTATTACTCATTCGCTAAGTAATATTCAATATAAATAAATATTAATCCTTATCTCGCTAATTAATATTTATTTTATCTAATTAATTTTCCAAATTTAATTTAATTAATTCCCAATATAAAAATCAATAAAAATATGGGGTGTTACATACTTCCCCCTAATAACGAAATTTCATCCCGAAATTTGGAAAAAGGAGATACCTTGTACGAATAACTCTGGATACCTTTCGCGTATCTCATCCTCGCGCTCTTAAGTGGACTCGTCGGTATTATGATGCCCCCACTGAACCGCACTTGTGGAACTACCTTCGACCTGAGTCTCCTCTCGCTAAGTCTAAGATAACAACCGATCTCTCCTCATATGAAATGTTGGGCTGCAAATCGATCTCCTCCAAGGCAATATGAGTGTGAGCCAACTCATCCCGAAGATTTCGCCTCAGTGAAGAAATATGAAAGACATCATGAATCTGATGCAGATGCTCTGGTAACGCAAGTCTGTAAGCAATTGGCTCAATCCTCTCGAAGATAGGGAATGGTCCCACGTATCTTGGTGCCAACTTCCCTTTCTTCCCAAACATCATTATCCCCTTCATAGGAGATAAATGTAGAAGCACCTGATCCCCTACATTAAACTCCATGAAGTACCGCTTTTCATTTGCATAGCACTTCTATCAGTCTTAGGTTATCCCTATACGGCTCCGAATTAACTAAATCTTAGCCGATGTATTCTGAATCAACTTCGGTTCGAGAAGCTTATTGTCCCTCACCAACAACCAACAAGCGAGAAAATGACAAGGTCTACCATACAACTCCTCGAATGGTGCCATGCCAATCGTGAACTGGTAGGAGTTATTATAGGCAAACTCCACCAGTAGAAGATACTGCTCCCAACCTCCCCTAAAATTGAGGATACACATCAGTAGCACATCTTCCAACATCTAATTAGTCCTTTCCATCTGCCCATCCATCAACGGGTGATAAGACATACTCAATATTAACTCGGTACCCATAGCCTCCTAGAAACTCTCCTAAAATCGAGATACAAAGACCTTGTCCTTGTCAGACACAATATCTAGTGGAACCCATGCAGTCTCACTATCTCAACTATAAAAATTTGGGAATTTTATCCCATAGTGTAATCAGTTTGAACTGGCAGGAAGTGAGCTACCTCAGTCAAATGATCCACTATCACCCATATGGAATCGCGACCTCTCTGTGAAGTAGGTAACCCAATAATAAAGTCCATGGAAATTCTCTCCCATTTCCAAATCGGGATCTTTAACGGCTGTAGAACCCCTATCAGTTTCTGATGGTCCACTTTCACCAACTGATAAGTGGTACAACTCGAAACAAACTCCGTAATGTCCTTCTTTATCCCACTCCACCAATACTTTCATCTCATGTCTTGGTACATCTTATACCCTTAAAAATGTACTGCAAATCCTGACCCATGTGCCTTTATCATTACTACATGTTGTAAATCTTCCCCCTGAGGGACAATCAATCTCCCATTGAATCGTAAACCTCCCTCTAAACTAACAGAGCATGACTAGGCTCCCCCAGCTAAGAGTTGTCTGATCCCCTCCTGATAAAAAGGATCTGTTGCCTGTGCCTGCACCACCGTCGTGACAATCTGAGGGGTAACGTTCATAACTGACATAAATGATCGGGCCACTAAATCTTGATGTCCCAACTCCTTCCATTTTTCATTTCACACTTCAGTTACATCTCCTACTAGTCTGGGCTCAATGCGTCTGCCACCACATGAGCCTTCCCTGGGTGATATTGGATGTTAAACTAATAATCTTTCACAAATTCAATCCATCTGCATTGACGCATATTCAACTCTCTATGAGTGAACAAATACTGTAGTGACTTATGATCTGTGAATAGGCAAAATCTATCCCCCAGCAAATAGTGTCTCGAAATTCGCAATGCAAACACGATTATTGCTAGCTCCAAGTCGTGGGTGGGGTAATTCCTCTCATGAGGCTTAAGCTTGTGGGAAGCGTACGCTATAGCCTCATCCTCCTGTTATAACATACCCCAAAGTCCCTGTAGGGACGCATCTGTGAAAACGGGATACTATACCCCTACCCTGGGAAGTGTGAGTACGGGTGCTGAAGTCAACTTGTCCTTCACCTCATCAAAAGGTAATCGACACGCGTCATCCCAAACAAATGGTACACCTTTGCTAGTTAAATTAGTCAATGGACCAGCAAAATCTAAGAATCCCCTGATAAATCGTCTATAGTACCCTGCTAAACCAAATAAACTGCGCACCTTTGCTGGTGTCGTGAGCTGTCCCCACTCCCTCACTGCTGACACCTTACTCGGGTCCACCAATATCCCCCTCTCCAAAATGATATGTCCAAGAAACTGCACCTCACGTAACCAGAAACCACATTTTTCAAACTTTGCATACAGCTGATGCTCACGCAATGTTTGTGAAACTCAACGCAAATGCCCGACATGCTACTCCTCGGTCCAGGAATAAATCAAAATGTCACCAATGAATACCATAACAAAATGATCCAAGAACTTTCTAAACACCCTATTCATCAAGTCCATAAATACGGTCGGCGCATTGGTTATCCCAAATGGCATAACCCAAAACTCATAGGACCCATATCTCATCAAGAACGCAATCTTAGGCCCGTCCTGCTGGATGTACAACTGGTGATACCCAAATCTCAAATATGTCTTAGAGAAGTTGGTGGATCCTCTCAACTGATCAAATAATTCATCGATTCGGGGCAACGTATACTTATTCAGTATCGTGACTTTATTCAACTTTCGATAGTCCACAAACAAGCGTAAATACCCATCTCTCTTCTTTACAAATAATAGTGGGCCCCCCACGATGACGTACTGCGATGTATAAAACCCTGCCCAACATCTCCTCAATCTGATCTCGTAGCTCCCTCATCTACGCAGGAGCCATATGATACGGTGCACGAGCTATTGGTAGAGTTCTCGATGCCAAATCAATGGCAAACTCAATCTCTCTACTAGGGACAATCCCGGTATCACCTGAAACACATCGACAAACTCACATACGTCTTGGATCGAATCAAGTGAAATCACCACACCCTGAGAGGTCTCCTCCTCTATGCAGTTCAAATGAGTGGATGATCCTCCCTCGGGATGAGGCATCATCATTTAAAACATCTCCTGACCGGAGATCGTAAAAACTATACTCCTAATATAGCAGTCAACCATGGCCCTATACTCAACTAGACAATCCATGCCTATGATACTGGCGTACTCTATCATATCTAATACAAACATATCTATAGGCAAAATTAACCTCCCAATATCTATACTCACTCCCCAACAGATAAAGAATATTAACATCCCATTACCTAATGGCGAATCTACACATGTAACTTTATTGTGTACCGTTTATATCAACCCTACGGCCCGTGCAAATCTAGTAGATATGAACGGGTGTAAATCCCTAGTGTCAAATAAAATGCGCCAAAAAGTCCCACGGATAAGAAACGTACCCTCAATAGCAGGTGGAGCCTGTGGAGCTGCAGGCTGGTGGACGTGATACACGCGCCCATACTGTAACTGTCCCTGCTGAGGTGGGTTGCTGAAATGGTTGGTGTTACAGTTAATACTGGTACAGGTGATGGTGCTGGTAGGGCTGCAGGGAAGATAGGTCTCTGAGGCTCCTGGCGGCTTTCGTACTGCTGCTGAGCCCTGCCCTTATCAGGGAAATCCCGTCTCTTCTGGCCAGTCTTGCTAAAAATAAAACATATGCCCGTAAAGTTACCTATCCTCTAGCCCTGCTGGCCTCAACCTTACTGTCCACTACCACCCCTAACCTGGCCCTGTTGGCCCTGATGAAATCTCTGCTGGCCCAACTAACCCTAATGGACCTAGTGGCCCTGTCGGAATCCACCATGTCCCTGCCAAAATCCCCAGAACGAAACCTCTTAGCAGCATCCCCCTGGTGGGGATCCTACTCACCCTGCCTCTGCTGGCCCTGAGTCGACTACGCCCTGTCTACACTATTACCCACAGTCCTGCCCTTCTGGCTAGACTCTTCTACTCGTTTACTCCTATTAATGTGGAAGATGTGGTCCTGATAATGTAACAAAGCAGTATTCAACACCTCAGTGTATGCCTTCAACACAGGATTACCTAATAGATGTTGTCGGATCCTCCAAGTAAGGCCATCCATAAATAATTATATCTTCTTCTCCTCGGTAGGTACCTATCCTGGAACGAAATTAGTTAACCTTGTAAATTCATCCTTATACTCAGCAACGGTCTTCCCCTACTGGGTGAGATCTAGTAGTTTCCGCCTCATCTCTGTCTGGAGGGCGGATGGAAAATATTTATGGTCAAACCTCTTCCAGAACTCCTGTATCGGCATATTGTCTCTCTCCTCGGCAGTGGTAAAAGACTCCCACCACTGTAGTGCTGCCCTGACTAGCTTAAATGTAGATAGGATCTGGATTTGAAAATCCGTACACTCGTACATCCTCAAATGCCTCTGGATATCTTTCTTCCACTGGCGAGCAACCACCACGTCTGAACTCCCTTAGAACTCGAGAGGGTATGACTTCTGGAAGGCATCTCTAACTCGCTCCCAAGAAGAAGGGAACACCTGCATCTGAGCTGGGGACATGACCTGGGCATAAGGTGGTGCCTGTTGTATTGTAGCCAATGCTGCATTAACCACCTGTGCAATTGGGCTGGAGTTGGCTGAGGCTCTGGTTGTCCTAGGCATCTAAAATGAGAAAGAATTTTCCATCAGTCCACAATTCAAAATCTCTTAAAATAGCTGAAGAAGTAAATGCGTAACAAAGAATACAACAGTTCTAATAATAGGGATCTATATCAAAGAACACTATGCTGAAAAATCATAGCAAGCCGCATAGATGTTAAGGACACTAGAACTTGAAGATCTAATACCATCTGTGACACCCACCCCCACCCCAATCAAATACCGGATGATCAGTCCTTATTTGAATTAAACAAAATATCCAGTTGGTTCATTCTTAGCATCAATGTCGAAAGATATTAATTACTAACCACCTACATTAGTGTATTAAGCTGGTGTCAAATTTTTTTCCTTTACATTAACATGCAATGATTTGAAACTAATAATTAAATAAACCACATTCACCATTACAATTAACCAACATCATGATAGTGACATAACTTAATCAAATAAGATATGATTGGGATAAACATTCCATCCGAAAACTCCAGTACAATAATCCATAACTAAAACTGAATCCAAAAACTAAAATTAAATGAAGTACAGAGTCTCTGGAAATAACTACTAATATAATATGGGAAACATGCCTGAATGAGATAACTAAAATGATGCATCAGATATGAAAGAAATGGAGGCGTCTACTACCGGGGTCCTACGATCGTCCACAACAACTACAGCACGTCAAATGAGAATGAACTCCTAAGTTGGGCGTCCCTGTGGCTGGGCATCTAAAATATTTTTTACAAAATATATTTGGAAAATTAGTCAGAGCCCGAGTAAAATAATTTTAAAATATTTGCATGTATTTAAAATGCATAAATAGCAGATATTATATACATGTTAGTTTCTCGTGCTCTCACTTGAGGTCCTCACCCCTCAACTAATGTACACGCCTAATGTATCCTACTAACCCGTCCTAGTTATTCTACCCGGCCTAACTAGTTCAAATCCATTATCTTACTACACATACTTATTCTTGGTGCCCACCCGTATTACCCATACAATACATTATTCATTTATTGTCCCACATCATTTAAATCATTTAAGAATATACCACATAGGTGTTAAGTTTCCACATTTTTAGTTTATTTTAGATATCACTATCTTTTTTCATCTACTAAGCACACACAGTAGGATAAACCACAAGTATCTATATTTATCACCCTATTTATATATATACTAATACGGCACCCCTAGACTGAGACTTGCGGTGCATGCATACTCTGTTATCAAGTCTTGGTACATCACGTACTAAATAAAGGATGGTCGGTTTGGAATCTCTCTTGAACCACATTATAAAATTCACACAAAGTTGGAGGCAAACATAGTTCTAGGCCTTTGGGCTACGTACATACCTACGCACCCAAATGACTGGTCACACCCTCACTCACACAAGCAATGCTCATCCCTAAGTTCTATGTTTTGAGGTACAAGTCCAAATCTCCCAAAATGGCTTATAAAGATAAGATTGTCCCCTTTTCAAACCTCCCGCGATAGCAAGCAGCGTAGGTATGTCATACACATAATAAGTCACGCATTATGTATTCACACAACGTATGTATATATATTCAATAAAGATAAGCACGTAACCTATTATATATTCTGTACATAGTCTACATAACTCTCATATTGCCTACGTATTATTAACATATCGCTAAACTTTTTTATTCGTATAAGCCTGAGTGTTTCCCATCACTTGGAAGGCTACCAATTATCCCTTAAGTCTATTCAGTAGCTATGTCACTCATTCCTTACTGGTCTAGGTCAACGTTCCCACCGAATTCCCATGACACTATATCATTCTCTGAATTAGGTTTTCATTCCCCAATTATGCCTAATTAATCTCAGCCCTTAAGTTCCTCTCATGTGACTAAGTGTCAAATCCAATATTGACCTACTTATTTTAAACTAACTCTTTTTATATTTACAAATTATCTCAAATGTTAATTTGATCATTTCCCATGAGTTCTAAATGAAAAGGAGAAAATTTGTCAAAATTTGGGAAGCCGAATCGATTCGGCCCTGAACCGAATACATTCGGCCAAGGAGCCGAATCGATTCACCTGCTACATGTCTTCATCTTCTTCCTTAAACAGTCACGAGTTTCACCATTTTTAATCAATCCAACCTTCATTACACGATCCCATACTCCCAACCAAACTTACGAAACATAACTTTAACCTATATACATGATTTCTAACATTTTATAATCATCAATTCATCAAAGAACCTCAGATAATTCGAATTAATTCAAGATTAATCTCTAAAAACCCTAGTTCACAATTTTTTCATCAAGAACCTCTATAAAACTCAGATTTTTGCATATTTTAATTATCAGTAGATCATGAATTTCATCTTCCTACATGAGGGACTCAAATTTAACATTAATTTAATCCAAAACATGATCTAAATTTTCCAATTTTGTCATCAACATTCATGAAATCAAGATAATAAACATCTTACTCTAACTTGGATGGTATATCTTTCATAAATTAAGCAAGATAAATACTTGCCCCATTTTGAAGGTCAGGTTCACTGTAGAAGAATAGTATTTTTGCAATTCTCTCCTCTTGATCTACACATTGGTGGTGTTTGTGGTGCAAAAATGGTGTGTTATGACCTTGGGGTCTCTTCTCTCCTTCCTCCTATGGCTTCTCTGCAACTTGGTAAGTTCAAACCCTATAAGAATCATCTGATAGGCAGATATAAGCCTAGAAATTTCATGAGTCTCCTTTCCCTAAAATTTTAAAAGACTTAAATACCCTATCGGGATGCCGATTTGGCCTAAAAATGCCCCGAAACCCAAACTAAACCCTCGAGTACCCTTTTTTACTATCTCGGCCTTTCAGACACATTGGCGCACTCGAAATGACCATATGGAATACTAAAAGTGAAATTTTAATGTTATTTCGCAAATTAAGTCCCGATACGACTGACACGCGCGTCCTGACTAATTTTACCTCACAACAATTTTAATATTTCCTTATCATCATTGTTATTACTCATTCGTTAAGTAATATTCAATATAAATAAATTTTAATCCTTATCTCGCTAATTAATTTTTATTTTACTGGATTTATTTTCCAAATTAAATTTAATTAATCCCAATTAATTTCCAACATAAAAATCAATAAAAATACAGGGTGTTTCAAAAGCTTACAGAGAAAGTGATGGCTGAAGGAAGAGTGAAAATGGAGGCAAAAACAAAGCTTGAAGACGAAAAGCCTGAGGGGGTGGTCAGCATGTTGGCCGATAAATTATCTTCTAAGCCAGCCAAGTAATTGATGACCAAGATTGTTGCCACGTCAGGGGATAAGCGTCCATTTCTAATTATTCCACGTTAAGGGCACCCCCGATAGGAGAGATAAATCAAAATACTATGAATTTCACAAGGATCATGGACACACGATCGATAATTGTTTTTCTTTAAAGAAAAAAATTAAATCCCCCATTCACCGAGGAAAGATGAACAAATTTGTTGATCGGCATGAAAGCCTAGAAACATAAGGAAGGCCAAATTCACCTTGCAAACCTAGAGATGACAAGAAGCGAAGCCATGAGGATAGTCATGAAGACAATACAGACCTGCCCAAATTGGATTATGAAATCATATTCTTGGATGATGAAAAATCGGAAAGAACCACCCAAATTGGTTCCACATTGGCCCCACTCCTAAAATTGGAATTGGTTGCACTCCTAAGGAAATAAAAGAATGCATTCACTTGGAGTCATGAAGATATGCCTGGGATTGATCCTAAATTTCTCTGTCATGAGCTCTAAATTAACAAGGATGCCAAATCGATCAAATAAAGGCACAAGATGTTCAGTCTTGAGAAGAACCAGGCCATTCAGGAGGAGGTAGAAAAACTATAAAAATCCCAATTCATTGAGGATGTCAAATATCTAGCATGGTTGACAAATGTTGTAATGACTAAGAAGAAATATGATAAATGACGAATATGTGTAGATTTTACTGATCTTAACAAAGCTTGACCAAAGGAACATTTCCTTTGCCCAGAATTAATAAGTTAGTACATGCCATAGTAGGACATGAGTTGTTGAGTTTCATGAATGCCTATTCTGGATATAACTAGATAAAAATGAAGCCATCGGATAAAGAAATCATTTCTTTCATTACCAACCGAGGTACTTATTGCTATAACGTAATGCTTTAGGGCTTAAAAACACTGGAGCAATGTATCAGAGATTGGTCAATAAGGTGTTTAAAGAACATATTGGGAGGAATATGAAGGTCTACATAAATGACATGCTGACTAAAAGTAGAAAATCTTCATATCACGTCAAGGACCTCGGTCAAACTTTTGACCAACTGAAAAAGCATCATATGAAAATAAATCCAATCAAGTGAGTATTCTGTGTGCAAAAACAAATGTTCCTCGGCTTTATAGTGAATTAGAGAGGAATAGAAACAAACCCTGCTAAAATTAAAGCTCTGATTATAATATATAAGCAAACACTACTAAAATCAAAGCTCTAATTATAATACAATCACCAACCTTGAAAAAAGATGTTCAAAGACTTACTAGTAGATTAGCTGCCCTAAATCGGTTTGTCTCTCGAGATATAGACAAGTGTCTACCATTCTTTAAGGTGATCAGAAAGACCTTCGAGTAGAATGAGGTGTGCGAATAAGCATTTCAAGAATTGAAGAAGTATCTGGGGTCTCCGCCATTGTGGTCCCGACCAATATTGGGAGAAAAATTATACTTATATTTATCTATTTCTGAATCTGCAGTTAGCTCGACACTAGTTCGGCTATAGAATGGTATCCAAAAATAAGTGTAGTACACCAACAAGGAATTTAGAGGTGCATAGGTTAGATATCCACGGCTAGAGAAGTTAGCATTATCCCTCATCAAAGCCTCTAGACAAATGAAGCCTTA
The DNA here is from genome assembly GCA_949130495.1 of Sambucus nigra. Taxonomy (NCBI): domain Eukaryota; kingdom Viridiplantae; phylum Streptophyta; class Magnoliopsida; order Dipsacales; family Adoxaceae; genus Sambucus; species Sambucus nigra. The sequence goes on from CASBWL010000028.1 coordinate 1,288,711, forward strand.
TTTTCAAGCTCATACCACAGTTGTATACACTGATTTACCTCTTCGGTAAGAACTTTACAAATCTGAAAAATCAAGCAGGTTAATGTATTGGGTAATAGAGATGGGAGAATACGACATCATCTATGAGCCGAGATCATCATTGAAAGGGAAAGCTTTAGCAGAATTTATTGTAGAATTTACGTATCCATAAATTATCGACCAACCGAACTTTCCCACCTAGCAAACTTCTTCGGAAGAGAGATCACCTAAAAAATAAGCCAAAGCCATACTCAATCAATCGAAATCATCCATTGCACAAGAAATGGCCCAAAAATATATAAAAGAAATTAAGAAGAAATTCCTCCATGGAATTTTATCTACAGAAAGCTTTAGCAGTGAAATTCCATTATGGAACTTATATGTAGATGGATCTTCATGTGCAGCCAGTAGTGGAGCTGGTATCATACTTAACACTCCTGACAATATTGATGTAAAGTATGCCCTCAGGTTTCAACTTTGAGATTCAAATAATGAAGTCGAATACGAGGATTTAATCGCTGGACTTGAGTTAGCCCAATCATTAGGAGCCGAGCAAGTAGTGGCACACAGTGATTCCCAATTAATTCTTAACCAAGTACTTCATATATATGGATTCAAAGGGGATTTAATGATGAGATATTTGGCTAAGGTAATGGACATAATTTCTAAAATTCTGGTTGTACAAATAAGCAGAACCCAAGGATAGAAAATGCCTGAGCTGATGCACTTGCTCGACTGGCTTCAGCAACAAGAATAGAACTCAAGAGAATCATTGTTGTATAAATATTGATAGCTAGGAGCATAGATGAGGATACAATGATCAATTTCATTACTATAGATTTGGGACCATCGTGGATGGATTCGATTAGAGCTTACATCAAAAAAGGAACCTTGCCAACTGATACAAAAGGTGCAAGAAGGCTCTGGCATAAAGAAGCCAGATATGTAGTGGAAAGGGGAGCCCTATACAAAAGGGGATACACAATTTTCTTACTACACTATGTCCATCCATTGGAAGTTGTTGACTGCATCAAGGAGTAACATGAAGGTTCTTGTGGAGCTCATTCAGCTAGTCGCTCAGTAATTTAGAGGCTTACCACACAAGGGTATTAATATCCAACTATTAAGGCAGATTATAAATCCTTCGTAAGAAAATGCAATAAGTTCCAAAGATTTGGTGCAAATTCACGGAGTAACAGGCACTATTTTAACATCGATTACTTATCCCTGGCCATTCGCCATTTAGGGAATTAACTTGGTCGACCCATTGCAGACCACCAAAGGTTGGTTCAAATACCTTATGGTAGCAGTTGACTATTTTACAAAATGGGTGGAAGCAGAGACATTGATAGATATGCCCTATGATAAGGTATATTAGTTCATCTGCAAGAATATCATATGCATGTATGGCTTGACTTATGCCTTTAGTACTGATCATGGCACCCAATTTGATAGTGACTAATTCGAAGCATGTTGTGTTCAATCCAAGATCCAAAAACTTCATTATGTCCCAGGACATCCACAAAGCAACGGTCAAATAGAAGTGGAAAATAGAACCTTTCTTAATGGAATAAAAAATAGACTTGAGGTTTCCAAGGGTAACGAGATTAACGAATTACACTCTGTTCTTTGGGCTTATAAAACCACGATGAGAACAGTAATTGGAGAAATGTCTTATATACTTGCATTTGGGACAGAGGCCATGGTACTAGCCAAGATAAGTCTACCAAACCATAGAGTGTTAAACTTTTATTCTCCCAAGAGTGATCTAATGAGATGATAGACTTGGACATGGTGGAAGACATATGAGAAGATGCCACCCTCATAACTGCTGCGTATTAACATAGGACTGCTCGCTTTTACAACAAAAGGGTCAAGCCGACAAACTTAAAAGAAGGAGAGTAAGTCCTCAAGAAATTCATCCAAAAAGAATAATCTTGAGTCAAAGTGGCATGGTCCATATTTCATTTAAGAAGTATTCCGACCAGGAACTTTTCGATTAGAGACAATTGATGGGGAAGAATTCAAGAACCTTTGGAATCTCGAGCATCTCCGAAAATACTATTCGTTAATAAAGGCATTTTGTATTTCCTTTTTCTTTATGTCTAACAAAACTTTATTTCAATTTCAATAAAATATCTTGATTTTAGTTTCCATTTTTTTTTAATTTTTTTCAGAGTACGAAAATACACAGCCCTAAAAACAATACTCAAATAATGTTTCTTCATCTTAATCCCATGTCGATTAACATACGACAACAACTACATAAATCAATTACTTAATCAGGTTGAACTTATCAAATTCGAGATGCACCAACAGCTTAACATGAAGTCGGGTTTTACCCTACCAAATTATTACTTCATGTATGACTTGGTATCAACAAGTCACGAACAAAAAGTCACTAAAGCTTCATGTTTCAACACAAGAAGCTTTAACCAACCAAGTTAAACATAGGAATACATATATATATATACTCCTAACACACTTGGTCACCGATGATAATTACTTTGTGTATGACTTCGTCTTTGACATGTCAAGAATAAGAATCCTATAAAATTTCATGTATACACACAAGAAGTTTTACCCGACTGGGTTAAATACAGGAATACATGTATACATTCCTAAACGCATTGATACATACGTAGATTCCTCATACACTTAGTGGCGACTGATAACTAATGCTACAACTTGGATCAACAAAACTATTTATGTTTTTATCTAAGTGCATTAGTAGAATTTAAGGCCCTATAATCACAGTTTAATAACTCATCATCAAGAAAATTATATAGTCGACCGACTAATTAACTAATTATAAGTTGACAACAAGTACATATATTTTTATTCAAATACTAAAGGTATTACATTCAAGATCAAACATGTACAAAAAATAAGAGAATCATTCAGCTGGACGTTTCCCATGTGCTTTGGTCATTTCAGAAGATGTCTATTGTATTCTCTCCATCCTAGTAGGAGGATTGTCCAGGGTATAGGGGAATTTATGTAATTAAAATCTCTCAGCATTCGCCTATTACTACTGCTCAGTCGATTGATAAGATGAGGTGGACGAATTATCTCATGTACATCATGAAAGCCATAATCTCCCAAATATTTGGTCATTAAACATTGGGGAATGGCATCAGGAAGGATCCATGTTACGTCCAATTTGAATGGAAGCTTGTCATAATCCAACAAACCAGGCTCATTCCAGTACCATAACTCACTCTTTTGGTCATATTTCAGTAACTTAAACAAGTTGGTCCATCCCCATGTATAACCCTTACAATGGCTTTATGCAAGATGATCATCCACATGGCTTAAGGCCTCATTGTAACGTTCCATCCAAATCTCCCCGGGCTACTTGTGAAATTGGAAGGTCAATTTTTCTACCTAAGGTTGGATTTTCTTTATAACATCATTCTTTACTTTCAATTGGGAAAATTGGTCGGCAATAGCTTTATCCTTAGCTTTTAACTAGACAGATATGTTAGCAATGACATAATTCTTTGCTTTTAACTAAGCATCTTTCTCGGCTAGAGTTTTTCTTAGTTCTTTGTTCATCAGCTATTGGTCAGACAACTACCCTTTGTCTAAAAGTTTGCCCAGGTCCATTTTTTGTAATGCTTTAAGTTCTTCCACCAACCTTGCATTATCAGTTTCTAAAAAAGAGGCACCCTCATCAGGACCAGTGACAGTCGATTTCTTCAAGGTGTCAAGCTCATTCCTTAAAGCATTATTCTCCTTTTCCAGCATAGCAGCAATTCCTTAGGAATTTTCTATATCTTATTTTAAAGATAATTCTTTCTTGTTTAAAGAAGAAGTAATATCTTGTAGATTTTTCTAAAAGCCCCATCCTTAACTTAAATCTTTATACTTAGCTTCATAATCAGCATATAACAAATCTTTGGACTAATTGTGATCCTCCTAAAGTTGCTCTATTATTTTGTAATAGGCAGCATTATTGGTTACAACCATGTCCCATAAATAATGAATATGATTATAAAACTCTTTAACTTTCTCGAATACATCAGGGCCTAGAATCTGACGAAATCCTCTTCAGACATGGGAATATGGCCAGCTTTTCAAAGGCTTCTACTATGCCTGAGTAGCTTACATTCAGCAAAAACTATTACTTTCTTCTTTGCATCAAACTTCAATTCATGACTGTAAGAATATAAAGACTACAATGATAAAGATCATATAAAATCTTACAGGAAATATAATTTGACGACAACCAAGCAAGATAAAAATGAAAATGCACATTGGATCAAAATAAAGTATTTTTATTAATAAGCAAAGGGGTGTTAAAAATGATGATCCCAGTACAAGAACAAAACAGACACTTGTAGACAAATAAATAGACATTAAGGAGCTAGACCTTGTCCTTATTCTGGGCATTAACTTCATGTGGAAGCTCGACAGGAAGGACAGCTCCATCAGTTGGTCCTATAGTAGACTCAACATGTTGTAGGAGAGACTCCCCTAGTCCTTCTTCATCATCAAACTCTTCCTTCAAATTTGGAGGAGGGCCTAGGTCATGTATCTAGAATAGCTCAGAGTTATCAGTAGTGCCAACCTCCTTGAGTGAATTCGACCAACCATCCTTAAAGGATTTTTTTTCTTAGCATTCTTAGTCGGGGATAAAGTAGCCAGTAGTGCCTTTTACTTGTCATTGTCAAAAGTAGTGTCTTTAATGCTCCTATTCATAGCCTTTTCTGCCACAAGCTTCTCCTCGACAGATGAAAGAAGAGTCTGATTTTCCTATAACTTGTTTTCATCCACCTTAGCCCTGTCCTAAGCAACTGTTAGACTAGTCTCAATAGTCTTCAATTTCTCCTCAACAGTGGTGGCCCATTCATTGTCCTTTCGAGTTTTTTACTCCCAAGATTTTTGCGTTATCTTCAAAGCATGTTGGCTAGCATCCAAGGCTTTCTTTAAACCTTTAAAGGCTGTTTCAACTTCTCCTAAAGAAGAATACAGTTGATCATCCTTCTCCATCATCTGATTAAAGTCCACCAAAATGACCAAAATGAAAAAATAGCAAGTCAGTGAAAAAGGTATAAATGTGAGTAATAGATGAAAGATGGTTACCAAGGCCAAAGTTTGGCAATCTCTCTTTGTCCGCCTGGAATGGGATATAGGAACTGCAGCTGCCCTATCAGTAGAAAGAGTTCCAAACTTGGTCAACTTCTTAGAAAAACTAGGATTAGCAGACACTGAAGAAGATCCAGCAACTTTCAGGTCAAATTGGATCTTTTTTACCAACTCATGTTGGTTGACAGAAGTCATCCTGCGTGATTTATCAGGAAGTCCTCTTTTCATTCTCTTTAAGTGACCCCTTCCAATCTCATCCTCCTTATTATTTCTAACCTAAGGAACCTTCTCATCAACTATAGACCCTTTTTCAGTCACTTTAGACTTTGGGGTATTAGCATCTTTGGCAATCTTGGTGGTGAGAGACAAAGGCCCTTCTACTAAATTGGGAAGCTTTCTCTGACCCATGACAGCTAGTGGGGAAATAGGGATTGTAGAAACATCTAAAGATTTAAATAAAGAGGATGTTCCAAGGACCTCATCAACTCCAGTAGATTCCTCAACCGAAGAGGTGGGAATTGGTTCCTCTTTCAAATTAATGGGGATTGAAGGTGCTACAATAGTTGGCCTACCAACAAAAAAAATAATAGAACTTATGTATTATAACAGGTAGGAGGCTTCTCTGGGATGCTCCTCACCAATTCTTTGATGAATACTCCATAGATGTTTACGTTCTTGAAGATTGATGTCCCCTTCTTTTGGACACTTTTTCTTGCTCTTTACTGTATAAAATAAGACAAGAAATAAATCATCAAACAGTTAGTCAGTAAGAAAAGAAAAATAACCAGTTATGTAACCTATGACATGTCCTTCTTGAGGACACATGTGCCCATCATACACTTATCCTCTTTAAAGAGGAGCATGTTGCTAGTTCTTCACCATTACCCCATAACCAAAGTAATCCTTAATAGAATTTAGTAAGTTGACCACTAAATCTATATTGGCAAACCTAGTTTTTAAGTGGTAGGTATTGTCACTAGTAACCCACTTGTAGTAGAACATTAACTCACGTATATCGATATAGGTTCTATATATCTGGTTAAGCCTATGAACCCCATTTACTATTCTCCATATATCAGGGGCTACCCAATGAGGGATAATGTCAAAATATTGATAAAACTACATAAAGAAGCGATTTGGGGGAAAGATAATACCACACTCAGCTATAAACAACGAAGGGATCCAATGACCCTCTGGAAATGATAAAATGTCAACTGGAGGAACAGCCATTTCTTATTCTACCCAATCAGGGATATATCTTTCCCATCTAAATTCATCTAAAGAGTCCCCATGAATAATGTACACCATGGTTACAGTAAAGAAAAAAATCAAAGGAAAGGGAAGAAGAAAGCTTACAGAGAAAGTGATGGCAGAAGCAAGAGTAGAAATGGATGCCAAAAGAAACCTTGAAGACAAAAAGCTTGAGGACGAAAAATAGTTCGAAAGTTTGAAAGTTTGTGGTAAAGAAATTAGCCAAAATATCATCTCTTGTAGCTTGTGTATATTGATTAACTGTATAGACGATTGACATTCTGACGATTGCACAGCTCCAAAGATGAGAAATTTTCTAATGTGCCCTTTGGATGTTAACTAAATTTAAAATTATTCATGAAATTGCCATCACATGATCAAATGATGAAAAATTTTCCTAAGTCCTATAAGTCGGCAGTCGATGAAAACCACAAAAGAGTCGAGTAACTCTGCATGACTCGTACTTCATCCTTTCAACAAAATATCAAGAATTAAGCGTTTGGTGCTTTTATTAATGCCAAAAATTATCCTTCTATGTGGACCAATTAGAAATGGACACCTGTCCCCTAACGTGGCAACAGTCCTAGTCATCAATTACTTGGTCAGCTTTAAAGATAGTTGATCGGCCAGCACGCCGACCAACTAGTAGAATATAAACCATAATTACATATAAATAGTCATCACATAGAAAATAACCAAGATTCATTCTTCGCGTGTCCAAGGCTATCAATAGTCATATTCATTATATACAGGTGTAAAATCTTAAATGTATAAGGGCATTACAACCCTTGATCTCTGAGTCACTATAAATACAATGTATTCCTTTCACAAAAGGGAAGAGATAAAAGTACAAGGTGATTCTTCTAGCAAGAATACCTAGTTTTTAGTAATCAACAATAGCAAATATAATCACAGTGGATGTAGGCTTTTATTATAGCTTAACCACTTAAAATTCTCGTGTCTAATTAATTTTTCTCTCGTTATTTTATCTATGATTATAAAATTGGCATCATATAAATCACTATCAATTTTAGACATCAACATAATGACTCGATATTTATGGTATAGGGTTGTAGCCAATAATGTTGTCGATTACAAAATGATAGAGCAACTTCAGGAGGATCATAAGCAGTCCAAAGCTTTGTTGCATGCTGCATATGAAGCTAAGTATAAAGCTTTTAGTGAAGAATGGGGCTTTAAGAAAAAGCTACAAGATATTACTTTTGTTTTAAACAAGAAACAATTATCTTCGAAGCAAGATATAGAGAATGACCAAGAAATTATTACTATGCTGGAAAGAGAGGATAATGCTTTAAGGATCGAGCTTTATGTCTTGAAGAAATCGTCAGCCACTGGTCCTGATGAAGGTGCCTCTTTCTTGGAAATTGAGAATGCAATGTAGGTGGAAGAACTTGAAGCATTGCAAAAAATCAGACCTGGGTAAACTTCCAGACAAAATGTAGTTGTCCGACTAACAACTGATGAAGAAAGAACTAGGAAAACTCTTGCCAAGCAAGCTGACTAGTTAAAAGTAAAGAATCGAGCCATTGCCAACCTATCTGTTCAATTAGAAGCTAAGGATAAAGATATTACCAACCAATCTGCCCAGTTGAAAGTCAATAATGATGTTTTGAAGAAACTCCAACATCAGGTATAAATATTGACCTTTTAATTTCACAAGCGGCCCAGGGAGATTTGGATGGAAGGTTACAATGAGGCCTTAAGCCATGTGGATGATCATCTTGCACAAATCCATCATGAGGGTTATAGATGGGGATGGACCAATTTACTTACCTTCCTAAAATATGACCAAAATAATGAGTTATGGTACTGGAATGATCCCGATTTGTTAGATTGCGATAAGCCTCCATTCAAATTAGACGTAACATGGATCCCTCCTGATGCCATTCCTCAATGTTTGATAACCACATATCTGGGAGATTATGGCCTTCATGATGTAAATGAGATAATTCATCCTCCTCATCTGATCAATAGGTCAAGCAGTAGCAATAGGCGAATGCTGAGAGATTTTAATTACATAAATTCCCCCTATACCCCGGATGATGCTCATGCTGGGATGGAGAGAATACAGCAGACATCTTATAAAATGACCAAAGCACAAGGAAAACATCCAGTTGAATGAGTCTCCTATTTTCTATACTTCCTTGATCTTGAATGTAATACTTTTAGTATATAAATAAAAATATGTGAACTTGTTGTCACTAGTAACCCCGGAATACCAATATGAGTTCAATATATCTGGCTAAGACTATGAATCTCATTTATCATTCTCCATATATTGGAGGCTACCCTAGCAGGGACAACGTCATAATATTGACAAAACTCCAGAAAGAAGCAATGGGGGGGGAGGTAATACCCCACACTCAGTTATAAAAAGCGAACGAATCCAATGACCCTCTGAAAATGATAAAACATCAACTTTAGGAAAATGAATTTCTAATTCTACCCAAGCAGGGATATTTTATTCCCGCCTAAATTCATTTAAAGTGTCCCCATGAACGATATACACCATGATTATAGAAAAGAAATAAATCTAAAGAAATGGAAGAAGAAAGCTTACAGAGAAAGTGATGGCAGAAGCAAGAATGGAAATGGATGCAAAAAGAAAGCGTGAGGACGGAAGATAGTTTGAAAGTTTTAAAGTTTGTAGTACAAAAATCAGCCAAAATCTTGTCTCTTATATCTTGCGTAGAAAATAGTGCAAGTAATGATTAACTGTATAGACGATTGACATTTTGACGGCTACACAGCTCCCATAAAGAGAAAATTACTAATCATCCCGTTAGTGGTTCGCTAAATTTCAAATTATTCACAAAATTGCCTTCACATGATTAAATGATGAAACAAATCCTATAAGTTGCAGCCGACCAAAACCACGAAAGACTTCCGAGCAACTCTGCATGACTCATACTTCATACTTTTAACAAAATATTAAGAATGAAGAATTGGAGGCTTCTTCTGATGCTAAAAATTATCCATTTACGTGGACCAATTAGAAATGGACACCTGCCCCCTAACGTGGCAACAATCCTGGTCATCAATTACTTGGTCGGCTTAGAAGATAGTTGATCGACCAGCATGTCGACCAACCCGAAGAATACAAACCATCATTGTAGATAATAGTCATCACATGGAAAGCAACCAAGAGTCATTATTCATGTGCCCAAGTCTATCAATAGTAACATTCATTATGTACAGGTGTAAATGCTTAAATGTATAAAGGCATTCCAACCCTTGATCTCCGAGTCACTATAAATATAATAAATTCCTTTCACAAAAGGGAAGAGAGAAAAGTACAAGGTCATTCTTCTAACAAAAATACCTAGTTATTTGTAATCAGCAATAGCAAATACAATCACAGTGACATAGTCTTCTCTTATAGCTGAACAACTTAAAAATCCTCGTGTCTCATTTATTTTTTTCTCATTATTTTATCTATGTGCTGGGTTACATCTAAAGTTATTTTCAATCTTTAAAACAATAATACTTAATTGAAGAATTAGAGAAACAGAAAATTAATTGGAATTAGTTTGGGAAAATATATACAAAATGAGATGAACAAATCATAATCAATCTCAAGCCAGAAAGTAAAAGAAATGTATGTATATAAGACAAATCAAATCATAAAATGTTATATGATACCTAAGGACAAACGCATCTGATGATAGGGTCGGGGGCGAGATGGCGGCGATATGACAGAGACGGTGACGAGATGGGAGGGGCGAAAAAATGAGAGGGACGAATAGGGTTTAAAGGGGAGTCATTAGGTCACGATTGTTGAGGGGAAATCGTGAGGTTAGCGTTAAGGGGAATCGTGAGTTTTGGTTTAGTAAACATTTCATTTATGTACTTTTTTCCCACAAAAATTTAATCGTTCTTAAATAAATTTATTTTTTAGCTACGAAATATTTTGTAGTTAAATGATATAACATTTTACAATGAATTTTTGTTTGCTAACAATTATATATTTTCGTTGGCAGATAAATATAAGCCAAATTAATTGGGTGGGAAGAATGGTTCTTAATAACCTTTATAAGATTCAGCAACAAAAGTTCATATTTTGTGGCAAATAGTCCATATTTTGTCACGTTTTAAATTTTGTTGCCGAAATCTCTTGTTTTTCCACGAATGTTTTTCATAGTAAAAAAAATTATTATTAAAAGTAATATTTATTGTAGTGACTTTCTAACGTACCTCTCACATATTTTTAGTTAAGGAATTTAAAATTATATAATGAACCATAATAATATTAAATGAAACATATAAAACTTTCAAGTGACAAACTCCCTAATTATGCAATAATTCACATAATTTAATAATTATGAATAATTAAACAATATTGAAGTGTCATGTTAATATTTGGGATGTCACAAGTCGTCACAATAACACCCTAAACTTACACACCTCGATAGCTAAAAATTAAAATAAAATAAAAATAGGACTACTGTGTGATACTCCGCATAATTAAATACCGAGTGATTAGGCCTTTATTAAATTAAAATAAGGTTCCCATTTGGTTCATTCTTAGTATCACTGTCGAAAACTTTTTAAACTTTTACTAACCACCTAGTATTCAAAAAGTTAGTGCCAATTTTTTTTAAAACAACAACAGCGTGCGAAACATTATTTTTTTACCATAATTAACGTCTCATGCAAAAGTACTATAAATCCCTTCACAACATAAATGGCTGAGATAAAAGGTACCGAATAAACCATCGGTTAAAATAAAGTCCTAAAACCAAGTCCAATAAAATTCCAACATAAGTGAAGTATCCAGAATCCAAAGCTAACTGAAATGAAGTGTTGAGGGCTAACATGCCCAATTGAAATACTGAGATGCATCCTACTCTAAGAATGAAGTAACTGAAGCATCTAAATCAAAATCCTACAAGCATCCACAAGTGTTGCAACTATGCATCCCTGGAACAGATCATCCTGTTTGGCATCCCTGTGGCTGGATACCTAAAAGGTTTTGAAAACAAAAGGAAGTTTTGCAAGTACGGGTCAGAGCCTGAGTAAAAATTATTTGAAAACGTTTAAAAAGTATTTAAATAATGAGTTATTAGATACACATTTTAGGTTGCGAACACTCGGTTGAGTTCCTCACCTCTCATCTATAATGCGCACCTAACGTCCCACCTAGTCATACTACCCAAACTAACTGGGTCTCAAATATCTAATAAACTTCAAATCAGTCTTACCCATACCGCCCATACAGTACGCTACCAAATATACTTAATTATCATTAAGTCCTCAGTTAAATTTCTCCGTAACTTACCCATACCGCCCATACAGTACGCTACCGAATATTCTCAATAATTCTCATCTCTTTTATGTTAATATTAAACCCAAGTTACCATTTCATGTAGGTTGTTGTTCAAGTCTTACCATTTAAGTTTCTCTGCTTAAACATTATTTTAGATATTCACTATCCATCTTCCTACTATTTACACATTAGTAAATTCATCATTAATTAGATGTACACTGTCTAATCTCCCTACTATTTACTCTATAGTAGATTAATCGTACGGTGTATACTTCACACACAATATATAAATAATAAATATATACGCAACTATAACATCGACAATTGGTTCGGAATGTTCCCTCGACCCCAATTTATCTTATCATTTACATTGGTCCGAAAATCCCTCGACCTCAATGTAAATGTTATATATATATATATATATATATATATATATATATATATATATATATATATATATATATATATATATATATATATATATATATGTATGTATATTTGTTCAGAAATCCGTCGACCCTAATATTATTTACTTTCGATATTGGTTCGGAAAGCCCTCGACCCCAATACAGTTAGTATACTTTAGGTATTCACACCGCCTAAGTATTAATATAATAGGTATTCACACAACCTAATTATTCATGCTCGTACGTAGTATAATTCTCTCGAATACTTATCGTACATATTACTTTACGACTTATCTCACTACCATATTCATTCTAGTATTCAAACAACTCTAAGGGCCCTAGTTAAACCTTTATTAATTTTTCAATAGTTATTCTCGTTGTCACTACTGTTCATAAACATAGGTCACTCATCACTACGTCATCCTTCTCGAATTTTCATTTATTTATCAATTACGGATATTTTCTCAATTATGGCAATATTTATTCGTCTCACTTTATGTAAACCTAATCCCCACTTTAGCCCTAATGTACTTATTATAGAAAAATAATCACAATCAATCAATCCAGGCAACCTCCAACAGAATAACTACTAGGAATAACATTTCTTAAAATTTACCCCACGAATCTGCCCAGATTTTTAAAATGCAGTTTTTAGGCATTTCGGAGCCATTTTGGAAAATTGTATCAGAGAACAAAATCCAGAAAATAGGATCTTCTACGAGGAAAATCGAACAGAATAGCCAGTTTCAGGACTAAAATGGTGCAAAACACTTTCTAAAATGACGGTTTAATTTACTCAATTTCATAGACTTCTTGTAATTATCAATTAAAACCTAAGTCATTCAAGATTCATTTCTTCAACCAAGAACCCATCAAGATTCAATCTTAATCACTAAATATACTCTAATATCATTTTATCTTCACATAGGTATCATTTTCAATGAAAATTTTACACAAAAATATCAAAGATTAAATCCAAGAATCAAATTCTCCTTCAATAAACATAAAACCCTAGTTTTCTCATGTTCATCATCTTTAATAATCAAGAACTCAGATTTGTCTCTTATTAATCAATAAATTCCCACTTATTTCATGTTACCCACATCAAAGAATATATCTGCATGCATCCCTACATCCATTCATATATTTATCCCACCCAAACACATATAAAATATTCCAAAAACATGATATTGAGCTATATTCTACATGAGTATTACAACATGCTTAATATAAATTGCGATTTAAATACTTTACTTATGATGGGTGGTCTGCTTTCGTGGTTTAAATGAGGCTTTTATGATTTTCTCTTCCAATCCTTACTCCAAACTTGGTTATGGTTCAAGAACACCCTTCAATTCTTCAAGAACTCTCTAAAAAGCTCAAAGAATGGCCTATATTTGATCTCTATTGGCCTCTCTTGTATTATGAAGCTCTTAACCCTTGACTCACCTTTTTAATATCAGATATAAGACTCCAAAATTCGTGGGTATCCTAACCCTCATTTTTCAAATGACCAAAATGCCCTCAATAGGTGCCAGTTTGGCATAAAATCACCCCGAGACCCAAACTGTACATCCGAGTATATTTTTCCGATTATTTTGACTCTTTTGGAACCAACTGTGACCACAAAATCGCCATACAAGTCACTTTATAAAATTATCTTAATTCCACCTCAAAATACGTCACGTGTGAAATTAGACTTAAATTCAATTGATTTAACCTCAATCGTCGAATTAAATAATTTCCACATCATTAATTTAATTAAATACTAAACCATCAATTTAATTAAATCTACATTCTCGAAAATACAGGGTATTACGTACTTCTCCCCTTACAAAGGAATTTCTCCCTCGAAATTTGGATAGGGCCTGTACTCCAAGCTCTCGAATATAACCCTATTCTCATACTCGTTTGATCGCAACATATATTTCAAACCCTTCTCATCGTGAATTATAATAAAATAATTATACTGCCTAGGGCGCCCATACACCCTATACCCATGCATAACTGCACAAACGTTACGTGGCTCCACTAGCTTCAAATATAACATAGCTATTATCCCTCAGATATAACTGTATAAACGAACAATACTCAAGGTGCTAAACTTATGTCCTAGTGACCAAACATCTCCTCACTTCGAACACTGCACTAAGTTTCATGCACGGGATCTCTTGCAAAGCGAAATCCAAATAAGGAACCCCCCGATACACTATTATCTAACATTGCCAGTCGTCGAGATCCGTTAAGCCCTTAGTCCATAGCATGTACCCTCAAATCCCTGTCTATTGACATAATAGTACACTCGTACACTTTTATGTTACAAAAGACAAGTATTACGGCTCTCTTACTATCGTTAGTTTCTTAGAGCAAATAAATCACAAGTTATATATCTTCGCTCGATAAAAGCCAACATACCCTGAATCACATCAGTAAACATCCCTACTTACCGGGATCAAATATAACTAGACAACACACACATAAGTCTACTACACAATATGTTATAACATATATACACATATATATAGGCTCAACCCTCTTTCAGGTGATACCTAGCAAAAACAAATCATACCTTGAAACAGTGAACACAAGATCTCACTATCACAACCTACAGTCACTCAACCCATCGCTAACTAGTCAAATATCGACAAGTAGTCTACTCTATTCTCATAACTCTTGAAAATAGTAAACTACACGCAATACAAACATACTCTTAGTGTACACACCCGCTCTCTCGTATGTAATACCAAGAAGTCCCGGTACCCCACGATAATTATATATACATAATATGTCTATCATGTCCAACACACCCACTAAATATGACTTGCTTGCGAATCCTAGTGACCCAAAATCTTACTTGTGGCGCACCCATTTCACTCGAACAAATTCCATACTCATGAGGATAAAGAAAAAGTTTTTATCTCTATGTACTATCTAACTTGTCTAGTCAATGGGTACCTGAGCCTAACTCTCGTATCGAAACTGGTCCATGATCTACTATATATCCTGGATCTCATCTTGTAGTTGCCCCATGTCTCTCTTTTAGGAAATACATTCCTTTATGATCTGCACATCCTTAAGTGAAATATCGGCCCGAAAATCTCTCTATCTTTGATCACGGCCCTACTGGCCTCTCCCCCATTGTTCCCGTGGCCCTAACGACCCTAAGGAACAGGATGATACTGCTCCTGAGGACTATGCTGGTCTTCCCTAAACCCACCATTCTCAGTTTTGGTAATCTCCGAGCCTAACTCTCTTAGCCTAATTTCTTTGCTTGAAATCTCGCTCATCCTGCTATTGTGCCCCACCGGAACTGTTCCCATCTACTTCCTAGTCTAACTTGTCCCACTTTCTCGCTGTGGACATGTTCAACACAGGTGGTCATACTGTGCCATCCCCTGCTTCTGGCCTCACTGTCCATTTAGGGGTGTCCTCCTATCGGACTTAGTAGACTTGACCCTGATTGCTACCTTCATTATCCTTTTGCTCTGCTGGCCTTATGGAACACGTTTATAGCCTGAATGACCATGACTGAATCAAACATAACTTTGTAGGAATTCAATTGATTTAAAACATTTAAATAGGCTCCCCACTGGGTACACCCTCATGTGGTACTTCACTATCATAATTAAATCTAGTATTTCTCTTCAACTAGATTCTCCAACCCTTTTGCCTCCCTTCTCATGGAACCATTGATATCAACTTGTAATCATACTAACTAAGCGACATCGGTACTAATCATCCTAACCAGATTTCTCATCCACGCTTGTATATTCTCATCTTGGGTCCATTATCAATTTATGTATCCCCTTATCATTCTCTGTATCCCTTTCGTCGGGTACGAAGTTTGCTAAACAGATCATCATCTCTCTCACACTTGGTCTCTAGTCGTCCCACTTGTGATAAGTTTCAAAACTCTAATCGCATCTCTCACATGATCGTTCTTTATCTAATTATATATATCGGGTGATTAACTCATATAATCACAACGCTGCTCCAATGAGCTAAAATCTTTCACCCTAAATTTAGTCTTGCGTGTCGTTGCACTCCACCCTACACAATTACCTTTGGATTACCTCCATCTATTGGTCCATTATAATTCCTCTCTTTCTTGAATTCTTACAGGTGGATCTTTGAAAGAGTCCTTCTGACTCTCCCCCTACTTACAATGCTGGGTGAGTCTAAAATGATACCACTGTTCTCTTTGACGGTGATTGGGGAAACTACTGACTCCGAGTGGTTATCCCATCATCATCTGCCTGAATAATAATTGTGGTGAGTCCTATTACTATCACCGTTCTTAGAATACTCTATGTCTTCTGTCTCTCCTCTCCTCTTACAGTCCTTCTAACGGCCCTTGTTGTTCGTCCAAAATTGTTCGGTGTACAAATCTCCACCGGAATCATATATGAATCACATCACTATACTTAATGGCAGGAGAATGTAAGTCTCATACGTAGAGAAATATAAAAATCATATCATAAGTCTCTACATCAAAGAACGCTAAGCTGGCGTGAAAAGCCACACGGATCCTAAGGAATATAAAACCTGATGCTCTGATACCATCTGTGATACCCCGCCTAATTAAATTCTGGGTGATCAGGCCTTTATTAAATTAAAGTAAGGTTTCCATTTGGTTCATTATTATCATCACTGTCGAAAACTTTTTAAACTTTTACTAACCACCTAGTATTCAAAAAGCCGGTGCTAATTTTTTCTATACAATAACAACGTGCGAAATATTTTTTTACCATAATTAACATCTCATGCAAAAGTAATATAGATCCATCCACAACATAAATGACTAAGATAAAAGGTACTGAATAAATCATCGGTTAAAATAAAGTCCCAAAACCAAGTCCAATAAAAGTCCAACATAAGTAAAATATCCAAAATCCAAATCTAACTGAAATGAAGTGATGAGGGATAACATGCCCGAATGAAATACTGAGTTGCATCCGACTCTAAGAATGAAGTAACCGAAGCATCTAAATCAAAATCCTGCAAGCTTCCACAAGTGTTGCAGCTATGCATCCCTGGAACAGATCATCCCACTTGGCATTCCTGTGGCTGGACACCTAAAATGTTTTGAAAACAAAAAGAAGGTTTGCAAGTATGGGTCAGAGCCCGAGTAAAAATTATTTGAAAATGTTTAGCAAGTATTTAAATTTCAATTTATGTAACCAATTATTAGATACACATGTTAGGTTGCGAACACTCCGTTGATTTCCTCGCCTCTCATATATAATTCCACCTAATGTCCCACCTAGTCAAACTACCCAAACTAACTAGGTCACAAATATCTAATAAACTTCAAATCAGTCCCATACAGTACGCTACCAAATATCCCTAATTAGCATTACGTCCTCAGTTAAATTTCTCCTTAACTTACCCGTAACGCCCATACAGTATGCTACCGAATATTTTTAATAATTAAAATATCTTTTATATTATTATTAAACCCAAGTTACCATTTCACGTAGGTTGTTGTTCAATTCTTACCATTTAAGTTTCTCTACTAAAACATTATTTTAGATATTCACTATCCATTCAATTTATTTAAACATTAAACATTATTTTCTCTACTTAAACATTATATATATATCGGTTGGTATTAATGTTATTACAACTATATATGAAGAAAATTGAGTTTTCATTCTGGTTTGGGAAGCATAGAACACTTCAATGGAGGTTTGGGTGGTTCAAATCCTGCAGCTAGGAAAAAAATGTATCTGGGACAGTCGATCAATCATTCCCTGACAGTCGATCAATCGACCTCCCCTAGTTTGACATGGTTGGGTTTGTTTTTGGAACTTGATAATATTTTAGGATAACTTCAAAGTAACTTCTTTATATAGGAGTATTTGAAACTTATTTTGTAGAAGTTTTGAATTTTGGATTTGAGTTAAACAAATAAATTTATGGGACTTAGTAAAGTAAGGTATTTTAATGAAGAATTAGTGACCTTCGTGTGCTAGGGTTTAATATTCTTGTATTTTATCTACGATGTACCTAGTATTGCGTCCTAGTGATATTACATACTAGGGGGATATCTTATGTGGTGCATACGACATCAATAAGATTGGTACATGGTGATTGAGATAGGTTTTACCTTGGTCGTATTACCCCTTACACTATGTGCAGACTTACCTGTGTTATCTTGTGGTGATAAAAAGAGAGGATCCTTCATATATCTTAGGTATGAGGTTATATGATTGGTGGAAAGGTGTAATGATTCTCCCTTATTTGATAAATTTGGTTTATAGCAGTGGGAGGACCTATAACTTTACCTAGTACGATGCGATAGATCCCCAAAGGCATTAGAGTAGGATTTCGTTATGTGCGGGCTTAAGTAGAGCCCATTTGATTATGTACATGGTTGGGACCATACTTATGATGAAAGTAGACGTTTTGGTTGTCTTTATGTATATACTTAGACACTTGAGATGTTTAATATAGATTTACTTGGGATCCATTAGTTATATTCAATCGGGATGAATAATACTTAATTATGGAATTACTTGAGCTTGGATTAGACTTATGAGATATCTAGGGGTATTTGGGTTAGGATAAACTTAAAAACAACTAAAAGACGAGAGAAAGATGAGTAGTAATATTGCAGGGCAAATTCAACTATAATTTTATTCTACTTAGACTTGTTATTAACATTGTTGTTGACTTTACTTTTTATGACCTAGGCTGATGTTCCTGTCTCAGTCCAGATCTCCCGATTTGAAATTCATCCCTTTAGAATGTAGGTGTCAGGTCTAGTACCCATTCTCTTTATTTTTATTTACACTTTGTTGAGTCGAATTAGTGAGTTGTTTATTTTCAGATGTTGGGATTATGTTGAGAAGGTTTACTCTTGTGTGTCAAACTTTAGTTATGTTAGTGATGGTATCAGATGTTATTTGGGCTTCCACTTGATAATTGATTCAGTCAATTACTTTACGTACTTTATTTTATTTTCAAGTGCTTCAAATTATACTAAATTGTATCGACTCATGTATTATTTATTTTAGATTTGATCAACCTATTATTAAATTTATGGGATGTCACACAATTCATAGAAATGGCTTATCAAAGTAGCATTGCAGATAAGTGGTAGACCCATAACCCAAAAATCAACTGCATTAGGTCGGCACCCACTTCTTGTGTAAGAATAATTATGGTGACCAAGATAGGATTGACACGAAAGTTGTGCCTAGTCTTAGGCCTCATTACATCGTGGCTCGGAATATGGACAAGTGTTTGTATTAACATGGAAGTTCGCACCAAGAGTTAATAATAATGGATTTCAAGTATTATTAAATACATGTTCCAAATGGGTTCGTCCCCTAGTGTGAAAGGTTCCCATTTCTCAAGGGAAGCATTGGATCATAATAAAGCATTCTTGTTTTGTGTCAAATATTGGAAGGACTTTCGTTATTATTATTGATTTGTTAATTAAAATCATCTATTGTGATATTTCCCTCTTATAATGTTTATAAATAGATTAATGGATCCTATTTAGGAAGAGTAATTAGTATTCTTACAGTGGGCCCTGATCCATTGTCATTAACTAACATTTCAGGTTTCTGGATAACTACATAGTTTTAGAGATAGAGGCCTTGCAGTTGGAGTTTATTTATTGCTTTAGTTTAGTTTCTCTTCCATTAATTTTTATTATGAGATAGTCTTTATGGATTTATCCATTCACTCGACTCTAGAATTGTCTTATATTTTTAAGTTAAAGAGATTTGATGTAGTCGACTTTATTTTCATTTAGATTTCTTATTATTGGAGTTTGGTGTGGTGATGGATTATTATTGTTGTGAAATATTTATATTCATTTAATTATCTTGATTTATATCTTTTGGGTAAAGTTTTAAATGTCTCATATTTTTGTCACATGCTAAGAATGGTATTTAATTTTAACGTCCAGTGTAATTTATCATTATGGCCTGATCACCCCCAATGGCAAAATATTTGGTGTGTTACATCAGTAGTAGGATCGTGATAAATAAGATTGAGGTAGAGCCATTTCAATCATCGAGAATACCACGTGTGGTAACGTCATATGCGCTCCATATCAAATCCCTCTTTGTATGTCCCCTTACGAGCACACACACACAGGCATTTAGTGTGATTGCACTTAAAACAAGTAAACAACACAAACCCTATCGAACAGGGTTACTGATATAATCTCTTTTATTACAAGTTAATGCGCATATTAACTATAATAATTTGTACATAATATTAGCCTGAACTCTTAAGGCTTCCAAAGTCTGGGTATCGTCTCACCTAACGTTCATAAGAATCATTCTAAAATAACCAATACCCTACTCGATGGGTTATAAACATACTCTAGACTATCGTAGGTTCTAAATAATTGCTAATCATCAATCGGTATCATAAATCTTAACTCGAACTTACATAATCATTCTAAATCAATCTCTACCCTACTCATTGGGTAACAACTACATTCTCACCTCATACGTAATAAGCGTTATCGTTCAACGTACCGTGACTTCACAAACTTTGACTCAAATACCCAAAGTTTCTAACTTAGGTTTTGATCTTAAAACCTACTCCCTTAATTTTCATATAAAGGACCCAGAATCTTAAAACGAACGCCAATTGAAATCCAAACCAGAATAACCCTTAATTAAAAGTCATTCAAACAATCTCCTAAGTTGTTCGAATGATATATCATTTCTCATTCAAAGTATAACCACAAGTGGTTAGAATTAAATATCCTCTATTGTTCAAATGAAACCTCAATCTTGTTCGAACGACATGATCCTAGATGTCATTCTTCATCCTTGAACAAAAATGACCATAGCCAAAACAAAGCCTAAATGTAAAGCTTATAATCATCAAATCAACTCTTCTCTTTCACAACATTATAAGATATCTTGTAATATATTTCAACAAGTTCTAGAGGATTATAAGCTCATACAAACTTCTAATCACAAAAATCATTAACGAATCCCTAGGTTTATGTTCTTCATAATAATGGTTTAATTAGCTAATGAATTAACATCAATTAACATGATTATAAGATAAATTTTATAGAATATAACAAATCTTACACTTATCAATCAATTTTTAAGTCGAATCATAATGATTCAAGTCTTAATTTATTGATTTTTAACAAGTTTAGTCTTAGTTAATAATTATGGTTTGATTATGGACAAAATCAAATTTATAATTATTATCTTAATAGATTCCAATGTCTTACGATTATTATAACAAAAATCTATTCATATTCTTAAATAAGATTAACTTGCATTGGATTGATTGAATTATCAATCCTCAATTCCCCCTGATTCTTAAAGCTAAACCCTCAATTCTTCAAGATAGGGTTTCCTCACCTCTTCCTAAAGGTGTGTTGTAATAGTTAGGTTAAGATAAAATGATATACCAATTTACTAACCATGAAATTAGGTTAGGACTTTAAATTATCCTCAATTAAAACGACCAAAAATATGTTCCAAATGGCCCAAAACGTGGTCCAACCCATATACTAAACCAGCGAGCTAAAATTCCACTAAAATAAGATCAAACTAGACTTTTTAAACATCACACGAACCTACTCTAAAGGTAATATAACTTACGAGTCAATCATCATATCAGGTTAATTAATTATCTTATTATATTAATTAAATATCCAGCACACAGAGTTTAAGTTAAGTACTAATCATAAATTAATTAGGTAGAGACTCAGTATTATAAAAACCTACTTCACGATCGATGGGACTCAACCCCTAGGGAACAATCTAAATAAGGAAACTGCTGACACCTAACCCCTGACCATTTCATAAGTTCCCATAATACTAAGTCACTTAATCATTTATCTTAGTGAATTATCATGAGTTCGCTAACAGCTATAGTAGTCAAATCAACATGTAACTCCATTACCTAGTCCATCATATGTGGCATATCAATGTACCAAATGACATACCAAAATTCCAACATCTCAAATCATAAAATGATGTACCTCATGTCATACGCAAATAATAACTCGTCATGAACTAATAATCAATTTAACAATTAATTTTAATACTACTACAAAAATATGGGGTATTACATTCCTCCCCCTTAAACAAGGAATTTCGTCCTCAAAATTCAATTCTTTATATATTTAACTCGAAAGAGTAAATATATCTTACCCGCATAATATTTTCTCACTACAAAACAAAATCACTCTCAACTCGACTTAATTTGTGCTAAGCTCTCTCATCATAACTTGCATTTGGTTAAAATTCAAATCATCAAGTCTTATCCCTCAAGAGATTCCTATGTTATGCACACGTGGAAGACATCGTGCACAGACTAAAGGTGATATGGTAACTAATTTGGCGTAAATATTTCATATTTATCCCCTTAATTTTGCGACATTTATGGTCCCGTGTATTGTAATTAGACTGGATTTGTCTCATAATCAAACTACTAACCCTTTTTGGCAAGTATTTGTTATTTCGCATATTTTTCTCTTATTTTATAAGTATTTCGTGTAAGTGGAGGCGAGAGGAACACTGAATCGGTGAAAGAAATGAAGCAAAGGAAAGTCAAGCCCAATGTCGTAATTTTTAAGTCATAACGCAAATGTAGATCCAATTATAAAGTTGAAGAGCTTGAAGTTACGAGCATATTAGAAAAAATAGCACCCAAACCCGAGCTACGGTGAAGAAGTAATGAGCATTTGAAGATGAGAAATAAATCCAGGGGCAAAAGTGAAAAATAAGGAAATCTCCCTAACAAACCGATTTGGCAAAGAGTAGAACCGGTTAGGGTACAAGGCAACCCGGTTTGATTGACCTGAGTGCGGTAATTTGATTTTTTAGCCTTATTTTTATCTAAAGAGTTGTATGATATAAGGACCCAAGACTTTTATTAGTGTAACAACCCAGGTTTTTGAGCGACTATTTTATACTATTTTGCCTGATGGGCTAATTTTATAAAATAGGGGATGTTGGAGTAAATATTATTTTCCGTGAGACTTAGGGATAATATTTACTATGTTTTGTCTATTTACCGTTATGAGAAGGTAAATAGCGTTATATTGTGTATTATTGCGTCGTTATATGTAAAACGACGGTTATGACCTATATATGAAATTGGGTAAAATTAATAGATTAAAATGAAACTGGAACACAAAATAGTTCACATTTTCCCGAATGCCAAAATAGGGGGTGCGGTTGTTTTTAGAATATTCGAGATAGTCGAAATAAGTGCCCAGTTGTAATTTTTTAGATTCGGGCATTTTTAAGGGGTTATGACTCAATTAAGTGGTTACGAGTCATTTTGTGGTGTATTAGCGATTAAAAGTGGGGGTTTATGTTTTGAGACCCATATAAGTCCCCCCACGCCCTTTCTTTTCTTCATTTTTGTGAGAGAAGCCAAAGGAGAGAGAGAGAGAGAGAGAGAGAGAGAGAGAGAGAGAGAGAGAAGAGAGAGTTGGGAGAAATAGAGAGAAAGAGAGAAAATGAAAGATTTGGGCCGGATTCCGTCGCCACCGGAGGTGATCCGAGACTACGAACCTCGAGGCAAGTTTCTTACTTGCTAGATATTGATTTAATGTGATAAATCTGCATGTGTAGTTAAGTTTTGGGAGGTTTAAACCATAAATGGGTTTTAGTTGATTTTGGGTGTTTAATCCTAAATCTTATAGTTTAATTTGATTTGAAGAGAAACAATTGGTTAGTTGATGTGTAGAAATGATTTTATAGTAGTATTTGTTGTTGTTGTTGGGTGAAATAGCGGGTAGAAGCTTGGATGGCTCGTTAATGGCCGAAACAGCTTCTCGGAGAAGAAGCTGTCCGCCAGGATCGATCGATCGAGCATGGGGGATCGATCGATCGAAGCCTTCGATCGATCGACGGCCAGGGGTCGATCGATCGACCCCTTCTGAAAAGGTGAGGTTTTTCTAGTTTTGTTTTAGCCCTTTTATTTTAGGTTCGAGGTTTAGGAACCTTCCTTGGGGAAGTAATGGGGAGTCCTAGAGGGTTGTATTGGGTATACTAATGTCCTAGGCTAAGAGTGGATATTTGGGTTTACCCGAGGGATAGTTTGTATAGGTTAATGTCCGAATGATATAGGAGGTTAACCTAAAGATAAATTGGAAGTTAAAATATTAATGTTGATCTTTTGGGAGACACTCCTTCATGGAGACTCACTTTGAGGGTTTATGAAATTATATGAACTCTTCGAGGCTATTTTGAGGTTAGTGGCACTTTGGGTCTTAGGTCATTAATAAAATATGACTTAATAAGAATGAATTGCACATTCTAAAACTTGGTACTTAATGGCTAAATGAATGATTTTTGGAAAAGTAAAATTGGAAGTTTTCAAAATGGAAAAAGTAATGTTTTTCATAAATGTTAATTTATGGATACACACCTCTCTAAATCACTATCATAAGGGAAGTCGCGCGCGTTGTGGTGAAGCCCCCTGGCTAATGAATGCAGGGTGGATATAGTCCCTAGGCCATGTGAGCGTTTGTTGATATATATTTTTCTGCGCTGGTTAGGAGATTCAGGGTGTGGTCTTGACTATCCCGCAGGCACATGGCCGCTTCCCGACGTTTCGATAGGATCCCAGGTTGTCTTGGTGATAGGCCCTAGAAGATGATAGCCATTTAGGGGCGCGCACAGTGGGGAAACCCGGACGGGCGGTCTTAGAATCGTTATATATATATATGATTATAACTATTCTAAATCAAGTTGGACTTGATGTATGATCGGTGCCATAAAGAGCACAATGAAATGCCATAAAGAGCATGAGAAAGTGCCACAAAGAGCACGATAAAATGCCATAAAGAGCATATAATGATGATTATATTCCTGATAAGGAAGAGATTTTTACAAATGTATAATTGAGATAAAATGCCACAAAGAGCATAGAAACTCTGATTTTATTTCCTGATAAGGAATGGAATTTCGAAATGAAATAGTATATGATGAAAGTAATTTGGTAAACATTTGATAAAATGTTGTACCATTTATATGTATTCCTAAAGAAAGAAATTAGGAATTGTGCCATTAGATGATGGATGGGTTTTATTTCATTTTATTTGAGTAGTTGTAGATGTGACCTCCCACACTTATGCACACACATACATTTGTTGATTATTTCGTGCTAAGGATCTAATGGATCTCGACGATCAACCTTGCCCAAGTAGTAGTGTATCGGGGAGGTTCCTTGTTTGGATTTCTCTTTGCGAGACACTCCACGCACGAATAGGGCATAGTGTTGAGAATGGGGAGAAGTTAGCCCTTAGTACTTAGGGTTAACTAGAACATCTCACGATATTGCACTAGGTTGCTGCTAGATTGAGAGGTGAGAAATATTATTGTTATCTGCAAGAGAATTACGCACTTAATTGTCATGCATTTTAGTCACATGGTAATCATATCAAACCGGGCCCTGACCCGTATCTATATTTCTTTGTTTCTGCATATATTCCTTGTCGTACAGGTGCTCTTCCGCATGGACACCCATATTTACATATTCCATTCCAGTTGTCATGGCTCTACAGCATATTGCGGATGTTGTAGGATACTTGTAGTAGACTCTCCTTTCCACTTTACTCTAGTTATGTTCAGTATATTTATTCGGGTGTGTTTGCCCAAGGTATTGCACTCATTTATTATATTGTAAATATTGAATTGTAATACTTGATGTATTATTTGTATTGGTCTGTGCACCGACAGCTTATTCGGTGATTATTTATTGTATTGTCATACTTCATTCATCGATTTTTGATACCCACCGTTTTTACAAATGGGATTGTCTAAGAGTTTTTCTTTTACTTTTAAATTTTTAAATTTGACAGCCCGTTTTCTAAAATGATTGGTGGTTATCTCATACTATTATTTTAATCGACAGTGATGCTAAGAATGGACCATCTATGATTCCTGTGATTATTGGAGTATTGGGCTGGCCACCTATTATTTTAGTAGGCAGGTTGTCACAGTTAGGTCATATTAGGAGTCTAATAACTTAGAGAGATGGAGTTTTACATAGTTTTTGAAGGCTAGAAAGGGAAAAGA
Source organism: Sambucus nigra (assembly GCA_949130495.1). Lineage (NCBI taxonomy): Eukaryota > Viridiplantae > Streptophyta > Magnoliopsida > Dipsacales > Adoxaceae > Sambucus > Sambucus nigra. The sequence goes on from CASBWL010000028.1 coordinate 1,314,798, forward strand.
ACATCGAGAGTGTGATTTCTATTGGATGCAAATTCAATACAAGTATAGATTTCTTCCAATTTTTATTAAAGCTTGGTTTTCGTATAATCTTTCTTCCTTATTTCTTCTTTGATATTGTTTACATGTTTAATTGCAATAAATCCTTCATCATGTCACAATGCTATGTAAAAATCACATCCATAATTAGAACTAATATGTCCAGCTTGATAGTTTGAGGGTTGGGATACATGAACCCAATCTAGGTGTAATAGTTGGATATAAAATTGAATAAAAATGGTAGAGATAATTTGTAGGTTTGATTTTTTGTCGGAACAAATATTATAGATTTCTTAACTTCGTTTGTCCTGGGTAACCAGAGTGTTTGAATCTCATCATTCACATTAAATTTCCAAGATATTGTGTAGAATAAAATCCTCATATGTGTAGTACTTTGAGTAATTTAATGTTTTCTTCAAATTAGAAGTATAGTTTTTGAAGATTTTTTATCCAACGAATTTACCCACGGTTCGGGGGATTGAATCATAATCCCACTTTTCTCAATTATTTAAAAACTTAAAAATTCTCAGTTTTCTTTTTTTTTCTAGTTAAATTGCATTTGGTAGTTATTTTTCCTTAGATAAATATAATTTCTCATAATATTCATCTTTCCTTTTTCTTTCGGAGAGTCAATATTTAGATTTTATACGCCTTCCCTTAGTAGTCGTCATGCTTTCGTCCTTTTCCCTGAGTTCGATCTCGACTTAATGGAATTATTACTTGAACAACCGGCTTAGACTTGAGCCTTATTTACACGCATAGCATACACATTCTGTGTCGCGTCAAGTTTATGGCGTCGTTGATGGGGATTAGGTAGACATACTAGGTTAGGTCGAATTAGTCTAAAAATTTGACGCTAATTCCTAAAAATTCAACAAATCATAAAACCCAAAAATTCAAAAAAAATATATAAAAACGAAAAAATAAGTAAAATAAAAATATTAAAAAATATTCTCTAGAGCTTCAAATGCAAAATACTCACCCAAATCACAATCTTCCTAGAATACGTGAAAATCCTTTAATCGATCTCACCCCTGCGAGCCCACACGCCCAAAACTCACCTAATTTTTGGTTCCAATGTAACACCCCGTATTTTTTGAGTATTTATATTTAATTAATTCTATTGATTTAAATTACACGTGTGACGTAATTTATTTGAATTTATAATTATGTGTTTACGAAAATATTAATCGGGAGATATAATGATTGATATTTATGCAATATAATTACCAAATAAATAGTGAATAATTATTTTACGTCATAACGAGTGATAATGACGTGGCCGTATTATATCTCACCTGAAAGTTGAGTGTAGACTATATGAGGTCGAGATAGGACATTTTTATAAGGTGAATCAAATGGCAATTTTTAGGTCACGGTTGGTTCTGAAAGGGTCGATATAGTCAAAATAGTGTGCCCGGGGTTGTAATTGAGTCATGGGGCCTTTTTAGTCATAACCGAGCCCACATGGGGGTGTTCGGGTCATTTGGGTTTGACCCATTAGTCGAATTTCGGGATTAGGAGTTTTGAACCTAGGTTATTGAATTTCAGGCAACCATAACTCAAAGTGAAAACCCTAGAAATTAAGAGAAGGGAGAAGGAAGAAGAAGAGAGGGTCTTGGAAACCAAATTCAAGGGTGATTCGTGTGTGCCTTGTTAAATTCGTCATCTTTTACATGAAATCAGACCCTACGAATCCGATAAGGCAAGTGATTATATAGCTTCTAATTTTTATTGCAAAAACTCATTTTCATATCATAGTAGGTGTAGACAAATCCGTTTTGGGGAGGGTTGTCCCATATTAAAATGGATTTGGGGGGATTTGAGCATTACTAGTGAAATTGTTGTTCAATTGATGATGAAAACAAGATCACATGTAGTTGGAATCTAATTTTGAGTTGAATCCAGTAGTTAAAATCGTTCAATTCGGATTTTTGAATCGAATTGCATATGAGGTTGAATAAATTGGAGAAAAAAACAATTCGTGAAATATTAAGTTTGATGAGAATCAGTGATGATTGATGATTTAAATTCTACTAGAACCAATTTTTATAGGTGTAATAAACATTGGGTATTATTTGGTTGAGGTCTGGATTGGAGTTGAAGCTTTGGAGTATAACAATATTGTAAACAACAACTTGGAGAAGAAGCCAAGTGTCAGATCGATCGATCGATGACCCCTGATTTTTTGCCCTTTTTTCTACTTTTATTCTAATTTCGTTATGGTTTGTTCTAGACTTATTTATTTAGTGAAAAATAAATAGGGGGTATATTCCTAGTGATTATGGGTAGATTTGATTGGGTTTAGGAAGGTGATAAAAAGGTGTGGCACATAGATAATGAATTATGTGAAATAAATTCATAATTATTTAACTACGGGCCGAATGAGTGTAACGCCCTGACCCGAATTTAGATTACCGTTGGAATAATCCAAATCTGAATTGAGGTGTTAAGGGGAATGGGGAAAAGTTTACTTTATTATTTAAGAAAAATATTTATTTAATTGATTTAAGGACATAATAGTCATTTGTCAAATTTCAATTTAAGAAGAATAAACATTTAACATGCATAATAAAACCAACTTATGAGTTTGTTCATGAAAACCCATTCAATACCACATTTAATCTATCAAAATGAAGTTCACTAAGTAAGACAATAGAATAGTCCAAATTCTATAATAAAGTTCCACATATTAATTAAAGTGCTACAAATATAAATCTTAAACATTTTATGAAATGGACAACAGAGCATCTAACGTCGAGTCATACCCTCAACATCCTTATCGAGATCCTTTGTGATGTCACCAACTGAATTACTTGGGTTGGAAAAAAGTAAGGGGGTGAGCGAATGCCCAGAAGGGTGGAAGATACTAAGCAATTATTTGATAAACAAAAATACTATACATATACAATGTATTTCGGTATTTTATAAAATAATTTCCATTTCATTAAATGTTAATGCAACTACATGCAATGCACCCGGGCTATGTGCCCAACTCGCACTTAAGCATTTTCATGTCCCGTGCCAAAGACTTAACTTATTAATTTAACTATATCATCATAATATTAATAAGTTTCATTTATTCAGATTCATTAATCCATTCATTTTCTCAATCTTTCATGAATATTACTTTTTTTACTTTGGGATTTGCCAACATCCACGATTTCACGGCCTTTCACCGTTAGTATCGAGCACACATATGCTACACTGGCTAGGTTGTTTGGGGTCTTTCACCTCTAGGGACGTCATGCCCTCCTTAATTATTCTTTTCGGCAACATCCGAATATCATCATCTTTCCGTATATTCACATTCTTCTAAATATTCACATTCTTACAATTATTCTCATTATTCTAAGTGCTCACATTAATCTTCCGGTGTTACTTCTTTACTTCATTATTTACCTTACTTTTGAAATAGCCAAAGAGGCCAACTAATAATAACAATATACTTTGAGCACTTATATTCAATCATAATTTACTTTATTTATTCATTAATGCATTAATACATATTTAGTACCTTAAAATGATTTTATTAGCATTTCAAAGTAAAGAAACATTATCTTCCACTAGTTTTTCACATAACGATCAAAACTACCGTAATGTCATTTTTACACCAAAATGCATCATTTAAATGGGTTTTCGAGAAAAAAAAATATCTTTAGTACCTTCCTTTTTTTTTGTAATATTTTACCCATTCTAATATTTATTATGTCATTAAAATCACCATTTTAATATAGACTTTATTATACAAAGTTCAAATGGGTTTTCTACATCATTCTTACACCAATTTTTCATCGTTTTAATGGGTTTTCAAGTGGGAATCATGGCATCATATTTACTAACTATTTTTCTACATTATTTTACTCATTTAATCATAAACTTAATTATTAAAATTACAATTTTAATGTAGAGTTCAAATATAAGGTTTTAAGTTGGTTTTCTACACTATTTTAAGCCATTATCTTTAATTTTTACCAACATCAATGTAGGGGTTGAAATTTATCATTCTTTTGAAACATGATGAAATCTATATATTTTATTTTAAAATATATCATTTATCATGTCTAAAATTATTCAAGTATATTCACATGAAATGAGGATTTCTACCTAAGAAATCCACGTATATGCATCCTACACATTCATATTCAAGTAGTATATGATTATAATATTTTTCCTAACAATTTCCATGTTCTAATCATTCATTTATACAAGCATGATATTGTGAAATTTAATCAACAATGATAGCTCATTTAACATATAAAAAAATGTGGGTTTGCATAATAGAAAATACAAGAACTATCAATTTTTAACAAGAAATCATCTTTCATCAACATGGGTATTTTACGCTTTTGAAAACATGAATTAAGGAAGAGGAAAATCCTACTTGAGTTATGAAGAGGAGATAACTTTGAAGAAGAAAACTTCAAGTTCTCCTAGATTGCTCCTAAACTCCACTCCTAGGTCCCAACATCAAGCTTTTAAGCGACGCAAAGTTGCCTCACTCCTTGTGTGATGTTTTAATGGAGTTTTAAGCTTCTTTAATGGAGTTTGAGGAGAGAGAATACGGGTATAAAGGTGAGATAAAAATTTTAAAAGTATTTTTGCTCTTGAGGATATAAGACAGAGGAAGAGGATGGAGGATTTTATGTTTATTTGGTTTACTAGGTTCATGAATCCCCCACCCTTACTTATATCAATTTTTAAGCTTCTTTTTTCAGTGTTTTGACTCATTTAAGTGTCCTATGCTTGAAAATATAAGTGAAACACATTTTACTCAAGTTTAGAAAACACAAAATCCAACAACCTATTAAATGAACCAACCATACCACCTAAAATAATTTTTACTATAATTTAGACATAAAATCTGCCTAAATCCGGATCTAAACGATTTTTTTTGAAGACGTCGAAGAAAGGAAAATTGTTCAAAATTAAATTTTACATTTTGTCTAAAAAGTTTCAGATTTTTTTGAGCACTTTCATTTTTTTGACTAAAATGAATTTTTTTATTTTTTTATTTTATTTATTTTTTATTTTTTATTAATATTTTTTTGACCCAACGGTAATTTTATATGTATTTTTATGAATTTATATATATGGTCAAATTATTTTTTTGACTTACCAATTGTCTTAAACAATTCGTACAAAGTTATGTTTTTGCAGTGTCGCATACCGTCGACAAGTATTATATTCTACTACTCGTGTTCGTGGATTATTCGTTTTTTGTTCGAGTAACGTAAAGCTTTAACAAAGTTCTTAAATAAACCACATTATCATAAATAAATTCTCATGCGATACATGCAACGTAAAGTTTTCGTAAATGGCACGTTAACATATAAATAAGTCGAAATACAAGTAATAAAAAGTGTGGGTATTACATTCTCCCTTCCTTAGGATATTTCATCCCCGAAATAAATACTAAGTCACTCAAATAACTGCGGATAATTATCCCGCATCTCGGCTTCTCACTGCCCAGTAGCGCCTTCAACACCCTGTGATTCCCAAAGGACTTTCACCAAAGGGATAACCTTGTTGCGCAGTACCCTATCTTCATAGTCCAAAATAGATAAAGGTCTCATCTGAAACGTAGTATCTTCGTGTAACTCGATATTTTTCCAGTTGATCACATGACTAAGATCATGCATATACTTCTTCAACATAAAAACTTAAAACATATCATGAACGTGAGTCAACTGAGGAGGTAATGGCAAATAATAAGCGACCTCCCCAATCCACTCCAAGATCTCAAAGGGACCAATATACCGAGGGGCAAGCTTTCCTTTCTAGCCAAACCAATATACCGAGGGGCGAGCTTTCCCTTCTAGACAAACCTTTTACTATCTATTCGGGCCCTAACTTTCAGTAACACATGGTCACCTACTAGGAACTCTATAGGTATACGACGATTATCAGCATAGTTTTTTTGCCTAATCTGGGTCGTAACAAGTCTATGTCTAATCAAATCAACCTTCTCGATCATCTCCCTTATCATATCGGAACTTGTAAGATGATTATCGCCAACCTCTACCCAACATACCGTAGAATGGCATGGTCTCCCATATAATGCTTCAAAAGGGGACATCTCAATGCTCGACGTATAACTATTATTTTAAGAGAATTATTTAAGAGGAAAATTCTCATCCCAACTATCACAAAAGTCTAAAGCACACGCTCGCAGTAAATCCTCCAAAATCTTAATAGTATGATCAGACCGCCCATCAGTCTCGAGATGATAAGACGTACTCAAATTCATATTAGTACCCAATTCCTCTTGAACCTTCCTCCAAAATCGAGAGACAAACCGATAATCCCTATTTGAAACAATAGTGAGTGAAACACCATGTAGTCGGATAATCTCCCGAATATAAAGTCTAGCCAGCTTTGCTATGCTATCTGCGACTCTAATAGGTAGAAAGTGTGTTGCCTTAGTGAGACGGTCTACTATAACCTAAACTACATTAGAACCTCGCTTAGACCGCCTTACTAATCTGAATGTTGTAGTATAATAGTACGTATATAATACGAGTAAATAATTATATACAGGATAAATACATAAAGTGAGAATGTATTTCAGATATAACTAGTGTGAACGTTATATGATTCATTAGTATTTCAAATATAACTAATATGAACGTTATATGATTAAGTGGTATTCCAAATATAACTAGTGCTAACGTTATATGAGTAATTAAAGTTGAAATGATTAAATAAGTTAATGTGTTTAACAACTTATAAATTAAAGTAAGGAATACTCGGGTTATAGTACCATGATAGAATGAAGTGTAACAAGGCTAGTTATGTGGGGTAGCGTAACTAGTTGGGTTAGAAGGTTAGCGTTAGGTATGCACAATAGTTGAAGGATGAGAAATATCTCAAGAGAGTGCAATACCCGCTTAAATATGAAAAGTGTTAATGCATATTTAATTATTGCATTTTAATTACTTGCTAAATATTTTTCAAATGTTTTGGGCTCTGCCCCGCGTCAAAATATCTTTTTCCAAAAACACTTTCGGTGTCCCGCCACAGGAACGCCAAACTTGATGACTCATTCCAGGGATGTGTAGCTACAGCATTATGGAGTCTTGTAGGACTTTGTGTAGATGCTTCAGTTATTCACTCCTAGATTAGGATTTCTAATTCAGTATTTTATTTGGGCATGTTGCCCCTTTAGACGATTCAGTACTTTAGTTTATTATTTCAGATTTGTAGTTGGTTTTTATTGTTGCGAACCAATGGTTTATTCGATAGTATTATTATTTATCGATCGTGTTCAGATTATTATAATGTACATGGTTTGGTTATATTGTTTAATTCTAAAAGTTGTTATGTTAATGAAAGATAAAATTTGGCACCAACTTAATTTAACATAGGTGGTTAGTAATTTAAAAAAGTTTTTGACAGTGATGCTAAGAATGAACCAAATGAGATTCCTAATTATTTTGATAAAGGATTGATCACTCATGATTAAAATAGGCCGGTTGTCATAAATGGTATCAGAGCATCGGGTTTCAAAATTCATATGATCTGTACGGCTTTCTACGATTCCAGCATAATGTTCTTTGATATAGAGCCCTATTATAGAATTGTTGTATTCCTCGTTGTACGCACATTTATGTTCTCCTGCTATTAAGTATAGCTGATGAGAATCATATACGAGTTCCATTGGGTTTCGTACACCGAACAATATATGAAGACCAACGAAGGTCGTTAGGAGGACTGCAGGAGGAGAGGCTTAGCAGAAGCCATAGAGATATCTAGGAATGGTGATCACGATAGAAGACACCATGATTATTATTCAGGCAAAAGACGACAGGATAATCACTAGGGCGCGATAGCTTCCCCACTCACCATTGTAGATAATGGTGGTGCAAATTCAGACTCACCCAACATAGTCGGTAAAGGGGGAAGTCGGAGGGACTCTTTTAAAGAGCCATTTGTAAGAGTTCAGGGAAGAGGGCAAGTGTGATGGGACAATGGAAGGAGATAATCCAAAGGTAATTGCGGATAGTGGAGAGAATTTGCACCCATGATTTAAATTTTGGTTTAACATTATTGCTTGTAGGAGCATTGTTGTCGTGGTGGGAGACAATCACCACATATAAGGAAGTAGATAAGGAATTAATCGAGAAATTTTGGGCACGGCCAAATCGCAAGTTTTGTCATCTGTTGTTCAGACAGGGATGCGAAGGAAGTTTCTGGACTCATCACAGGAGGGGTGAACAGAGGCCGATTGTGATGAAGAATTTATTTATTTAAGTGAACTTCGTACTCGGGGAGGTAGATAGAGGGAGAAAGATTCGTAGGTGTGATGATGGACTCATGAGTAGGAGTCGCCAGTACTTAAGGGAAATCATGGATGACTTATGCACATGGAGTCAATGACGTACTTTTATAAGGTTTATATTAATGCTTCCTTGAGAAGGGAGCCGAGAGAGTTGGAGAGCCTAGCCAGAAGTGCAAGACCGAATGTAATTGGTGGTGGTGAGGAACCACAGGGGGATACCGAGTAGGAGACCCATTTAAATTATCTAGATCAATAAAATTCCTACCAAGTGACGACGGATCCAGTCACGTCCGTCGACGCCAGCAATGTGTTCCACAGAGCCAGTAAAGTCAAAGGAACAAAGAGGGTAGCAATCGGGGCCAAGATTACCAAGTCTGGACAACCCCGATATGGACAGTGGGGCCAGAGGCAGGGGGATAACACAGAAAGGTATCTTATGTGTGGAGAGTAGGACCACACGACACGACATGACACATAATCCAGACATGAACATGACACGACGCGACTTCGAGTAAAAAAAGCACGACATGAATACGACATATCGTGCAATTTCGGGTCAATTTTGTATCGTTTCGTGTCGTTTCTAAAATTGCTACCCCTAGAGTCAGTGGTGGCGAGTGGTTAACACCATTTGATGCCTCAACCTCAGCATTCGCAAGAGATGCTAGTCCTGTAGAGTGAGTGGGGGTACTTATGGTTGTTGAGTTTTTTTCTGGTTAGCATGCTTTATTATGGATTTGTGTATCCTTTTGTATTTTTTCCAGGCTTTTGTCCATTGCAGAAGAGACTTTAACAGAGTTTCTTTCAAGGGCTACTACAACTGTCGTAGAGTGGGTCATTATGTGAGTTATGATTGTTAATAAATTAGTATATTGACGGTGTTTTTTTTCTTACAAATCTGATTCTGAATTTGATTTTCTGTTTGTTTCTTTTGTGAGTGAATAAAACATTTAGATTCAGTATTTCAGAGTCTCTTTCAACCTTTTAAACAACTGTAAAAATAAACAGCCACTGAGGTGCTGTTTGATTTAGTTTATTTAGCAGTGATAGGAATAAAATTTCGTTAAATGAACTCGGCATTCAACATTGCATAAAGCATTCATCAGGAAACTTGCCTCTTTTAATATTGAATGCTGAATTTCAACTCTAGTTAAGCATCAAGAGGTAAAATCAAACCACTAAATCAATGGCGTGAATTTTAGTTACATTGACATGTAACTGAAATTTGGAATAGCGGTCACTCAATCCTTATTTATACTTTGAACATGAAGAAGCTGTTAAAGCCTACGGAATTCACCTTGGAACTGAGATGTGCAAGAAGATTATGGCTAGTGGGATTAACACACTGCATCTTTATACTTTGAACATGGAGAAATCCGTGTTGGCCATACTTATGGTGAATTTTTTTTGTCTATTAAACAACTGTTTAGACTGAAAAGTTGATAATATTGCTTGCTTGATCATTGTGTATACCTGAAGTGGAGATCGTATATGAGACATGATTCAACAGAACCTATGGTTGATTGAGGAGTCCAAAATTTAAAGACCTTGTTTTATTTAGCGCTACAGAGTATCATTTTTAACTGCTTATTGAGTTGTGTAATAGTAGGGTAATGTCCGAAAGAACCCTGTGAACTATGCAGTTTTACAAGAAACTTCACAAACTATTTTTATGAGAAAACTATGCATTTTGTTGCAAACACCCCTTGTGTGCTGCTAAAAAGTATAACTGGCAGTCTCCATAGGGGGGGGTTGAATAAATTGCATTATTCAGTTTCTTTCTTTTTATTTTTTACTTATATATATATATATATATATATATATATATATATATATATATATGTGTGTGGAATTGGTACTTCCCCCTTGGAAAGTATGTTGTTTAGGATTATTTTTACTTCACAAGCCCAGCGCATGGCGATCACAATTACATTAAGTACATAGCCTATAACTCTTAAATCTCGAGAGATTTGTATCTTCTTAAACTTTTTGATAAGCATAGTTGACTATATTGGTATTCTAGTATCCTTTTTCCATCCTGATCAAGTTGTGAATCATTAAGTTGATAAGCATCTTGATTGTATTGGCTTCTTTCTCATATTAACATGTTGTTACTTCACCAACAGTTCATGCGACCACGTTCTCATGATAAGAAACTGCAGGAAGAATGGGCAGTACCTTTGAAAAATCTAGAAGATATTTATGAGATATGGTTTCAATTTAAAATTTATCTTTTCAGTCTTTGATGAAATATGATATCCCATTCAGATGGAGTTTTTATGGAATTCTTCTTATATCAGAATTTTACAAAGTACCGCCTTAGGAAATTGAGAAGTAAGCCTTGGTCTGAATTGGACGGGCTGCAGCCAGAGATAAAGATCATCAATGAACACCTGGGAAACATAAACATGAAGGGGTTTCTAAATGTTAATAGCCAGCCAGCAGTCAACGGAGTTAAATCACTCTCCAGCTGTTGGTAAGTCATATGTTTGAGATGTTATGTTAACATTCAGTTATCATACAACTATGTTAACATTTTAATCATACTTATACTTTATAATAAAAATTACATGATGTAATGTTTGTTAACAAAAATAGTTTTGATTGGGAATTATTTCCATATAGATTTTATTTATTTTTATTTTAAAAACCAATAACCACTGTGCACCCATGAGCAAAGCAAATAGAGTTTAAGAGGTATGAAAATGCATACATATGTTTGTTTGTGTCAGAGTTGCTCAGTGATGTGTGTCCGAAGGACTTCGTTTTTAGAATTGATGGACGGAAGCCAATAAAATCATTGTGAGAGAGGTCTAAAGTAAATATTTACATTGGCATGTCTAGGTACAGTACACTAATGATGGTCAAGTAAGTTGAGGCGTCCAAATAGTCCGTTACATGTAGGATACTTTTCAATGTTTCATTCAACGCATTCATATTTTTGTGGTAAAGATATTTTCATTGAATAATGCTCTTAACATGAATATTTTCTGCCAGAGATAGTTAAATTAAAAGTAAATATTTACTTTCAATCATCATCATTATCATCATCATCATTATTATCCTAATCCCATCATATGGATCAATCACATGAGCTGAAGTAATATTTACTTTCAACTCAAATATTTACTTTCATTGGTTTTCACAAATGAACTGAAGTAATATTCACTTTGCGCTTGGATTCACTGATTGATGTAAAGGTAAATGTTAACTCTAAGTTATCTCAAAGTTTAGGCTTAATGTAAATATATATTTTTAGGTTATGCTAGTGTCTTTTGTCAACTCATACAATTATAGTATATACTTACCATTAATTGTGAAATGTGAAATTAGATATTGACTTTAACTATCAGAGTTGAACATAAACATTTACGTTTAACTTTTGGTGAATATATTTGTGTTAGTCAAATCAATTTTGCATTGTCCAAAATGGTCCATTACATGTCCATTACATGGCTTTTATGAAAACCTTGCGGGTAATTGTGAAATTATATATGGTGATTATTAATCTCGTAATTAAAAGATTCTATTGTTATAGTCGATATATATAGCACTATTGTCTGGGTTCAAGGACCCTATTTGAGGAGAGTAGCCGGTTTACATGCTCGGGGCTTTGGCTCTGACACATGCGTTGACTAATATTTTTTCAGGATGAGAATTGGAGAAGCTGCATAAGTTTATCAGAGTTATCATTTGGAGGAGTAGCTGGAGTTATTCATTTTATGGCATAGTTTAGTTAGACTTTCCTTTTCAGTCGAATTATTATGAGACTTCATTTGAGTTTTATTGGGCCATTCGGTTCCAAAGTTGTTTAGAGGATTTCTGTTGGGATTATTCAAAATTTATTTAATCATTATTGGAGTATGGATTTCTTTTGGAGTTAGCATGTGATGGATATTTTCTCTCTTAGTTGTTTATGATCATTTGAGATTAATTCAATTATTTATCTTATGGACTGATTTATTTATGTCTCATATCTGTCTCATGCTAAGAATGGTATTTATTTAGTTCACGCCCGGCTTAGTTTTGGTGGCGGCCGACGCCAGAATTAGGCGGGGTGTGACAGCTTTAAGTAAATCTCAGAGAAATTTAAGATCAACGATTTTAAATGACTATGTGGTATATCTACAAGAGAATGAATTTAATATTGGGGATATTGATGATCTGGTATCTTATGAAAAGTTATTTCTAACATAGATTCTAATAAATAAATTGATGCCATGAATGATGAAATAAAATCTATGGATTTTAATCAAGTCGGGGAGTTTATCTGATATTGACGAGTTTTGACATGTTTGTCTAATATTGTCAACACGAGTTTTAGCCTAGGTGAGCCTATACATGATGCACGAGTGGTTAAAAATATTTTAAGATCGTTGCCTAAACATTTTATCCCTAAAGTAACTGTTTTAAATACGTTAGGAAATTTGAATCGTCTGAAATTAGAAGAGTTGGTAAGAGACCTACAGATGTACGAAATTAACATGTTTTTCGACACTGTCAAACCTAAGGATAGAGGGATAGAACTTAACGCCCGATCTATGAAAAAGAAAGTGAGTTTTTGTGAGTCTGAGTCTGAAGGCGAGTCTGATTTTGACATGGCCCTGCTTGCAAAGAATTTTAAAAAATTCTCCAATTTTCGAAACAAAATTCTTCCAATAAAAAACTTTTGGAGAAAAACAAAAAGAAAGACAAGGCCAAAGAAAGCGGTGAGGAAGAGAAAGAGGGTAAAGAAAAACTCAAAAATTTAAAATGTTTTGACTGTAAGCGGAGAGGGTATAAGCCGTTTAGGTGTCCCACCAGACTTAGAAGAGAGGGGAAGAAAGTTGACAAGCCTGCCACACTTAGTGATAGTGAGGGAGATGAGGGTGATGATTCCGGTAAAGGTTTAGCACATCGGATGTGTGTAGCTTTTTCGAGTCGTGTGAGCACACCCACTTTATCTCACAATGATAGTGTTCACGAGAGCGACGGTGATGACTCGAGTGTTTTTAGTGGAGATGAGAGCGAGTTTGAGAGTGGAGATGAAAGTGAGCTCCAAAAATCATTTAGGAATTTGTACACCGAGACCTTGAAGACTAAGAAGTATAATAGAGATTTAGGTCATCGGGTTTTAGATTTGGAGAGAGAGAAGGAAGTTTTAAGGAGGAAAAAGTGTGACTTGGATGACACGGTGTCTAGTATAACGACACGTGTATCCTAACTTGAGAGTGATCTCGAATGTTCCCAGTAGGTCAAAGTTCCTTTAGAGAACACATCTAAAAAAATTGAAAAGATGGTTCTTAATACCGTTTTGGGTGGTGGTGAGAGTTTAGGAAAAGGTCATGATGGTGTATCCACTTCTATTGTTTCACCCGAGCCGGTTCCCAATTTAGTGACTCGACCCAACCCACCTAGGCATCTCGTACCTGTTAGGAGAGAACATACTAAAGTTTTTTAGAGAGGTGTACCTAGGCCTATTTATGTTTGCTCCCATTGCAAAAAGAGAGGACACCTTAGGGAGTTTTTCTTTAAATTGGGTTATGTGTCACGCTTTACTTCTAACATGTTCGCACACATGCACCCACTCATGATACTTTGATTGCAGATAATGATAGAGAGTTTACGCATATTCGAGAGAAAGTAAAGTTTTTGGTCAAGACTTCTCATGATTTGAGCCAAAGATATCACCATCTTTGAAAAACTCCATTGCACCTACCGGTTGAGGTCTAGACATGTTTGCTAACATAGGTTGATTTGCATGATGTTATCTTATGCCTATTGCTAGTATGTACCATTTGTTAGCATTTTGTTTGCTTTTATTTTTTGGGACTATTTTAGCACTGTTCTGGATCTGTTTTCCCATTTCAGGAACTGTTTTCTCAAAAAAAATCTCACTGGACAAAACTGCATGATATCATGTACAAACTGGGAAAAATTTCTTTTCTTGTTCTAACAAGAACATATGTCACGCGAAGGCTTCTCGCGAGATCCTATGTTATTCAAACGACAAGGAATCTCGTTCGAACGACCTGTTAAGGTTTCTAAAAATTTCTTTTTGCAATCCTATGATTCAAACTATTATTCTTATTTGGTACTGCTGGGTTATTTCTGAACAGTGTTCGAAAAATACAAAAAGATTTTCTTTTTTTAGAAAAAATTTGAAAAATCCAAAAAGAGTTTTGTATTTTGTTTGCACCTTATGTGAATGCACACTTAGGATGACCACGCCAAAATTTTATTCCATTTATCCATGTGACTGTTTGATAGCGTTTTAAGACAATATATTGTGTCGTTCATGTGCTTTACAAAGTTTGGAGTCTTTGAGATGATATAGTGTTGCTACTTACATGATTGATTCTATTTGTCATTTATTGCACACATGCACGGATTTGTTTGACTTTTGTGCTTGTATATCACATGTTAGTTGAGTTTTTCATCTCAACTATGTCTATACAACGAACCAAATATGATAAAACTTGACAAAAATAGTGCATGTTATAAACCGTTTGTGAGATTGTGTGATTTTAAAAATGGGGAAGGACTACGAAAGGTACTCATTTATCCTTTGCGATTAAGCCACCATTTAAATGGACCTAAAAAAGTGAGGAATTGAAAATTATTCGGGGTCCAATGAGATTTAAAAGTGCCCAAAAAAATTGAAAGGCAATAAAAAGAAAATTATGTCAAAAATGGGCCAATAAGTTTTTAGCTTCATTACCTCATAAGAAAAATAAAAATCGTTATCTTTTAATGAGGGAGTTTGGATGGAATTTTCAACGGTTTGCACGTCCTTGAAAGTCATGAAAAAGCATTACATAGTTTTGAACATTATTGGTGTGGAAATCATTTATACTTTGATTTGTTATTATGATTAAGATGATGTCATCTAAATTCAATGATTCTACACCAAAGGAATATTTTTTATGTTCGTTCGTTAGGAGTACACTTATGCATCTTTCACATATGATATGATTGACTTGATTTTCCTATCGAATTTGTTCACACCCATTCATTATGTATCCATGATTTGGTTGTCTTAGTGTAAATTTATGTTGTGTGATTTTTGTAACATCATTTTTTGCATTTTTATATGAAAAAATTTGAAAAGTCAAAAATAGATTGTTTGGTTTGTTTACCAAGACACACCGATTTGCTTTATATGATTTATTCTTTTCCTTGTCTATCGGACAAATATAAAGGGGGAGAACGAATTATGATTTTATGGGGGAGATTTGATTATGCTTTCATGTTTATGCTTTATATCATTTCAAACTCGATACGTCACGAGGTATTTGCTTTGTCTCATGTGTGTGGGTACAATTGAAGAACATTATGTTGCACACCCTGATGAGAAAAGCTTGGAGTTTTTGAATAGTTAATTGTTGAAGCATCGTTTAAAAAGTTGAAGACTTGACAGTTTATCTTTCCACATTTGAGTTTTGGGAGGGTAGATTTGTATAGGTCATTTGAGATTGATAATTCGGATATTATTATTTTGTATCGGCATAGACATAGGGGGAGATTTGTAAGGATATTGTCCGTCACAATTTAGTATGTCTTATACCACTACAAGTTGCTAAAAGTCGTCGAAGAATTGAGAAGATTACATCAACAAAAGACGAATCTGAATTTCAAGAAGACTTCAACATTCAAGCCCAACGAGGATGAATTTGGTGAAATGTGTTTAAGTTTCATTTACATTTCATATTAAAAGTGTTGGGATATTTTTTATAAAAGTAAAAATGTTTTTTTGGAATTTTAAATAAATAGTTTTTTATTTTTAAAAATATTTTATCATAAAAGTTTTGGATAAATGTTTCTGATCTCGTGAACAGTCTTAAGTTTTGAGGTTTCCAAGATATTTAAAAGACTGAAACTTTTTGGGACACGTGTATGATGTCGTTTGAACGACATCGTATATGGTTCGAATGAGATCGTATCTCGCTCAAACGACAGCGTATGTCATTCGAACGAGAAGAGATTTTTGCTGACACGTCGCCGCCTTGATTTTTAATATAAATAAGGGTGTCAAGATTCTGATTTTTGTGGGGAGAAACACTGGTTTTAAACAAAATACGATTTTGAGTGTTTTGGTTTATTCTCCAACATTTTTTAGGGTTCGATCTTTTATTTTACAATTCACAATCCCAATTTGCTGTTGTGTGAGTTATTTTGTGGAACCCAAAGCATAGTTTGCTACTGTTCATACTTTTTATGGAGATCTCTACAACCGAGGGTTGCGTGCTATTGTGGAGTGAGTATCGGCGGAGTTTTGTGATTACGTGTCATTAGGAAGTGCGATGGTGTTCGTGGGTTGAAGACTGGACTGCGGTTCATGTAGGTTCGCTGAGTGTGGACTTATTGCTGACAACATCGACCGATGCCTGTGGGTATTCGAGTGTCAAACTGTATCTCATTGTAACCGTGTAAGTTATGATTTACAATTATAGTGAAATAAAAAGGTTTTTCCCTGAGGGGATTTTTCCTGAACTTTGTGTAACATATTTTATTTATGTTGGTTTGACACTGCACGCACGTTGCTATTTGAGTTTTAAGGGCTGAATTTATTTTATTCATTAATTGACACTAATTAAATAAGTTTATGATTGGAATTTTCACAACTATTTAAATCGGTATCGCACATAAGGTCTTTACAACCTATTGAATCAATAGAGGAAGAACCAAGACGTAGTAAAAGGGAAAGGACCTCGACTGCCTTCTATCTAGATTTTCTAACTTATTTGTTAGAAATTGAACCTCAATCATACAAAGAAGCGATATCATCAACGATACTTCTCGTTGGAAAGAAGCAATTAATAGCAAAATTGAATCCATTTTGCAAAATCATACTTGGGAACTAGTGGATCTTCCACCAGGTTCGAAACCATTAGGTTACAAATGGATCTTCAAAAAGAAATTGAAGGCCAATGGGTCAATTGATAAATATAAATCTAGACTTGTAGCTAAAGGTTATAGGCAAAAGGAAGGGTTAAATTACTTCGGCACGTACTCACCGGTAATAAAAATTACGTCCATTCGAATGTTAATAGCAATAGCTGCCATTAATGGACTTGAAATACATCAAATGGATGTAAAAATCGCTTTCTTAAATGGTGAATTAGACGAGGAAATCTATATGGAGCAACTTGAAGGTTTCAAGGCTCGCGAATAAAAAGGAAAAGTATGTAAGCTTGTGAAATCACTTTACAGATTAAAACAAGCACCTAAGCAATGGCATGAAAAATTTGATATTGCAATGTTATCAAATGGTTTCAAAATTAATGAGTGCGATAAATGTGTTTACTTTAAAAGCATTCAAAATGAATATGCCATTGTATGCATCTATGTTGATGATATGCTAATCAAGGGTAGTAACCTAGAAATTGTCAAAACTACATAACATATGTTGAGTAATCAATTTGACATGAAAGATTTAGGTATCGCCGATGTTATATTAGGAACTAAAATATCTAAAATATCGGATGGACTTATATTATCTCAATCTCATTACATAGAGAAAATACTTAAAAATTTAAGAAGTATGATATTAGTTCTACCAAGACACCTGTAGATGTAAATTTACATCTAGCAAGAAATAATAGTGAAATCATATCTCAACTAGAATACTCTCGTATTATCGATAATTTAATGTATATCATGAATTGTACACAATTGGACATAGCATACTCGATAAGTAAACTAAGTCAATTTACGCGTAATCTAGGGAGAGATCACTGGAAGACGATATTAAGAGTTTCAGATTATTTAAAATGCACTCAAAACTATGGACTGCACTATTCAAGATATCCATCTATTCTTGAAGGACACTACGATGCAAACTGGATATCCGATACAACGGACTCTAAGTCTAGAAGTGGTTATGTGTTTACCCTTGAAGGTGCGGGAAACAAAGGTGCATTGCTATAACAATAATTGAATCTGAATTCATTGCACTAGACAAAGCTGGAGAAGAAGTTTACTGGCTTCGAAACTTCTTAGAGGATGTTCCAAATTGGTCAAAACCTATTCCCGCAATATGTATACATTGTGATAGTCAATCGGAGATTTGAAGGACACAAAATCACATGTATAACGGAAAGTCACGACATATTCATCGTAGACATAATACCGTTAGACAACTTCTCTCAAATAGAATTGTCTCAATTGACTATATAAAGTCAAAGGATAATATATCGGATCCACTAACGAAATGTTTAAACAGAGAGCAAATTGAAAAATCATCGAGAGGAATGGGTCTAAAGCCTATAAATAAATAAGAGTCAATATAGTGGCAATCCAACCTAGCTGACTTGAGATCCCAATATCTAGGTTTAATGGAAAAACCAAACTACATTGTATTCATTACACAATGGGGGGTATTTAAATTCCATGCATTCCAAAAATGAGGCAGTGCATATCTGCCGTAAAATTAGGATAAGTTATTCTTTTAATGACATCCATATCTTAGTATGTCTAAGTGGGGTATTGCAGGATACTCTTTATGAAAGTCACCTACGTGAGTAAGAAGGGGGGCACTTCTATGAGAATAATGAAAGGAAAATTCCCTAAAATACTCACGGCACCAAGTGGTGTTCATGGCCAAAACGAATACAAACGTGAGAACCAACTGTGTTGAAGAATTATTATGTGAATACTGTTGTCTAGGTTTAAAAAAATGGTTGACGGTTTAAAGATGTGAAGTCTACTGATTAACTAAGTAAATCTGATGGTATATCACTAAGGAAAGTTCAAGGCCACTAGGGTACTTTTCTCGATGCAATAAATTTTTAATTTTACTCAACCTGTGTCTGCATCTGCATCTTGCATATCTTTATATATAGCGATATATCATTCATTTGGGGATTTTAGAAAATGGGTATTGGATAGAAATTTTTGAGCAACTTTGAGTTCAAATTTAGGTGGGATCCACACCACGATAATTGTGGGACCATATACGAACGAGCTCTCCTTCGCTAGAAGATTAACGGAGTATATTCACATGTCCAATTACATTAAATTATGAATGATAAATATGTCTCCAAAGTGACTCATAAAGAATGAAAGTTAATGAATTGGATGTATTTTAACTCTTGTCCCACATAGGAAGAATAGTGGGAATTTGAAGAGTTAATAAAACCCCAAATATGAACTAAGGCTTGGATGCCTTTAGGGTATTCCAACTCTTTGAAGAGGAGATGGCCTACACTATGCAAGTGTTGGGCTTAAGCCAAAAGCCCACACGTGCTCACACGTGTCTTCCGACCGGCTCGACTCGGCTCGGTTCAGTTTGGTTCGGGCTTGAGCTTGGGCTTATAAAAATACCTTTCTTTTTTGGGCCGAAATTTATTAACTTTCTGGGCCAAATTAACTCATTTTGAAATTAATTAATTAACTATTGACAGTTGTTGTCAATAGTTAACACTTAATTTTGGTTTAAACTGTTTTGACAGTTTATTTGAAGAGTCATTTGGCTTTGCTATAAATAAAGACTCTCCCTCCAGTTTTTTGACTAATGAAAATTTAACCCTCCATTCTTCTCCAACCGAAAATGCTTTTACAGTTCCAGAAAAAATATTTCTGCATCACTAGATTCATTTCTTCTACATTAGTTCTGGTGTTTGGTTG
Organism: Sambucus nigra; assembly: GCA_949130495.1. NCBI lineage: Eukaryota > Viridiplantae > Streptophyta > Magnoliopsida > Dipsacales > Adoxaceae > Sambucus > Sambucus nigra. The sequence continues at coordinate 1,334,722 of CASBWL010000028.1, forward strand.
AGTAAATACACATAATTGAGTTCAGTGGGATTATACATTGTTGTGCTACTTATTTAATCTGTAAATATGTTCTATCTTGGGAGGTAATTATTCATCAATATTGAAGCACTTATTGGAGGGAATAAATTCTCCTTAAGGACACTGTTGATAAACAGGGCTCAGATTCTTTTTATTGCTTTCTTTCAAATATATTCTGAATTATCATCTTATTACAAGTAAGTTTCCAAATTCAAATTTTATTTCTGTCATTATACAATTTAATTATTATGTTTTAACTTCAAATTTTTAATAACAGTACTAACATCTATCTCACAAATCAACCGTGAATGAGACCTACTTGAACCGATTCAGTGCCCTGCTCGAATAACTTTATTCTTAATACAATATCGTATAATTATTAAAAAATTATACCAATTTGAGATGAGCTAAGACGTTAATGAGCTTTTAAATATGATTGAACTTGATTCATCCTTCCACGTGCTTGTAAACAAACCCACACGGATTGAACTTGAGTAAGTTTAACTTGTTTTACAACATCTTTTAGTTATTCCTTGGGGTTTGTTTGTGGTTTCTCAAGTTGCTCAAATTTTATTGTTTCTTCTGTTATAGGTCGGTCTTTACCTTTCTCTACGGATCGAAAGAGTTTAGCCATACGAGCTTCGTTATATGCATAAATTATTATATGTTTGAATTTTCATTATGTTCTACATCTAAATATTTAATCCTAGATTGATAAAGTAGTATGCGTGCCACATTTATGGGCAAATTACCTGAAGAACTAAACAAATTTTTGAAGTTCTTATCTACTTAGGGTACCTCAACCGATTTTTGATGTGTCTCAAGTGTAAGCTTTAAAATAATATAAGAAATGACATTAGTGGAACATTTTCTCATCAGTAATAATCTAGTAGACACCTCCCCACACCGCAGAATCAAATCCATGAAAGATAGTGTTACACGATGAATGATCCTCCATTACAAGTTTGTTTAGATCCAACTCTATCTTTTGTCGAGAGAGGTGGTATATATATATATATATATATATATATATATATATATATATATATATATATATATATATATATATATATAGTTTGGTCAATTGAAGCGATTTGATTTATTTATGTCCTATCACTCCACACTATCAAATCCTGAGTCCAATAGATAATTCATCGACATGGTATATGGATTGCTTGGTTTGGTCTGTCACTTGAGTCCACACGAAATCAACTCCAAATATTGGTTGGATCCAAAATATGAAACCCAAAATTATATTCTAAACCAATGACTTGAGGTGGTATCACCTTTGGGCTTATAGTTTGCGGCGAAGGATAGAAATTACTATAAGAGAGTGGCGGATCTAAGATCTAGGAATTACACTTTAGGGTCAATTCTTACTTTTTGCCACACTTTTTAAGATCTGTTCCAAAATAATATTTTCAACCCTTCACCAAAAGTGTAAACATTGAAAATTTTGGTCCTTAAAGTAAAATACAACAAATAAATGGGGGTCAAAAATCGAATGATCTTAAAAAGTGCTCAATTTTGAATAAAATGCCGCTGCAAAGAATATAATTTTCGTCTATTCGATGCAATTCCTATTCCTGCTATGTCGTAGTTTCATACAAATTGTCTATGGAAAGCATGTACATCAATTTTATTTGCATCTATGTGTAAGATAGCAAGAGGTGAACCAGTCGCGAGAATAAACAACGAAAGGAGGCACTAAAAGATATATTGTTCCTGAAATCATTCGTGGGAATAAGCAACCTCAAATTATTTTGATATCCTTTTTATTTCATTTTATTAATTTACTCATCTATTCATTTTATTTCATTTTACTCATCTTCCCGTGACATCAAACTCAAGAGTTTGGAAAAAGGCCCTCCCGTCAATGGACTGAACAATTTTATGGGTTGAACGATTTTTTGGTGAGATTAATGAGGTAATGTATACACATCCATTTCTCAAAAGAGGTACTTTTTCATACTTTCATTTTTGAAACATGTGAATAATTATTTTGGGATTTGTAATTTCTTTGCTGATAATGCCTAATACATTGGGGTTCTTGATCTTCTAAGTAAAGTAATTGACAATATTTACCTTCTTTATGTGTATCTTGGACGTAGTCAACAACTATTGGTAATTTTGATGTTCTAATCAAATTATGTTATCATTTCAACGGATTTGACTTGCACAAGTAATAAGTGAGTTCAAATTTTTAATTTAGAATGTAACCAATTACGTGTATCGCCAAGGATTGTGTATGGTGAATTTGTTTTATCCAACACTCAATCCATTTTGAATGTTCTTTATACCTATATCATGTTTCTTGTGAGTTGTAAATAAGTGCATTACATCACTGATGTATGGATTAGATACCGTTGAAATTGTGTCCTATAGTATTAGGGATTCATGAGCATTGAGATGATTTTAGAGCACATGATTTTTGGTGTTATATCGATTCTCTGTACTACTCCATACACGAGCAATGGCACCGTTGTTATATCTCCTCTTTAGTAGTTCTTCTACAATGTTTTTTAACTTTGATTTGGTTGTTAAAATGTTGATTCATGTGTTCAAATCACCACACTTTATTTAGGTCTTGGGCTTGAAACCTGACATATTAACGCAATAGTGTTAAAAAGTTTGTTGGTAAACATTTCAATCTAGATTAGACCTTTTGTGACTCACATGGAGTTCTCCATTCCCCCAATTGCATTCCTTATAGGATAGACTCATACAATCATTAATGAAGTTGATGTGTATTAACGGCACCATACATTGCATTTGCTATTTTATTTCACTTACATTAAGTTGCAACTATGCTTTAATGTTTCTTAGCTTTACGTGTCAACATGTTTATTCTTTCTTTAATCTGCCCAACTAATGTGCCACCTTCATATTCATGTTCAACTTTCTTTTTTTTGAATTGATTTCATTTTTTTTAGGGATCACGACCAAAGACTTAAAGACAATGTTGTTCTAAAGGAGGTCCCATGAAGCAAAATACATAAAGAGCAAGTAGGTTATTAAGAACTCCTCATTCCTCAAAAAGTTAAAGAAGGACTACGAGGTTCTTTTCACGGTTGTCGCGATTGACGAGTATGTTGTGAGTCAATTGAAAGAATTCAAGGGAAATAAGGTACTTTCTGCAACAATTAATTCATTTCTAGTCGAGTTTGATTAAGTGTACCCCTTTGGTAATGAGTTGGGTTAATTATTATTTTGAAGTCGAGTTTGTTTTTAAATTTTTGTCTCATATATTATTTTTCTTCGATTTGTTAGTTGTAGCATAAGAATTTCATCCATGCAACTAAAACCATATCAAATGCAAGAGAGTTTACAACACCTTATTTGGGTTACAACAACTTCTTAATATGTCACAAGGGTGTTTTACGGTTTCAACAACTTCTTAATATGTCACAACTTCTTAACCGTAGATTAGGATAGCTGCATATATATGCAATCTGCGTATATATACAGCTGCATATATATGCAGATTGCATATATATATGTACTGCATATATATGCAATCTGCATATATATGCAGCTGCATCTCCATATATATGCATATGCAATCCATATATATGCAATCTTTACTTCATATAAATAATGTCTTCAATTTTCGAATGGGACATTGACAGATATATAAGACGCTATAGCAGCTATAAAAGCTAATATAGAAGTTATATTAGCTTCTATAGTTGCTATATTAGCTGCTATAGAAGCTAATATAGCAGCTATATTAGCTGCTACAACATCTATAGCTGCTGAAATTGTATTTCATCACCAGCTATTGTATCATTTTTTATATGTATAGCATGACCAAGTTAAGCTATCATTTTAACATCATTTTGTTTACACTATAAATGTACTTGCTCATCATGTGAATATATTATATCTCCTGTTCAAACTCTAGGCATGTTGGTTGTTCTTAATCAAAGATGTCGGTATTATAACTTTGATTAAAACTAAAAGCGTAATTCTGCTTCTATTCAAAATTTTGATATTTTGGAATTTTTTGATGGACAGGGATCTAAAGGCTCGCAATTATAGGCGATGGTTCCATGACTGGTGGTCAGGCTTACGAAGCTATGAACAATGTGGGGTACCTAGATTCTGCTATGAAACGGTGTTTTACACAGGTACATCTTCTCGATCATACATTTACACAGCTCATGTTTAAAGAATCAGCCCCTATTTTCAAAAATCTTTGTCGATTACACAAAATGACAAACCTACCCTGAATAAAACCCCTCCCCCGCCCCCTCCGTAGCCCCCTCCCGCCCCTGGTAAAATCCATCCCCCTTCCCTACTCACATGCGCGCGCACACACACACACATAGATCTCCCTCATCTTCTCCCCCTGTGTCGTCCCCTCCCCCTTCCCCACTCACACACGCAGAGCATATATGCGATGCATATATGCAGCCCCTCCCCCTCCCCCTCCACAGCCCCCTCCTGCCCCTATTAAAATCCATCACCCTTCCCTACACGCACACACACGCACAACTCTCCCTCATCTTCTCCGCCTCCACCGCTCCCTTCCCCTCCCTCCTTCCCCACTCACAGATTCACACACACACACCTCTCCCCCATCTTCTCCCCCTCCGCCGCCCCCTCCCCCCTTCCCTCTTCCCCACTCACACACGCACAACATATATGCGATGCATATATGCAATCTGCATATATGCAGCCCTCTCCCCCACCCCCTCCGCAGCCCCCTCCCGCCCCTGTTAAAATCCCTCCCCCCCCCCCCCCTTCCCCACACGCGCGCACACACACAACTCTCCCTTATCTTCTCCCCCTCCACCCCCCTTCCCCGCCCCCTCCACCCTTCCCCACTCACACATGCACACACACACATCTCTCCCTCATCTTCTCCCCCTCCGTCGCCCCATGCCCGCCCCCTCCCCCGTTCCCTCTTCCCCACTCACACACGCACATCACATATGCAATGCTTATATTCATACCCCTCCCCCTCCACAGCCCTCTCCCGCCCCTGGTAAAATCCCTCCCCCTCCCCCCTTCCCCACTCACACACGCACACACAACACTCCCTCATCTTCTCCCCCTCCACCGCCCCCTCCCCCTTCCCCACTCACACGCGCACAAAAACACACAACTATCCCTCATCTTCTCTTCCTGCCCCGCCCCCGCCCCGCCCCCTCCCCCTTCCCTACTCACACCCACACACACAAATCTCACACCCACACACATTGTTACCTTCACCTGAAAAATAGTACCCCGCCCCCTCCCCCTCCCCCCTTCCCCACTCACACGCACACACACAAATCTCACACCCAACCAATTTCCTCTTCCCAATAGGATGTTATTTGTATTTTTTATCGAAGTTGATACAATAGTTTGCTCTCCATTTATGTTCGATATTGCCACAGTTTGGACTTTTTATCGAATAACATGGCTAAGAAATTACTATCAATATTCTTTTCCTTGGATGCAAATAAGATTAGGATGAAAAAAAGCTCATGTATGTTACTGATTGTATATTTACTTATGTGATTGTATATTTGTTCGAGAAACTGATTAATTATGTTTATTGTTTGTCAAATCGTACAGAAAATCTAGAGGGAGAGAGTGATAATGGCGAGAGATGGGAAGAAGGATGGGAAGACACCACTAGTAGCTCTCACCCCATCCAAGATGGTGGTCAAACACCACGGCACCGTCATTTTGAAGAAGTCCCACAGAAAGAATAAATTTGGGAATTTTTTTATTGTTGGATTTGTTGTTACCCCTTAAATAGGGTGGATAGTCCAATAAACAAAGGAGACTATGCCCAATTTTTTTTAAAAATTGACACTTAATTTTTTTTTTTGAGACAGTGAATTTGACTGATGAATATTGTATATTTCATTTTATATGTGAATTTAGACAATTTGGATGTTGGACTATTTTTTATTTGTTAACAGGGTGAATAGTTTCATAAACAAAGAAGACTATGCCCAATTTTATTAAAAATTTGACATTTTGTTTTTTTGAGACAATGTGAATTCGATAGATGAATATTGTATATTTCGTATTATATGTGAATTTATTTGACGAGTTTAGACTATTTAAAAGTTATTGGACTATTTATTGTTTGTTAAGCATGGTTAATAGTTCTATAAATAAAGGATATTATGGCTCATTGTTTAAAATTACACTTCGAATTTTTTGGGTTTCGCTATTACGTACTTTGGAAAATTGTCGTCGTTTCGCGATTAAGTGCTTTGGAAAATTTCGTCGTGCCTTCAGGAACGGGCATACGCTAGTGTATATATATATATATATATATATATATATATATATATATATATATATATATATATATATATATATATATATATATATATATATATATATAGTACTACTCTTGTGGGGACTGGTCTGCATTTTAAGAGTGTGGATCGAACATGTGTCACCTAACAGCGAGCCTAGAAATTATAGGCACACTCTCTCTCTTTTTGGGGCTCGCCGCCAGGTGACACATGTCCGGTCCGCACTCTTAAAATGTGGACTGATCCGCATAAGAACAGTATATATATATATATATATATATATATATTGTATTTATTCTTCAAAGAAATTCAAGGCTTTGTAATTTTTTTGTTTAATTAACTATCAAATTGTTTCATCATCCACAATGACTTTGCAACTTAGGCCCATTTGGTTCATGGTGGAAAATTTTCACCCAAGTGAAAGGACCAATAGCAAAAAGAATTTTCACCGATTTAAAGTTTAAAAAACGTTTGAATAAGATTGTATATAAGCCTGAATGCCATAATTATATAGGTTTAGGCAAAAATAATGCTTAAAATTTATTTCCAAACAGATAAAAAAATACTTTTAACCTAAGTAAAAATTATCACCCTAAACCAAACGGAGCCTGACGTAGAAGTGATGATCAGTGATATCATGCCTATACTAGGAAAAAACTTTTTGAATGCAATTTTCACTTCTAATTGTGCTTAGAAAATATTAACAGATACATTGCAACTGAGAATCTATTTTGATTGTCTTCAACAGATAAGTCGCGGGGCAAGCTTGATAATCCAGACTTGCTTTCACCACCAATATTGTAGGCTCGAGTTAATGATCAGCTTCAAAAAATCATGTATGACATAAGAAACCTGAATTCAATTTTTTCAACATCAAAGGATTTCTCCCATTCAATCCAACTGATGAATCTCCTAATCTTCTTACTGAAAGCAATGGATCACAAAATGGCAAATAGAGTCCAATTTTCATTAGAATTATATGACAGCTTTTGTAGCACTGTCAGGTCTATCGTACTGTGCAATAAATTTAATTCTAATATTTTTTTGTATCATTTTTTCTTCGCAAGTTCCTTAAATTTGTTTAAAAAATGTTGAAAAGTAATAATTCTTGCCTGGAAATGTTTGTTTAGAATTTTAAGTATGTTGGATTGACTCAAAATATGATCATATTAAAACATTGATTGGGTGGGCTTGGGGCCTTCTGTCAATTTGGCCCATATAAAATAGCAAAACATTTTTTCCCGTTTTGTATTTTTAAATGTAAACCACGATCAACTGGGTTTTTTCGGTGTTTGTGGTATTCTGTTTTATTATATATATATATATATATATACATACTAGCGTATGCGCGTGCCTGAAGGCATGACGAAATTTTCCAAAGTACTTAATCGCGAAACGGTGATAATTTTTCAAAGTACATAATAGCGAAACGCAAAAAATTCGAAGTGTAATTTTAAACAATGAGCCATAATATCCTTTATTTATAGAACTATTCACCATGCTTAACAAACAATAAATAGTCCAATAACTTTCAAATAGTCTAAACTCATCAAATAAATTCACATATAATACGAAATATATAATATTCATTTATCGAATTCACATTGTCTCAAAAAAAACAAAGTGTCAAATTTTTGATAAAATTAGGCATAGTCTTCTTTGTTTATGAAACTATTCACCCTATTAACAAATAAAAAACAGTCCAACGTCCAAATTGTCTAAATTCATCAAACAAATTCACATATAAAATGAAATATACAATATTCATCAGTCAAATTCACTGTCTCAAAAAAAAATAAAGTGTCAATATTTTTAAAAAATTGGGCATAGTCTCCTTTGTTTATTGGACTATCCACCCTATTTAAGGGGTAAGAACAAATCCAACAATAAAAAAAAATCCCAAATTTATTCTTTCCGTGGGACTTCTTCAAAATGTCTGTGTCGTGGTCTTTGACCACCATCTTAGATGGGGTGAGAGCTACTACTGGTGTCTTCCCATCCTTCTTCCCACCTCTCGCCATTATCACTCTCTCCCTCTCGATTTTCTGTACAATTTGACAAATAATAAACATAATTAATCAGTTTCTCGAACAAAATTACAAATAACATCCTATTGGGAAGAGGAAATTGGTTGGGTGTGAGATTTGTGTGTGTGTGTGTGCATGTGTGTGTGCGTGTGAGTGGGGAAGGGGGAGGGGGCGGGGGCGGGGGCGGGGGCGGGGTACTTTTTTTAGGTGAAGGTAACAATGTGTGTGGGTGTGAGATTTTTGTGTGTGCGTGTGAGTAGGGGCGGGGAGGGGCAGGAAGAGAAGATGAGGGAGAGTTGTGTGTTTGTGTGCGCGTGTGAGTGGGGAAGGGGAAGGAGGTGATGGAGGGGGAGAAGATGAGGGAGAGTTGTGTGTGCGTGTGTGCGTGTGTGAGTGGGGAAGGGGGAGGGGGAGATATTTTACCAGGGCGGGAGGGGGCTGTGAAGGGGGAGAGGGCTGAATATATGCATTGCATATATATTGTGCGTGTGTGAGTGGGGAAGAGGGAAGGGGGGAGGGGGCGGCAGAGGGGGAGGGGGAGAAGATGAGGGAGAGATGTGTGTGTGTGTGTGTGTGTGTGTGTGTGTGTGTGTATGCATGTGTGAGTGGGGAAGGGGGAGGGGACGGGGCAGGGGCAGGGGCAGTGGAGGGGGAGAAGATAAGGGAGAGTTGTGTGTGTGTGTGCATGTGGGGAAGGGGGGAGGGATTTTAACAGGGGCGGTAGGGGGCTGCGGAGGGAGTGGGGCAGAGGGTTGCATATATGCATCGCATATATGTTGTGCGTGTGTGAGTGGGGAAGAGGGAAGGGGGGAGGGGGCGGCGGAGAGGGAGAAGATGGGGTAGAGATGTGTGTGTGTGTGTGTGTGTGTGTGTGTGTGTGTGTGTGTGCATGTGTGAGTGGGGAAGGGGGGAGGGTACGGGGCAGGGGGGCGATGGAGGAGGAGAAGATGAGGTAGAGTTGTGTGTGTGTGTGTGAGTGTGGGGAAGGGGGAGGGATTTTAACAGGGGCGGGAGAGGGCTGCGGAGGGGGCGGGGGAGGGGCTGCATATATGCAATATGCATATATGCAGATTTCATATATGCTTTGCTTGTGTGAGTAGGGAAGGGGGAGGGGACGGCACAGGGGGAGAAGATGAGGGAGATCTATGTGTGTGTGTGTGTGTGTGTGTGTGTGTGTGTGTGTGTGTGTGTGCGTGTGTGAGTAGGGAAAGGAGAGGGATTTTACCATGGGCGGGAGGGGGCTACGGAGGGGGCGGGGGAGGGGTTTTATTCAGGGTAGGTTTGTCATTTTGTGTAATCGACGGAGATTTTTGAAAACAGGGGCTGATTCTTTAAACAGGAGTTGTGTAAATATATGATCGAGAAGACGTACCTGTGTAAAACATCGTTTCATATCAGAATCTAGGTACCCAACATTGTTCATAGTTTCGTAAGCCTGACCACCAGTCATGGAACCATCGCCTATAATTGCGAGCCTTTAAATCCCTGTCCATCAAAAAATTCCAAAATATCAAAATTTTGAATAGAAGTAGAATTACGCTTTTAGTTTTAATCAAAGTTATAATACAGACATCTTTGATTAAGAACATCCAACATGTCTAGAGTTTGAACTGGAGATATAATATATTCACACGAAGAGCAAGTATATTTATAGTGTGAACAAAATGATGTTAAAATGATTGCTTAACTTGGTCATGCTATACATATTAAAAACGATACAATAGCTGGTGATGAAATACAATTTCAGTAGCTATAGATGTTGTAGCAGCTAATATAGATGCTATATTAGCTTTTATATCTACTATAGCGTCTTATATATATGTCAATGTCCCATTCGAAAATTGCAGACATTATTTATATGAAGTAAAGATTGCATATATATGGATTGCATATGCATATATAAGGAGATGAATATGCATATATATGTCGATTGCATATATATGCAGTACATATATATATGCAATCTGCATATATATGCAGCTATCCTAATCTATGGTTAAGAAATTATGACATATTAAGAAGTTGTTGAAACCGTAAAACACCCGTGTGACATATTAAGAAGTTGTTGTAACCAAAATAAGGTGTTGTAAACTCTCTTGCACTTGATATGGTTTTAGTTGCATGGAAGAAACTCTTATGCTACAACTAACAAATAGAAGAAAAATAATATATGAGACAGAAATTCAAAAATAAACTCGACTACAAAATAATAATAACCCAACTCAATACCAAAGGGGTACACTTAATCAAACTCGACTACAAATGAATTAATTGTTGCAGAAAGTACCTTATTTCCCTCGAATTCTTTTAATTGACCCACAACATACTCGTCAATCGCGACAACCGTGAAAAGAACCTCGTAGCCCTTCTTCTTTAATTTTTCGAGGAATGAGGAGTTCTTAATAACCTACTTGCTCTTTAAGTATTTTGCTTCATGGGAACTCCTTTAGAACAACATTGTGTTTAAGTCTTTGGTCGTGGCCCCTTGAAAAAATGAAATAAATCCAAAAAAATAAAAAGTTGAACATGAATATGAAGGTGGCACATTAGTTGGCCAAATTAAAGAAAGAATAAACATGTTGACACGTAAAGCTAAGAAACATTAAAGCATAGTGGCAACTTAATGTAAGTGAAATAAAATAGCAAATGCAATGTATGGTGCCGTTAATACACATCAACTTCATTAATGATTGTATGAGTCTATCCTATAAGGAATGCAATTGGGGGAATGGAGAACTCCATGTGAATCACAAAAGGTCTAATCTGGATTGAAATGTTTACCTACAAACTTTTTAACACTATTGCGTTAATATGTCAGGTTTCAAGCCCAAGACCTAAATAAAGTGTGGTGATTTGAACACATGAATCAACATTTTAACAACCAAATAAAAGTTAAAAATCATTATATAAGAACTACTAAAGAGGAGATATAACAGCGGTGCCATTGCTCGTGTATGGAGTAGTACAGAGAATCGATATAACACCAAAAATCATGTGCTCTAAAATCATCTCAATGCTCATGAATCCCTAATACTCCAGGTAACAATTTCAACGGTATATAATCCATACATGAGTGATGTAATGCACTTATTTACAACTCATAATCAACATGATATAGGTATAAAGAACATTCAAAATGGATTGAGTGTTGGATAAAACAAATTCACCATACACAATCCTTGGCGATACACGCAATTGGTTACATTCTAAATTAAAAATTTGAACTCACTTATTACTTGTGCAAGTCAAATCCGTTGAAATGATAACATAATTTGATTAGAACATCAAAATTACCAATAGTTGTTGACTACGTCCAAGATACACATAAAGAAGGTAAATATTGTCAATAACTTTACTTAGAAGATCGGAACCCCTAATGTATTAGGCATTATCAGCAAAGAAATTACAAATCCCAAAATAATTATTCACATGTTTCAAAAATGAAAGTATGAAAAAGTACCTCTTTTGAGAAATGGATGTGTATACATTACCTCAATAATCTCACCAAAAAATCGTTCAACCCATAAAATTGTTCAGTCCATTGACGGGAGGGCCTTTTTCCAAACTCTTGAGTTTGATGTCACGGGAAGATGAGTAAAATGAAATAAAATGAATAGATGAGTAAATTAATAAAATGAAATAAAAAGGATATCAAACTAATTTGAGGTTGCTTATTCCCACGAATGATTTCAGGAACAATATATCTTTCAGTGCCTCCTTTCGTTGTTTATTCTCGCGACTGGTTCACCTCTTGCAAACAGCGATGCCTCCTTTCGTTGTTTATCCCTACACATATGCATAAACAAAAAACATAAATGAAAACCCATAATTGACCACAGAAGCTATAAAGCAAAAACCCAAAATGTCAAAAGTCGATCCAAACTTTGAATTGGGCAATCGCGAATTAGTCGTGATATAACCTTTTGAAAGCTTCAACCTGACAAAGAAAATGAAATACATTATAATTAATCGCAACCTACAAAAAAAACTACCCAACAATGGAATCGACAACAAATAAATACGAATATGTAGACAAACTTTGCCTAATAAACTATTTAGCTGCAGTGCAACCTATATATACAATAAATCACCAATAAATTATAAATTAGTATTAAATTAGTACCAACCTACTATTTGACAAAGACTCTCTACACTGCAACCTATATAAACAATAAATAAGAATAAATAATCAGTACAAAAAAAAATTAACATTAAAATATAAATCACCAAGAAAATAGTGTTATAAAACACCCCAAAATAAAATTACCTATGTAACATGAAACAAAGTTAGTGGTTATGTATTGAATAAGAGGTAAAAAAAATTGTATCGAAACCCTAAAATAAATAGAAATAATATAATTAACAACTATATTCAGTCTTAGTGGCACAAAAAACTTGCGAAATAGCTAAAATCTGTGCGAAAACTATGCCCACTGTGAATGTTGCTCAAAGTTAGTGGTTTTGTTTTGAATAAGATATGCCCACTGTGAATGTTACATCCAGCTCTTCTAATAGAGCCTCAACAACACCTCAAAGATTCAGCAAGTTCAAACATAAATGAAAACATAAATCACGACTAATTATTTGTTGTTGTTTCAAGAGTTGCTTGAAGGATCTAAACAACACCTCAAAGATTCAGCAAGTTCAAACTTCAACCTAGAGTAACTGAAAAACCCTAGCAACTCAATTCACGCAAAAATGCAAAGCGATCGTGAAAATCGAAACTTACTTTGGTGAAATCAATGTGGAGATCTTCAATTGCTGAAACGAATCGTTGACTTGCAAATCCGATGATGGTACATGTGATGATGGCCATGGATCGATTCTCTCTACCAGAGGTTGGGTGAGAAGTAGTGAACCGGAGGCTGGCAGCGGGGGAAGGCAGCGGAGGGCGAGGGCGAGCAGCAGAGGGCGAGGGTGAGGGCGAGCAGGTTTAGGGAGGCAGCGAATGGAGGAGGGAGGGAAGGGCGTTGGGAGGAGAGAGAACGTAGAGAGAGGGAATGAGGGACGACTGAGTGTGGGTGAGTGAGGTATGTCGAGAGAGAGAGAGAGAGAGGGTGGTGTGTGTGTGTAATAGGAGAGGGTTACCAAAATAACCTCACATTTGAATTAAAGTGTAAGATGGGTGAGTAAAAAATGGGGGGAAATCAGTTAATTGAAGGGTAAAATTGTAAAAAGAAACTACATATGATCTCAACCCTTAAAATATATAAGGAGGTGGCATCGATCTAGACCGTTAAAAATGTGTATATTTTCAAAAACCAACCTAACTTATTATTTATATATCTATTATATATATATATATATATATATATATATATATATATATATATATATATATATATATATATATATAGATATAGATATAGATATAGATATATAGTGCTTCTATAAATCATGCTTATTATTGGTTGTGTTTTTTTTCCCGATTTTTTCGAATTTTTTTCCAATTTTGGAAAGAATTTTCGTTTCTCGATTTCTAATTTTCCGATTTCCGAAATTTTTGAAAAAATTCGGATCATGAATCGTAATTTTTTTCAAAATTCCAATTTCCGATTTTTGCCAATCCAAATTTCCAAAATTATTTCCGATCCGAATTTCCGATTTATTTTCCAAAAACTAACCCTGTAAAAAATATATACCCTTTGTTAATTTCACATCTCAACTACTAAGAGCCAATAGATTAACACACACCTCTTATAACAACCCTTAGATTTTAGGGCTTCTCACCCAAACAAACTAAAATGAAATTTTCTCTCTCTCACTCTAAAATCTCTCTCGCACGTTTTCCACCTCATTTTTTGAGTTCTTCATTTCTCACTATGTTTGTTATTTCTTTTCCGTTATATTTTGGGTCAATTACTGTATAGTCTCCAATGTAAATACATATTTTGGAAAAAGACACATATTTTTAGCTTAACCCATTTAGTCTCTCAAACACCCATTTCTCCAATATTTTCTTATTTTTAAAGGTCCACGCTAGCTGCACCCCTTCCCCACCTTCATTACCACCCCCCACTGCCGGAGCTACGGCAGTCCTCGTTGGAGCTCCGATGGCTAACCAATATTCTCTTATTTTAAATGTTCGCACTAGAGACACCCCCTCCCCACCCGCATATCCCTCCTAAGTCCACCTCCCCATTGTCGGAGCTCCAGCAGTCTCGCCTGATCTCCGAAGGTGGTCTGAAAGAAGAAATTTGATAAAGACATTATGGCAGCGGAGTTCTTTGACTTCCATTAGACAAAAGAGGATATCGTAAATAATTTGTGGTATTATTATATGGATAAGCGAAATGCAAGCAAATACCTTATGACTGGGAAGCCTTCCAGTACCAAAAACTGAAAAGGCAAATATTTCTCCATTTTTTGGTACAAGTGGGAGATTCACTCCGCGAAGACAGAGAACTCATAAAATTCCACGGTCTTGGGTCATCCCCCTAAGCAAGGTATAATTATCTCCACCGTATGGATGCGATGTTGATTCACTATGTTTATCTTGATGCTAGCTTTATTTTGTTTTGTTTTGTTGCAGTTTGTGCAGGATTGGCTCCTTCACAATGTCAGAAAAAATAATTGAGGTTGCGGTTCTTATACCTGTAGTAAAAAGGACTTCACTTTTGTGGTCACCTTATGAGCCTTGTACGTGCTTAGTTATTACCCAATGGATATTGCACATACAGAGCATCACCAGGAAGTAAGGATTTTTTTCTAGGTCGCAACCTCTTTTTTAACTTTATTTCTCTTTTGTCTGTGGGCTTCTTTACTCTGTGTGCTAGTGTTCTCTTGTTGTGTAGATGCATCCATGGATGGTGAGCCCATTATGGAGAGAAACAAAGAGTTGTTACTTTCCCAACTTGACGAGTTGGAGGAGAACGTTCAGGGTTTGAAGTAGGCCATGCGAAAGGCTAAGGGCAAGAGGAGAAAAAGGGTTGCAGACATGGATATTTCTCCCATATTCGAGGTCCCAACTGAGGCCACGACAAGTGGCTCCAATTTAGCGCAAGTTAACATTATGGCGGACAAAGGTGTTGATGTGGACATGACTTCTCCCACAAATATTGGGGAGAAAGATTATAGGCCAGAGTCCTTTGAACATATTACGTTGATTGAGACACCTCCATAACCTAGTCCTCCAGCTAATGGTTAATGCCACTACACTTGCCTGTAGGGTTTTGTTTTGGAAGCCAAGGCCGCATATTAGGCCAGCTGGCAAACAAATTCCCTAGGATACTGGGGATATTGCGATCTCGGTAATGAAAAAATTTGATAACTCCCCAGACCTTGAATATTTATTTGAGGAAGATATCGAGGACTTGGAGAACTACTAACTCCATTACCTTATTGGGGTAAGCTCTCCTATCCGTGTCATCTTAATTAAGTTTGTTTACCTTTGTTAAATACTTTATTTCTTCTTCCTCCAGGTTGTTGAGGTTGTAATGAGACAAAGGGCAAAGTATGAAGATATATATGTCCAATATAAGGCCGCAGAGGCAACACATAGGTGGAGGTAGTGAGGTCTTCCTCTTTTGAAGTTGGAAAGAAATTCGTGATTTCTTCCTTCAAAGCTGCCAGCCTTGAGGCCACGAATAAGGTGGAGGCTGCTGAGAAAGCTAGAAATTAGGTCAGAGCTAACTTTAGATAGGACGTAAATTTCTCTTAAAGTATCAAAGGCCAAATGTCTTAAATCTGCTAAGCATGTTGCGACCAGTGATGAGAAAGTTGTCCAGTTTGAGTCCCGGATTACCTCACTAACACATAACTATGACGCGGCCATGAAAAAGACGTCTGATGAACGTGATTGACTTTGAAGAAGGTTGTTAAATATGTCATGATGTCTTTGAAGACTTCATATGGCTTCTGGATTGGCCATATGACTATTTGATAGTGTTTTGAGACAATAGGTCAATTCATCCACGTGCTTTATAATGTTTGGAGTCATTAAGATGTAATTAAGTGTTACTACTTACATGTTTGACTAATAATTTCCTTTATTACACACATGCACGTATTTGTTTTATTATTGTGCTTGAATTATCATATGTTGGTTGGGTGTTTTCACTTCAATCATGTCCTTACAACGAACCAAGCGCGATAATTTTTTATAAGAAAATTGTGCATATAAGAACCGTTTTGTGAGTTTTGTGTGATTTATTTGAAAACGGGGAAGGGTTGCGAAAGGTTCATTTGGCCTTTGCGAATACTAAGCCACTGTTTAAATTAGACCTAAAAATGGAGGAATTTTATTATCCGGGGTCCAAAGAGGTCTAAAAGAGCCCTAAAAATTTAAAGGCAATAAAAAGAAATTCATGTTAATTATGGACCATTGAGGTTTTTGCACCAGTTCTCCAATGTTTGAGAATTTAGATTACCTCTAAAAGAAATTGGTAACAACCCGCGTAATTTTGGGCTATTTTAATTAATTTCTGGAAAAATGGAGGAAAATAAAGTTTTAGATAAAATTATTTTTATTGCTCAAATATGTTGAATATTATTTTTAAAGGCGAGAATTTCAAACAGTTTCGAAAATGGAGTTAAAAGGGATTTTAAAATGATTTTTAAATGTTTTTAACTCTTGGAGTTGTTTTGACTTCCAACTCTTCATTTATTTGCCTTATTTAAAGGAGTCTTTTGGCTTCCAACTCTTCATTTCTTTGCATTATAAAAGGAGCCATGGGCAACCCTTTTTAACCTATTTTTGGCACAACTTTTGGCAGCAAATATATTTTATATTCCTCTTCTTTTTATATACGCAATAGCCCTTGAGATTTGTGAGTTCCAACCTTAGATTAGAGGTGTTCTTGGGGCTATTTTGTTGGAGGTTCTTGGAGGAGCTTTTGTATATCTTTTTATTGATCTTGAGGATGTGATCGTTGGTTTCTCATTATGATTGGAGGTATGGGGTTTTACACAATATGCTCCTTAAATCTCGCGAGTGTCATTCTCTTTGAATTCTTGTTAATTGAACTCATATTTGAATTGTTAAATTCAATTGGAATCTGGAAATTATTGTTGGAATCTAATTTTGATTCATGTGGTATTATTATTTGTTTTGGGCATGTTGTCATGAGATTTTAATATGGCACTGATGTTGGGCACCCGCCAAGATTCATGTTTCGACTACTTGATAAAGTATGGCGCGGTATGGTGAGGCCTGGTAACCCGGTTAAAGTGTTGTCGAGAAATTATAATGATGAAATGCTATTGAGATTTGCATTTTGATTTGAATATTCGTACTCGTGTTGTTACGCTTTATTCATCGCTAACATATATTTTTTGAGCATCTTTCCTGTCGTATTGTGTACTTCCCCATATTTTCTTTTAGTGGCAGGTTAGCGCGGATTTTGGGGCGCTATGGAGATTGATTTTAGCGAGGATTGTTTGGGAAAGATTTGTATTATTTTGATGTATAGAGCTTTGGAGATTTGTATTTCATTTTCGAGTTAGTTGTTGTATTTATCCGAGAGACTTGTTGTATTTTAAGAATTGAGATTAGTAGATTTATATTATTGTGGGTTTGTTTAGATGCTCTATACCTTGTCACTTATGGATTTGGATTTATTTTATCGATAGTGGACTCCGTTCTCTCTCCCCAGGCGGGCGGGGTGTTACAAATGGTATCAGAGCTTAGGTATATGGCAACCCTCGGGGCTTGAGTTTTGGGTTCATTGCGTGGTTAGCAATTTTTGGAGATAGAAAATTTTAGGTGATATTCGTGATAGGTTTCGAGATTAGAGGTGAGGAATTATTTTTGGAGACGAAATTATTTTTGGAGATTGTTAGCCTGATTTTTTAGAGTTAGGCATTCGGCGAATTTCGAGGGCCAAATTCCATTGTTAGTGGGGAAGTGTAACAACCCGCGTAATTTTGGGCTATTTTAATTAATTTCTGGAAAAATGGAGGAAAATAAAGTTTTAGATAAAATTATTTTTATTGCTCAAATATGTTGAATATTATTTTTAAAGGCGAGAATTTCAAACAGTTTCGAAAATGGAGTTAAAAGGGATTTTAAAATGATTTTTAAATGTTTTTAACTCTTGGAGTTGTTTTGACTTCCAACTCTTCATTTCTTTGCCTTATTTAAAGGAGTATTTTGGCTTCCAACTCTTCATTTATTTGCATTATAAAAGGAGCCATGGGCAACCCTTTTTAACCTATTTTTGGCACAACTTTTGGCAGCAAATATATTTTATATTCCTCTTCTTTTTATATACACATTGGCCCTTGAGATTTGTGAGTTCCAACCTTAGATTAGAGGTGTTCTTGGGGCTATTTTGTTGGAGGTTCTTGGAGGAGTTTTTGTAGATCTTTTTGTTGATCTTGAGGATGTGATCGTTGATTTCTCATTATGATTTGAGGTATGGGGTTTTACACAATATGCTCCTCAAATCTCGCGAGTGTCATTCTCTTTGAATTCTTGTTAATTGAACTCATATTTGAATTGCTAAATTCAATTGGAATCTGGAAATTATTGTTGGAATCTAATTTTGATTCATGTGGTATTATTATTTATTTTGGGCATGTTGTCATGAGATTTTAATATGGCACTGATGTTGGGCACCCGCCAAGATTCATGTTTCGGCTACTTGATAAAGTATGGCGCGGTATGGTGAGGCCTGGTGACCCGGTTAAAGTGTTGTCGAGAAATTATAATGATGAAATGCTATTGAGATTTGCATTTTGATTTGAATATTCGTACTCGTGTTGTTACGCTTTATTCATCGCTAACATATATTTTTTGAGCATCTTTCCTGTCGTATTGTGTACTTCCCCATATTTTCTTTTAGTGGCAGGTTAGCGCGGATTTTGGGGCACTGTGGAGATTGATTTTAGCGAAGATTATTTGGGAAAGATTTGTCTTTTTTTGATGTATAGACCTTTGGAGATTTGTATTTTATTTTCGAGTTAGTTGTTGTATTTATTCGAGAGACTTGTTGTATTTGAAGAATTGAGATTAGTGTATTTATATTATTGTGGGTTTATTTAGATGCTCTATACCTTGTCACTTATGGATTTGGATTTATTTTATCGATAGTGGTGCTCCGTTCTCTCTCCCCGGGTGGGTGGGGTGTTACAAATGGTATCAGAGCTTAGGTATACGGCAACCCTCGGGGCTTGAGTTTTGGGTTCATTGCGTGGTTAGCAATTTTTGGAGAAAGAAAATTTTAGGTGATATTCGTGATAGGTTTCGATATTAGAGGTGAGGAATTATGTTTGGAGACGAAATTATTTTTGGAGATTGTTAGCCTGATTTTTTAGAGTTAGGCATTCGGCGAATTTCGAGGGCGAAATTCCATTGTTAGTGGGGAAGTGTAACAACCCGCGTAATTTTGGGCTATTTTAATTAATTTCTGGAAAATGGAGGAAAATAAAGTTTTAGATAAAATTATTTTTTTGCTCAAATATGTTGAATATTATTTTTAAAGGCGTGAATTTCAAACGGTTTCAAAAACGGAGTTAAAAGGGATTTTAAAATGATTTTTAAATGTTTTTAACTCTTGGAGTTGTTTTGACTTCCAACTCTTCATTTCTTTGCCTTATTTAAAGGAGTCTTTTGGCTTCCAACTCTTCATTTCTTTTCATTATAAAAGGAGTCATGGGCAATCCTTTTTAACCTATTTTTGGCACAACTTTTGGCAGCAAATATATTTTATATTCCTCTTCTTTTTATATACACATTGGCCCTTGAGATTTGTGAGTTCCAACCTTAGATTAGAGGTGTTCTTGGGGCTATTTTGTTGGAGGTTCTTGGAGGACCTTTTGTAGATCTTTTTGTTGATCTTGAGGATGTGATCGTTGGTTTCTCATCATGATTTGAGGTGTGGGGTTTTACATAATATGCTCCTTAAATCTCGCGAGTGTCATTCTCTTTGAATTCTTGTTAATTGAACTCATATTTGAATTGCTAAATTCAATTGGAATCTAGAAATTATTGTTGGAATCTAATTTTGATTCATGTGGTATTATTATTTGTGTTGGGCATGTTGTCATGAGATTTTAATATGGCACTGATGTTGGGCACCCGCCAAGATTCATGTTTCGGCTACTTGATAAAGTATGGCGCGGTATGGTGAGGCCTGGTGACCCGGTTAAAGTGTTGTTGATAAATTATAATGATGAAATTCTATTGAGATTTGCATTTTGATTTGAATATTCATACTCGTGTTGTTACGCTTTATTCATCGCTAACATATATTTGTTGAGCATCTTTCCTGTCGTATTGTGTACTTCCCCATATTTTCTTTTAGTGGCAGGTTAGCGCGGATTTTGGGGCGCTGTGGAGATTGATTTTAGCGAGGATTGTTTGGGAAAGATTTGTATTATTTTGATGTATAGAGCTTTGGAGATTTTTATTTTATTTTCGAGTTAGTTGTTGTATTTATTCGAGAAACTTGTTGTATTGGAAGAATTGAGATTAGTGGATTTATATTATTGTGGGTTTATTTAGATGCTCTATACCTTGTCACTTATGGATTTGGATTTATTTTATCGATAGTGGTGCTCTGTTCACTCCCCCCGGGCGGGCGGGGTGTTACAAATGGTATCAGAGCTTAGGTATACGGCAACCCTCGGGGCTTGAGTTTTGGGTTCATTGCGTGGTTAGCAATTTTTGGAGATAGAAAATTTTAGGTGATATTCGTGATAGGTTTCGAGATTAGAGGTGAGGAATTATTTTTGGAGACGAAATTATTTTCGGAGATTGTTAGCCTGATTTTTTAGAGTTAGGCATTCGGCGAATTTCGAGGGCGAAATTCCATTGTTAGTGGGGAAGTGTAACAACCCGCGTAATTTTGGGCTATTTTAATTCATTTCTGGAAAATGGAGGAAAATAAAGTTTTAGATAAAATTATTTTTATTGCTCAAATATGTTAAGTATTATTTTTAAAGGCGAGAATTTCAAACGGTTTTGAAAACGGAGTTAAAAGGGATTTTAAAATGATTTTTAAATGCTTTTAACTCTTGGAGTTGTTTTGACTTCCAACTCTTAATTTCTTTGCCTTATTTAAAGGAGTCTTTTGGCTTCCAACTCTTCATTTCTTTGCATTATAAAAGGAGCCCTGGGCAACCCTTTTTAATCAATTTTTGGCACAACTTTTGGCAGCAAATATATTTTATATTCCTCTTCTTTTTATATACACATTGGCCCTTGAGATTTGTGAGTTCCAACCTTAGATTAGAGGTGTTCTTGGGGCTATTTTGTTGCAGGTTCTTGGAGGAGCTTTTGTAGATCTTTTTGTTGATCTTGAGGATGTGATCGTTGGTTTCTCATCATGATTTGAGGTGTGGGGTTTTACACAATATGCTCCTTAAATCTCGCGAGTGTCATTCTCTTTGAATTCTTGTTAATTGAACTCATATTTGAATTGCTAAATTCAATTGGAATCTGGAAATTATTGTTGGAATCTAATTTTGATTCATGTGGTATTATTATTTGTGTTGGGCATGTTGTCATGAGATTTTAATATGGCACTGATGTTGGGCACCCGCCAAGATTCATGTTTCGGCTACTTGATAAAGTATGGCGCGGTATGGTGAGGCTTGGTGACCCGGTTAAAGTGTTGTTGAGAAATTATAATGATGAAATGCTATTGAGATTTGCATTTTGATTTGAATATCCGAACTCGTGTTGTACGCTTTATTCATCGCTAACATATATTTGTTGAGCATCTTTCCTGTCGTATTGTGTACTTCCCTATATTTTCTTTTAGTGGCAGGCTAGCGCGGATTTTGGGGCGCTATGGAGATTGATTTTAGCGAGGATTGTTTGGGAAAGATTTGCATTATTTTGATGTATAGAACTTTGGAGATTTGTATTTTATTTTCGAGTTAGTTGTTGTATTTATTCGAGAGACTTGTTGTATTTGAAGAATTGAGATTAGTGGATTTATATTATTGTGGGTTTATTTTGATGCTCTATACCTTGTCACTTATGAATTTGGATTTATTTTATCGATAGCGGTGCTCCGTTCGCTCTCCCCGGGCGGGTGGGGTGTTACAAATGGTATCAGAGCTTAGGTATACGACAACCCTCGGGGCTTGAGTTTTGGGTTCATTGCGTGGTTAGCAATTTTTGGAGATAGAAAATTTTAGGTGATATTCGTGATAGGTTTCGAGATCAGAGGTGAGGAATTATGTTTGGAGACGAAATTATTTTTGGAGATTGTTAGCCTGATTTTTTAGAGTTAGGCATTCGGCGAATTTCGAGGGCGAAATTTCATTGTTAGTGGGGAAGTATAACAACCTGCATAATTTTGGGCTATTTTAATTAATTTCTGGAAAATGGAGGAAAATAAAGTTTTAGATAAAATTATTTTTATTGCTCAAATATGTTTGATATTATTTTTAAAGGCGAGAATTTCAAACGGTTTCGAAAACGGAGTTAAAAGGGTTTCGAAAACGGAGTTAAAAGGGATTTTAAAATGATTTTTAAATGTTTTTAACTCTTGGAGTTGTTTTGACTTCCAACTCTTCATTTCTTTGCCTTATTTAAAGGGGTCTTTTGGCTTCCAACTCTTAATTTCTTTGCATTATAAAAGGAGTCGTGGGCAACCCTTTTTAACCAATTTTTGGCACAACTTTTGGCAGCAAATATATTTTATATTTCTGTTCTTTTTATATACACATTAGCCCTTGAGATTTGTGAGTTCCAACCTTAGATTAGAGGTGTTCTTGGGGCTATTTTGTTGGAGGTTCTTGGAGGAGCTTTTGTAGTTCTTTTTTTTTATCTTGAGGATGTGATCGTTGGTTTCTCATTATGATTGGAGGTATGGGGTTATACACAATATGCTCCTTAAATCTCGTGAGTGTCATTCTCTTTGAATTCTTGTTAATTGAACTCATATTTGAATTGCTAAATTCAATTGGAATATGGAAATTATTGTTGGAATCTAATTGTAACAACCCGCCTAATGGGATACCGGGCGATCGCTCCTATATCAAATTAAAACAGGAGTCACATATGGATCATCCTTAGCATCACTGTCGAAAATCCATTTAATTACTAATATCCTATTAGGCGAGCGTTAAAAACTTTTAGTTAACTACTCTTTTTACGATTAAAAATAAAACATCCACAAGTTAATGCGTAAATGAAACTGAAATAAATTAAAATAACCGAACACTCGGTTCGAATTATACAACCATATCGAATGCTGTACTGAAAGAATAAATAAATGCAATTGAGCCATTGGCTCGAATGTTTATACAGTACCTCCTATCTAGAGTACAACGATGGAAGCGGCTATCAAAAACCTGCACGCATCCACAGCTGCTGCAGCTGACGTCTGACTCGAAAGAACTGCCATCCAGGCGTCCCTGTGTCTGGACACCTATAAATATATATAATATAGCAAGAAAGGAAAAGTAGATAAACGGGTCAGAGCCCGAGTTTTGAAAATATTTTGCAAGTGCATAAATGCCTTATTATTTTAAAAAATGTTTTATCTCATATTTAAGTTTGGTATCGCACTCCCATGAGATACCCCTCACCTCTCCGCTAATAGTGCACTCCTAGCGCATCCCTCTAAACATCCTAGTCAAGCTACCCTGCTACACTAGTCTATCACCCAACCACTATCAACCCTAGATAGTCCAAGTAATGTACGAGGGATAAACATCACTCCAGTCTCAACGCTATGCCATGTTCGTGCGTGGGGTGTCTCGTAAAGCGAAATCCAGACAAGCAACCCCCCCGATACACTACTACGTGGCACGGTCGATAGTCGAGATCCGCCAGACCCTCAGTACATAAAGATATATAAATATATATATATATATATATATATCATAAGCATTTATAATATTAGAGCACTAAGGATTAAACTTCTCCCCAGTCTCAACACAATGCCATATTCGTGTGTGGGGTGTCTCGCAAAGCGAAATCCAA
This sequence comes from Sambucus nigra, assembly GCA_949130495.1. NCBI lineage: Eukaryota > Viridiplantae > Streptophyta > Magnoliopsida > Dipsacales > Adoxaceae > Sambucus > Sambucus nigra. The sequence goes on from CASBWL010000028.1 coordinate 1,358,916, forward strand.
ACAAGGAACCCCCCCGATACTCTACTATGCGGCAAGGTCGATCGTCGGGATCCATTAGACCCTCGGTACTCGATTCATCCATATATATATAATCATATTTTACCATAACCATCCGGATTTATCTCCCGGACTGAGGAATCATATATCAAGTATTTATTATTTTTCTCAAAATTTCCCATTTCCCTTTTTATACTCAGGAAATGTAATTATAAAAGTCAATTCATTATCATGAATTGCTTTAACAAATCATATACCTTTTAAAAGCCAATTTTATTATCATAAAAATGCTTTTCCTTTATATGTCATCCCATTTCCCTTTTTATACTCAGGAAATGTACCCAAAGCCATTTCCATTATCATGAAAATGCTTTGATCAAACATGCTTCCACATCCCTTCTTCCATCCGGGAGTGTTACCGAAGCCAAACCTTTATCCCATTTCCCTTTTTATACTCAGGAAATGTAAATTAAAGCCAATCCATTATCATGAATTGCTTTAATAAATCTAAGACCGCCCCTCCGGGTTTCCCCACTGGACGCGCCCCTAAATGGCTATCATCTCCCAGGGCCTATCTATACAAGACAACCTGGGAACCTACCAACGACGAGAAGCGGCCATATTGCCTGCGGGAAAGTCAGGACCACACCCAGAATCCCCAAAAATAAATAACCGCCCATATGGCCTAGGGACTATATCCAACCTGCTCAATAGCCAGGAAGGCTTCACCAAAACGCGCGCAACTTCCCTTATCATAGCGATTTAGGGAGGTGTGTAACCATAATTTATCAATTATGAAAATCATTTATCTTTCCATTTTGAAAATATTCATTTTTATATTTTCAAAATCATTTCCATCATATCATATATATATACTTTAATCACCTAGTATATACATATACCATATATTCCTCCTAGAACATATAACCGTCCATAATGGCCTATATCATCTAGCGATGACCATAATCCCAAAGATTCCCTCCAGGAATCATAATCATGCATTCATATAAGCATGATACTAAACCCAAAGTATTTTCTTATTTTAATAAATAATACATACTTAAATCCCATCTACGGATTCATTTGGATATCTCCAATTATACCAATTCACTCTAAGTGAATATACACATATATAAATTCCCAATTCGTCAAGTCCTTTAGGACATAACCCTCCATAATTTCTAATTTGGAAGGGCCTTAAACATTAAACTCAAAAGGAGAAATAATCCTAATCTCCAAAATCTTGGGCTGAAAACAGGGCACCGGTCGACCGGTACTAGACCCCCGGTCGACCGCGGGTTGTAAATAAGCCTACGAAACAAAGCAGTTGGCCCTTTCTCCTTGACGCGGTCGACCGGCCATAGGGGCGCGGTCGACCGGTCACACCAGGTCTCCCAAAATTAAAATCCTTAAGTCCCTTATCCAACAACCCAAATTCATTTTCGGGGTTTCTAAACTACCCCAAAAATTATCCCGAACATCTACGACATTAATTCTAGCCGTAATTTTTCCAATTCCCGATTTGATTTCCGAGTTGATGATTTCAACCCGGAGCTGTCATCTTGTAAAAATCATATCAAATCGTAGAAAAATAAGAAAAATATGCGGTTGGCTCCCATGCGTCCGTATCGAAAAGATCTACAACTTTCGTGTTTTGGCCGAAAGCTAAATCAATTCTTTTCCTGGCCAAAAAGGCCCCCTAAGGTGATCGGTTTACTATTCATCACCTTCTTCAAGAAGGTTTCGGCCATTAAAGCTTCTCCCAAGATTTTGTCACCTCACCCAACGTCCTACAACCTCAACCAACTACAAATACACATATATTAAGGGTTCTAAACATCCTAGAACCCAAAACCATCAATTAATTTAGGTTAAAACCTAAGTTCCACAAAATTAAAATATTATTGGGGTTTAATTGTTTTAACTCCCAAAAAACCCGTTTTATCCACGATAATCCACCCCAAAACCATTAGGGTTTGTTTATACCAAACTACGGTATGAGATATTTATGCAAAAAGATAAATAAAGCAAGTAAACACTTGCCTCGTGGATAAAATCCGACGACCTCGAGTCGAATCCGGCGGAGTTTACCCGAGATCTCCATTTTCTTCCTCTTTTCTTCTTCCTCTCTCTCTTTTCTCTTCTTTCCTTTCTCTCTTTCTTCTTTCCTTTCCCTTTCTCCCTCTTTAAATAAGAAGAGAGGGGTTATACCCCTTAAAACCCAAAAACGACTTGTTTACCCAATTACGAGTTACTTTTACCTCTAAAATTACCCGAAACTCATTTTCGACAATCGGACACTCTTTTCCGACTATCTCGAACATTCCGAGACTCACGGCGCAGTCGAAATTCCCATCCGAGGTACTTGACCGCAAATCACTATTCCAACCCAAAATAAATAAATGCGGGTTTTCCAATTAAAAATCTTACCTCGTGTCGCTTTACTCAACGACGACATATAATTAAAATATTTTGACCTATATAGTCCCAAAAATAATTACAGCACCCATCGAAAATCATTCAATCCTCAAAAATCCCAAAAATTACTATTCAGGAAAATTCCCCAAATTCCAATTTATATCCAATTATGGAATTTAATGGTCTCCAAAAGGACGGGTTGTTGCATACCCCCCCTTACAACGGAATTTCGTCCTCGAAATTCAGATACGACCTACACCACCAATCTTAGGATCACTCCAAATCCTAATACCTCAAGGGGAACGGTACTAACCCATTGGTTCTCAACCATACACTATGCGGCTACTGCAATCATAAAGTGACTCTAATACGTCACATAATACCCATCATCTATAATGCCTATCGGCATGAATTTCAACCTTATATACTACGCCCATTCTATTTCAGGCGGTATATAAACCAACTTACCAAGGTGCCCATACACCTTTCTAACTTGTGCATATCTGCACATCCGTAGTGAACGTCTGACACGTAACACTCTCTCCCAATAAGGATCTCCTTTCCTCGGTGTAATACTCATCTATGGGTCCTCCTGACCCTCGAAAATTCAATCCTCCTAACCTCGGTGCCATTAACTCTAGTGAACCTACATCCTACTAATGCTACGGTCTAAGCGTTACCCTACTTAAGCGAAACGAGTATCCTAAATATGTCCCTAGTGCCCAAGGCCTCTCTCGAATCCCGACATTTGCTCAGTTTCGTGCGTGGGACGTCTCGCCAAGGCGAAATCCAAACAAGGAACCCTCCCGTTACACTACTCCCTCGCGTCGTCGGTCATCGAGATGTAACGGTCCAAGGCACACCAGCGGGACGTCCTAAATCTTGCCTACGCTAACCTACGAACGTATTTCTAGTATCTTATCCTTCCGCCCATACGGAAGGAAACCTAATCAATCGAAGTGCCCACTTTCTGTAGAAAGTGTCACGAACATAATACCCAAAATGTATCTTCTCAAAATTTGCCTTTTCATTAAGGCTGGTTATTATCCTCAAACCAATTTCTCTAAGTCCAACCTCACCCACCCACTTGTGGCGAGGGGACCACATTAGTGCTTTTCCATAGCACCATATCTCCATAAACATACCATCATCACAGGGCTCATAGTCTATAGTGGTTCATCCACACTATAAGACTAACCCAAATCCTTGCATCCTATAATAGCTCTCCACGCCCGACGCCGTTAAGAGTCATGTGTGGAGTGTCTCGCAAAGCGAAATCCAAACAAGGAACCCCTCCACACATTAACCCTCGACTTCGTTGGTTATGGAGTTCCGTTATTTCAACATGCAACCGGGATATCCCTATCCCCTAATCCAATAAAAAGGTGGTCTGAACTCCTATCTCTAACTAAGAGTCACACCACCCCGCGCTCGCACTATATTTTAAGTCCTTACGCAAACAATAATGAGCTTTATCTTACAGCTCAACACAAGTCCTGCGGCCTTAAATCATATATATAAGGTCGCCATATAACCAAATCACGATAAGGAAACCTCTTATCATCGAAGTTCCATTAACCCATAACAAAATAAGGTGAACTCAACCTATATCTAGGTGAGACACCGCAACAATAACCTATTCCCACGAGGAACCATGGACACGATAGACTTGCCATTCTTAGCCTGCTATCGCTCCGAAAATACACCATAATGTATTATACTCATCATACCACCATGCTCGTATAGACATATAAAACGAGCATCACTAACCAGATATATATAGATATAGATATACATATATATATACACAATATATCAACACCCGCCTCTATGGCGAATAAAGAAAAATAAAATTCCGCTATTGCGGAAAAACACATAAACACACGTGATATTATGTTATCGTGACCGCCATAACTCAAATTATACACACGAGTCCAGGGCTAACTAATATCGCGACTTTATCTAATCACGCCAAATATACCTCCTCAATTGAGGTAAAACTCATAACAACATCTTCGCCTTTATTCACTGTCGGCCTCTAGCCGAACCTTATGTGAATAACCCAAAACAACATTCTTCTCGTTCATGCTGAATCATGGGGACTCACGGTTAGAACTATCCGTAATATCCCTTTCGAACCCTCAATTTCCATGAGGAATTCGACTTTAGCACCACTCTCTACTTCAGCGGTACTGCGGTAATCCTAACTACCATTATTTAGTAGTAGCCGCCAAAATCCTTAACAATCACCATAAAGAGAGTGACCTCTACTAAGGGATTCATCCCAACCTTCTACCAGCTGCTCCAGCTAAGCCTCACCTCCTGCTACCATTCAAGCTCCGCACACGATTCTCAAACGAGCGCGCAAAAGATTTCTATAATCTCATAATATGGCAGGAGAACGAAATCTCACAATAGAAATCAACAATCCTAGTCCTGAGGCTCTATAACAAATGAGAGCAACGCTGAAAGCGTAGTACATCCGCACATATTCCTAAGGACACTAGAACCTAATGCTCTGATACCATCTGTAACAACCCGCCTAATGGGATACCGGGCGATCACTCCTATATCAAATTAAAACAGGAGTCACATATGGATCATCCTTAGCATCACTGTCGAAAATCCATTTAATTACTAATATCCTATTAGGCGAGCGTTAAAAAGTTTTACTTAACTACTCTTTTTACGATTAAAAATAAAACATCCACAAGTTAATGCGTAAATGAAACTGAAATAAATTAAAATAACCGAACACTCGGTTCGAATTATACAACCATATCGAATGCTGTACTGAAAGAATAAATAAATGCAATTGAGCCATTGGCTCGAATGTTTATACAGTACCTCCTATATAGAGTACAACGATGGAAGCGGCTATCAAAAACCTTCACGCATCCACAACTGTTGCAGCTAACGTCTGACTCGAAAGAACTGCCATCCAGGCGTCCCTGTGTCTGGACACCTATATATATATATAATATAGCAAGAAAGGAAAAGTAGATAAACGGGTCAAAGCCCGAGTTTTGAAAATATTTTGCAAGTGCATAAATTCCTTATTATTTTGAAAAAGGTTTTATCTCATATTTAAGTTTGGTATCGCACTCCCATGAGATACCCCTCACCTCTCCGCTAATAGTGCACTCCTAGCGCATCCCTCTAAACATCCTAGTCAAGCTACCCTGCTAGACTAGTCTATCACCCAACCACTATCAACCCTAGATAGTCCAAGTAATGTACGAGGGCTAAACATCACTCCAGTCTCAACGCTATGCCATGTTCGTGCGTGGGGTGTCTCGCAAAGCGAAATCCAGACAAGCAACCCCCCCGATACACTACTACGTGGCACGGTCGATAGTCGAGATCCGCCAGACCCTCAGTACATAAAGATATATAAATATATAAATATATATATATATATATATATATATATATATATATATATATATATATATATATATATATATCATAAGCATTTATAATATTAGAGCACTAAGGATTAAACTTCTCCCCAGTCTCAACACAATGCCATATTCGTGCGTGGGGTGTCTCGCAAAGCGAAATCCAAACAAGGAACCCCCCCGATACACTACTATGCGGCAAGGTCGATCGTCGGGATCCATTAGACCCTCGGTACTCGATTCATCCATATATATATATAATCATATTTTACCATAACCATCCGGATCTATCTCCCGGACTGAGGATTCATATATCAAGTATTTATCAATACCTTTATTTTTCTCAAAATTTCCCATTTCCCTTTTTATACTCAGGAAATGTAATTATAAAAGCCAATTCATTATCATGAATTGCTTGAACAAATCATATACCTTTTAAAAGCCAATTTTATTATCATAAAAATGCTTTTCCTTTATATGTCATCCCATTTCCCTTTTTATACTCAGGAAATGTACCCAAAGCCATTTCCATTATCATGAAAATGCTTTGATCAAATCATGCTTCCACATCCCTTATTCCATCCGGGAGTGTTACCGAAGCCAAACCTTTATCCCATTTCCCTTTTTATACTCAGGAAATGTAAATTAAAGTCAATCCATTATCATGAATTGCTTTAATAAATCTAAGACCGCCCATCCGGGTTTCCCCACTGGACGCGCCCCTAAATGGCTATCATCTTCCAGGGCCTATCTATACAAGACAACCTGGGAACCTACCAACGACGGGAAGCGGCCATATTGCCTGCGGGAAAGTCAGGACCACACCCAGAATCCCCTAACCAGCCCAGAAAAATAAATAACCGCCCATATGGCCTAGGGACTATATCCAACCTGCTCAATAACCAGGAAGGCTTCACCACAACGCGCGCAACTTCCCTTATGATAGCGATTTAGGGAGGTGTGTAACCATAATTTATCAATTATGAAAATCATTTATCTTTCCATTTTGAAAATATTCATTTTTATATTTTCAAAATCATTTCCATCATATCATATATATATACTTTAATCACCTAGTATATACATATACCATATATTCCTCCTAGAACATATAACCGTCCATAATGGCCTATATCATCTAGCGATGACCATAATCCCAAAGATTCCCTCCAGGAATCATAATCATGCATTCATATAAGCATGATACTAAACCCAAAGTATTTTCTTATTTTAATAAATAATACATACTTAAATCCCATCTACGGATTCATTTGGATATCTCCAATTATACCAATTCACTCTAAGTGAATATACACATATATAAATTCCCAATTCGTCAAGTCCTTTAGGACATAACCCTCCATAATTTCTAATTTGGAAGGGCCTTAAACATTAAACTCAAAAGGAGAAATAATCCTAATCTCCAAAATCTTGGGCTGAAAACAGGGCACCGGTCGACCGGTACTAGACCCCCGGTCGACCGCGGGTTGTAAATAAGCCTACGAAACAAAGCAGTAGGCCATTTCTTCTTGACGCGGTCGACCGGCCTTATGGGCGCGGTCGACCGGTCACACCAGGTCTCCCAAATTAAAATTCCTCAATTCCTTAATCCAACCACCCAAATTCATTAACGGTGTTTCTAAACTACACCAAAAATAATCGCACACATCTACACGATTAATTCTAGCCGTAATTTTTCCCAATTCCCGATTTGATTTCCGAGTTGATGATTTCAACCCGGAGCTGTCATCTTGTAAAAATCATATCAAATCATAGAAAAATCAAAAAAATACGCAGTTGGCTAACACGCGACCGTATCGAAAAGATATACAACTTTTGTGTTTTGGCCGAAAGCTAAATCAATTCTTTTTCTGGCCAAAAAGGCCCCCTAAGGTGATGGGTTTACTATTCATCACCTTCTTCAAGAAGGTTTCGGCCATTAAAGCTTCTCCCAAGCTTTTGTCACCTCACCCAACGTCCTACAACCTCAACCAACTACAAATACACATATATTAAGGGTTCTAAACATCCTAGAACCCAAAACCATCAATTAATTTAGGTTAAAACCTAAGTTCCACAAAATTAAAATATTATTGGGGTTTAATTGTTTTAACTCCCAAAAAACCCATTTTATCCACGATAACCCACCCCAAAACCATTAGGGTTTGTTTATACCAAACTACGGTATGAGATATTTATGTAAAAATATAAATAAAGCAAGTAAACACTTGCCTCGTGGATAAAATCCGACGACCTCGAGTCGAATCCGGCGGAGTTTACCCGAGATCTCCATTTTCTTCCTCTTTTCTTCTTCCTCTCTCTCTTTTCTCTTCTTTCCTTTCTCTCTTTCTTCTTTCCTTTCCCTTTCTCCCTTTTTAAATAAGAAGAAAGGGGTTATACCCCTTAAAACCCAAAAACGACTCGTTTACCCAATTACGAGTTACTTTTACCTCTAAAATTACCCGAAACTCATTTTCGACAATCGGACACTCTTTTCCGACTATCTCGAACATTCCGAGACTCACGGCGCAGTTAAAATTCCCATCCGAGGTACTTGACCGCAAATCACTATTCCAACCCAAAATAAATAAATGTGGGTTTTCCAATTAAAAATCTTACCTCGTGTCGCTTTACTCAACGACGACATATAATTAAAATATTTCGACCTATATAGTCCCAAAAATAATTACAGCACCCATCGAAAATCATTCAATCCTCGAAAATCCCAAAAATTACTATTCAGGAAAATTCCCCAAATTCCAATTTATATCCAATTATGGAATTTAATGGTCTCCAAAAGGACGGGTTGTTACACTAATTTTGATTCATGTGGTATTATTATTTGTGTTGGGCATGTTGTCATGAGATTTTAATATGGCACTGATGTTGGGCACCCGTCATTCATGTTTCGGCTACTTGATAAAGTATAGCGCGGTATGGTGAGGCTTGGTGACCCGGTTAAAGTGTTGTTGAGAAATTATAATGATGAAATGCTATTGAGATTTGCATTTTGATTTGAATATTCATACTCGTGTTGTTACGCTTTATTCATCGCTAACATATATTTGTTGAGCATCTTTCCTGTCGTATTGTGTACTTCCCCATATTTTCTTTTAGTGGCAGGTTAGCGCGGATTTTGTGGCGCTATGGAGATTGATTTTAGCGAGGATTGTTTAGGAAAGATTTGAATTATTTTGATGTATAGAGCTTTGGAGATTTGTATTTTATTTTCGAGTTAGTTGTTGTATTTATTCGAGAGACTTGTTGTATTTGAAGAATTGAGATTAGTGGATTTATATTATTATGGGTTTATTTAGATGCTCTATACCTTGTCACTTATGGATTTGGATTTATTTTATCGATAGTGGTGCTCTGTTCGCTCTCCCCGGGCGGGCGGGGTGTTACAAATGGTATCAGAGCTTAGGTATACGGCAACCCTCGGGGCTTGAGTTTTGGGTTCATTGGGAGGTTAGCAGTTTTTGGAGATAGAAAATTTTAGGTGATATTCGTGATAGGTTTCGAGATTAGAGGTGAGGAATTATTTTTGGAGAAGAAATTATTTTTGTAGATTGTTAGCCTGATTTTTTAGAGTTAGGCATTCGGCGAATTTCGAGGGCGAAATTCCATTATTAGTGGGGAAGTGTAAGAACCCGCGTAATTTTCGGCTATTTTAATTAATTTCTGGAAAATGGAGGAAAATAAAGTTTTAGATAAAATTATTTTTATTGCTCAAATATGTTGAATATTATTTTTAAAGGCGAGAATTTCAAACGGTTTCGAAAACGGAGTTAAAAGGGATTTTAAAATGATTTTTAAATGTTTTTAACTCTTGGAGTTGTTTTGACTTCCAACTCTTCATTTCTTTGCCTTATTTAAAGGAGTCTTTTGGCTTTCAACTCTTCATTTCTTTGCATTATAAAAGGAGTCATGGGCAACCCTTTTTAACCTATTTTTGGCACAACTTTTGGCAGCAAATATATTTTATATTTCTCTTCTTTTTATATACACATTGGCCCTTGAGATTTGTGAGTTCCAACCTTAGATTAGAGGTGTTCTTGAGGCTATTTTGTTGGAGGTTGTTGGAGGAGATTTTGTAGATGTTTTTGTTGATCTTGAGGATGTGATCGTTGGTTTCTCATCATGATTTGAGGTGTGGAGTTTTACCCAATATGCTCCTTAAATCTCGCGAGTGTCATTCTCTTTGAATTCTTGTTAATTGAATTCATATTTGAATTGCTAAATTCAATTGGAATCTGGAAATTATTGTTGGAATCTAATTTTGATTCATGTGGTATTATTATTTGTGTTGGGCATGTTGTCAGGAGATTTTAATATGGCACTGATTTTGGGCACCCGCCAAGATTCATGTTTCGGCTACTTGATAAAGTATGGCGTGGTATGGTGAGGCCTGGTGACCCGGTTAAAGTGTTGTTGAGAAATTATAATGATCAAATGCTTTTGAGATTTGCATTTTGATTTGAATATTCGTACTCGTGTTGTTACGCTTTATTCATCGATAACATATATTTGTTGAGCATCTTTCCTGTCGTATTGTGTACTTCCCCATATTTTCTTTTAGTGGCAGGTTAGCGCGGATTTTGGGGCGCTATGGAGATTGATTTTAGCGAGGATTGTTTGGGAAAGATTTGTATTATTTTGATGTATAGAGCTTTGGATATTTGTATTTTATTTTCGAGTTAGTTGTTGTATTTATTCGAGAGACTTCTTGTATTTGAAGAATTGATATTAGTAGATTTATATTATTATGGGTTTGTTTAGATGCTCTATACCTTGTCACTTATGGATTTGGATTTATTTTATCGATAGTGGTGCTCCGTTCGCTCTCCCCGGGCGGGGTGTTACAAATGGTATCAGAGCTTAGGTATACGGCAACCCTCGGGGCTTGAGTTTTGGGTCCAATGCGTGGTTAGCAATTTTTGGAGATAGAAAATTTTAGGTGATATTCGTGATAGGTTTAGAGATTAGAGGTGAGGAATTATTTTTGGAGACGAAATTATTTTTGGAGATTGTTAGCCTGATTTTTGAGAGTTAGGCATTCGGCGAATTTCGAGGGCGAAATTCCATTGTTAGTGGGGAAGTGTAAGAACCCGCGTAATTTTGGGCTATTTTAATTAATTTCTGGAAAATGGAGGAAAATAAAGTTTTAGATAAAATTATTTTTATTGCTCAAATATGTTGAATATTATTTTTAAAGGCGAGAATTTCAAACGGTTTCGAAAACGGAGTTAAAAGGGATTTTAAAATGATTTTTAAATGTTTTTAACTCTTGGAGTTGTTTTGACTTCCAACTCTTCATTTCTTTGCCTTATTTAAAGGAGTCGTTTGGCTTCCAACTCTTCATTTCTTTGCATTATAAAAGGAGTCATGGGCAACCCTTTTAAACCAATTTTTGGCACAACTTTTGGCAGCCAATATATTTAATATTCCTCTTCTTTTTATATACACATTGGCCCTTGAGATTTGTGAGTTCCAACCTTAACTTAGAGGTGTTCTTGGGGCTATTTTGTTGGAGGTTGTTGGATGAGATTTTGTAGATCTTTTTGTTGATCTTGAGGATGTGATCGTTGGTTTCTCATCATGATTTGAGGTGTGGAGTTTTACCCAATATGCTCCTTAAATCTCGCGAGTGTCATTCTCTTTGAATTCTTGTTAATTGAACTCATATTTGAATTGTTAAATTCAATTGGAATCTGGAAATTATTGTTGGAATCTAATTTTGATTCATGTTGTATTATTATTTGTGTTGGGCATGTTGTCATGAGATTTTAATATGGCACTGATGTTGGGCACCCGACAAGATTCATGTTTCGGCTACTTGATAAAGTATGGCGCGGTATGGTGAGGCCTGGTGACCCGGTTAAAGTGTTGTTGAGAAATTATAATGATGAAATGCTATTGAGATTTGCATTTTGATTTGAATATTCGTACTCGTGTTGTTACGCTTTATTCATCGCTAACATATATTTGTTGAGCATCTTTCCTGTCGTATTGTGTACTTCCCCATATTTTCTTTTAGTGGCAGGTTAGCGCGGATTTTGGGGCGCTATGGAGATTGATTTTAGCGAGGATTGTTTGGGAAAGATTTGTATTATTTTGATGTATAGAGCTTTGGAGATTTGTATTTTATTTTCGAGTTAGTTGTTGTATTTATTCGAGAGACTTGTTGTATTTGAAGAATTGAGATTAGTATATTTATATTATTGTGGGTTTGTTTAGATGCTCTATACCTTGTCACTTATGGATTTGGATTTATTTTATCGATAGTGGTGATCCGTTCGCTCTCCCCGAGCGGGCGGGGTGTTACAAATGGTATCAGAGCTTAGGTATACGGCAACCCTCGGGGCTTGAGTTTTGGGTTCATTGCGTGGTTAGCAATTTTTGGAGATAGAAAAATTTAGGTGATATTCGTGATAGGTTTCGAGATTAGAGGTGAGGAATTATTTTTGGAGACGAAATTATTTTGGTTGATTGTTAGCCTGATTTTTTAATGTTAGGCTTTCGGCGAATTTCGAGGGCGAAATTCCATTGTTAGTGGGGAAGTGTAGCAACCCGCGTAATTTTGGGCTATTTTAATTAATTTCTGGAAAATGGAGGAAAATAAAGTTTTAGATAAAATTATTTTTATTGCTCATATATGTTGAATATTATTTTTAAAGGCTAGAATTTCAAACGGTTTCGAAAACGAAGTTAAATGGGATTTTTAAATGATTTTTAAATGTTTTCAACTCTTGGAGTTGTTTTGACTTCCAACTCTTCATTTCTTTGCCTTATTTAAAGGAGTCTTTTGGCTTCCAACTCTTTATTTCTTTGCATTATAAAAGGAGTCATGGGCAACCCTTTTTAACCTATTTTTGGCACAACTTTTGGCAGCAAATATATTTTATATTCCTCTTCTTTTTATATACACATTGGCCCTTGAGATTTGTGAGTTCCAACCTTAAATTAGAGGTGTTCTTGGAGCTATTTTGTTGGAGGTTGTTGGATGAGATTTTGTAGATCTTTTTGTTGATCTTGAGGATGTGATCGTTGGTTTCTCATCATGATTTGAGGTGTGGAGTTTTACACAATATGCTCCTTAAATCTCGCGAGTGTCGTTCTCTTTGAATTCTTTTTAATTGAACTCATATTTGAATTGCTAAATTCAAGTGGAATCTGGAAATTATTGTTGGAATCTAATTTTGATTCATGTGGTATTATTATTTGTGTTGAGCATGTTGTCATGAGATTTTAATATGGCACTGATGTTGGGCACCCGCCAAGATTCATGTTTCGGCTACTTGATAAAGTATGGCGCGGTATGGTGAGGCCTGGTGACCCGGTTAAAGTGTTGTTGAGAAATTATAATGATGAAATGCTATTGAGATTTGCATTTTGATTTGAATATTCGTACTCGTGTTGTTACGCTTTATTCATCGCTAACATATATTTATTGAGCATCTTTCCTGTCGTATTGTGTACTTCCCCATATTTTCTTTTAGTGGCAGGTTAGCGCGGATTTTGGGGCGCTATGGAGATTGATTTTAGCGAGGATTGTTTGGGAAAGATTTATATTATTTTGATGTATAGAGCTTTGGAGATTTGTATTTTATTTTCGAGTTAGTTGTTGTATTTATTCGAGAGACTTGTTGTATTTGAAGAATTGAGATTAGTAGATTTATATTATTGTGGGTTTGTTTAGATGCTCTATACCTTGTCACTTATGGATTTGGATTTATTTTATCGATAGTGGTGATCCGTTCGCTCTCCCCGGGCGGGCGGGGTGTTACAAATGGTATCAGAGCTTAGGTATACGGCAACCCACGGGGCATGAGTTTTGGGTTCATTGCGTGGTTAGCAATTTTTGGAGATAGAAAATTTTAGGTGATATTCGTGATAGGTTTCGAGATTAGAGGTGAGGAATTATTTTTGTTGATTGTTAGCCTGATTTTTTAGAGTTAGACTTTCGGCAAATTTCAAGGGCGAAATTCTATTGTTAGTTGGAAGTGTAAGAACCCGCGTAATTTTGGGCTATTTTAATTAATTTCTGGAAAATGGAGGAAAATAAAGTTTTAGATAAAATTATTTTTATCGCTCAAATATGTTGAATATTATTTTTAAAGGCGAGAATTTCAAACGGTTTCGAAAACGGAGTTAAAAGGGATTTTAAAATGATTTTTAAATGTTTTTAACTCTTGGAGTTGTTTTGACTTCCAACTCTTCATTTCTTTGCCTTATTTAAAGGAGTCTTTTGGCTTCCAACTCTTCATTTCTTTGCATTATAAAAGGAGTCATGGGCAACCCTTTTTAACCTATTTTTGGCACAACTTTTGGCAGCAAATATATTTTATATTTCTCTTCTTTTTATATACACATTGGCCCTTGAGATTTGTGAGTTCCAACCTTAGATTAGAGGTGTTCTTGGGGCTATTTTGTTGGAGGTTGTTGGAGGAGATTTTGTAGATGTTTTTGTTGATCTTGAGGATGTGATCGTTGGTTTCTCATCATGATTTGAGGTGTGGAGTTTTACCCAATATGCTCCTTAAATCTCGCGAGTGTCATTCTCTTTGAATTCTTGTTAATTGAATTCATATTTGAATTGCTAAATTCAATTGGAATCTGGAAATTATTGTTGGAATCTAATTTTGATTCATGTGGTATTATTATTTGTGTTGGGCATGTTGTCAGGAGATTTTAATATGGCACTGATTTTGGGCACCCGCCAAGATTCATGTTTCGGCTACTTGATAAAGTATGGCGTGGTATGGTGAGGCCTGGTGACCCGGTTAAAGTGTTGTTGAGAAATTATAATGATCAAATGCTTTTGAGATTTGCATTTTGATTTGAATATTCGTACTCGTGTTGTTACGCTTTATTCATCGATAACATATATTTGTTGAGCATCTTTCCTGTCGTATTGTGTACTTCCCCATATTTTCTTTTAGTGGCAGGTTAGCGCGGATTTTGGGGCGCTATGGAAATTGATTTTAGCGAGGATTGTTTGGGAAAGATTTGTATTATTTTGATGTATAGAGCTTTGGATATTTGTATTTTATTTTCGAGTTAGTTGTTGTATTTATTCGAGAGACTTCTTGTATTTGAAGAATTGATATTAGTATATTTATATTATTATGGGTTTGTTTAGATGCTCTATACCTTGTCACTTATGGATTTGGATTTATTTTATCGATAGTGGTGCTCCGTTCGCTCTCCCCGGGCGGGGTGTTACAAATGGTATCAGAGCTTAGGTATACGGCAACCCTCGGGGCTTGAGTTTTGGGTGCAATGCGTGGTTAGCAATTTTTGGAGATAGAAAATTTTAGGTGATATTCGTGATAGGTTTAGAGATTAGAGGTGAGGAATTATTTTTGGAGACGAAATTATTTTTGGAGATTGTTAGCCTGATTTTTGAGAGTTAGGCATTCGGCGAATTTCGAGGGCGAAATTCCATTGTTAGTGGGAAGTGTAAGAACCCGCATAATTTTGGGCTATTTTAATTAATTTCTGGAAAATGGAGGAAAATAAAGTTTTAGATAAAATTATTTTTATTGCTCAAATATGTTGAATATTATTTTTAAAGACGAGAATTTCAAACGGTTTCGAAAACGGAGTTAAAAGGGATTTTAAAATGATTTTTAAATGTTTTTAACTCTTGGAGTTGTTTTGACTTCCAACTCTTCATTTCTTTGCCTTATTTAAAGGAGTCGTTTGGCTTCCAACTCTTCATTTCTTTGCATTATAAAAGGAGTCATGGGCAACCCTTTTAAACCAATTTTTGGCACAACTTTTGGCAGCCAATATATTTAATATTCTTCTTCTTTTTATATACACATTGGCCCTTGAGATTTGTGAGTTCCAACCTTAAATTAGAGGTGTTCTTGGGGCTATTTTGTTGGAGGTTGTTGGATGAGATTTTGTAGATCTTTTTGTTGATCTTGAGGATGTGATCGTTGGTTTCTCATCATGATTTGAGGTGTGGAGTTTTACCCAATATGCTCCTTAAATCTCGCGAGTGTCATTCTCTTTGAATTCTTGTTAATTGAACTCATATTTGAATTGTTAAATTCAATTGGAATCTGGAAATTATTGTTGGAATCTAATTTTGATTCATGTTGTATTATTATTTGTGTTGGGCATGTTGTCATGAGATTTTAATATGGCACTGATGTTGGGCACCCGACAAGATTCATGTTTCGGCTACTTGATAAAGTATGGCGCGGTATGGTGAGGCCTGGTGACCCGGTTAAAGTGTTGTTGAGAAATTATAATGATGAAATGCTATTGAGATTTGCATTTTGATTTGAATATTCGTACTCGTGTTGTTACGCTTTATTCATCGCTAACATATATTTGTTGAGCATCTTTCCTGTCGTATTGTGTACTTCCCCATATTTTCTTTTAGTGGCAGGTTAGCGCGGATTTTGGGGCGCTATGGAGATTGATTTTAGCGAGGATTGTTTGGGAAAGATTTGTATTATTTTGATGTATAGAGCTTTGGAGATTTCTATTTTATTTTCGAGTTAGTTGTTGTATTTATTCGAGAGACTTGTTGTATTTGAAGAATTGAGATTAGTCGATTTATATTATTGTGGGTTTGTTTAGATGCTCTATACCTTGTCACTTATGGATTTGGATTTATTTTATCGATAGTGGTGCTCCGTTCGCTCTCCCCGGGCGGGCGGGGTGTTACAAATGGTATCAGAGCTTAGGTATACGGCAACCCTCGGGGCTTGAGTTTTGGGCTCATTGCGTGGTTCGCAATTTTTGGAGATAGAAATTTCAGGTGATATTCGTGATAGGTTTCGAGATTAGAGGTGAGGAATTATTTTTGGGGACGAAATTATTTTTGTAGATTGTTAGCCTGATTTTTGAGAGTTAGGCATTCGGCGAATTTCGAGGGTGAAATTCCATTGTTAGTGGGGAAGTGTAACAACCCGCTTAATTTTGTGCTATTTTAATTAATTTTTGGAAAATGGAGGAAAATAAAGTTTTAGATAAAATTATTTTTATTGCTCAAATATGTTGAATATTATTTTTAAAGGCGAGAATTTCAAACGGTTTCGAAAAAGAGTTAAAAGGGATTTTAAAATGATTTTTAAATATTTTTAACTCTTGGAGTTGTTTTGACTTCCAACTCTTCATTTCTTTGCCTTATTTAAAGGAGTCTCTTGGCTTTCAACTCTTCATTTCTTTGCATTATAAAAGGAGTCATGGGCAACCCTTTTAAACCTATTTTTGGCACAACTTTTGGCAGCAAATATATTTTATATTCCTCTTCTTTTTATATACACATTGGCCCTTAAGATTCGTGATTTCCAACCTTAGATTAGAGGTGTTCTTTGGGCTATTTTGTTGGAGGTTCTTGGAGGAGCTTTTGTAGATCTTTTTGTTGATCTTGAGGATGTGATCGTTGGTCTCTCATCATGATTTGAGGTGTGGGGTTTTACACAATATGCTCCTTAAATCTCGCGAGTGTCATTCTCTTTGAGTTCTTGTTAATTGAACTCATATTTGAATTGCTAAATTCAATTGGAATCTGGAAATTATTGTTGGAATCGAATTTTGATTTATGTGGTATTATTATTTGTGTTGGGCATGTTGTCATGAGATTTTAATATGGCACTGATGTTGGGCACCCGCCAAGATTCATGTTTCGGCTACTTGATAAAGTATGGCGCGGTATGGTGAGGCCTGGTGACCCGGTTAAAGTGTTATTGAGAAATTATAATGATGAAATGCTATTGAGATATGCATTTTGATTTGAATATTCATACTCGTGTTGTTACGCTATATTCATCGCTAACATATATTTTTTTAGCATCTTTCCTGTCGTATTGTGTACTTCCCCATATTTTCTTTTAGTGGCAGGTTAGCGCGGATTTTTGGGCGCTATGGAGATTGATTTTAGCGAGGATTGTTTGTGAAAGATTTGTATTATTTTGATGTATAGAGCTTTGGAGATTTGTATTTTATTTTCGAGTTAGTTGTTGTATTTATTCGAGAGACTTGTTGTATTTGAAGAATTGAGATTAGTGGATTTATATTATTGTGGGTTTATTTAGATGCTCTATACCTTGTCACTTATGGATTTGGATTTATTTTATCGATAGTGGTGCTCCGTTCGCTCTCCCCGGGAGGGCGGGGTGTTACAAATGGTATCAGAGCTTAGGTATACGGCAACCCTCGGGGCTTGAGTTTTGGGTTCATTGCGTGGTTAGCAATTTTTGGAGATAGAAAATTTTAGGTGATATTCGTGATAGGTTTCGAGATTAGAGGTGAGGAATTATTTTTGGAGACGAAATTATTTTTGTAGATTGTTAGCCTGATTTTTTAGAGTTAGGCATTCGGCGAATTTCGAGGGCGAAATTCCATTGTTAGTGGGGAAGTGTAAGAACCCGCGTAATTTTGGGCTATTTTAATTAATTTCTGGAAAATGGAGGAAAATAAAGTTTTAGATAAAATTATTTTTTTTGCTCAAATATGTTGAATATTATTTTTAAAGGCGAGAATTTCAAACGGTTTCGAAAACGGAGTTAAAAGGGATTTTAAAATGATTTTTAAATGTTTTTAACTCTTGGAGTTGTTTTGACTTCCAGCGCTTCATTTCTTTGCCTTATTTAAAGGAGTCTTTTGGCTTCCAACTCTTCAATTCTATGCATTATAAAAGGAGTCATGGGCAACCCTTTTTAACCTATTTTTGGCACAACTTTTGGTAGCAAATATATTTTATATTCCTCTTCTTTTTATATACACATTGGCCCTTGAGATTTGTGAGTTCCAACCTTTGATTAGAGGTGTTCTTGGGCTATTTTGTTGGAGGTTCTTGGGGGAGCTTTTGTAGATCTTTTTGTTAATCTTGAGGATGTGATCGTTGGTTTCTCATCATGATTTTAGGTGTGGGGTTTTACACAATATGCTCCTTAAATCTCGCGAGTGTCATTCTCTTTGAATTCTTGTTAATTGAACTCATATTTGAAATGCTAAATTCAATTGGAATCTGGAAATTATTGTTGGAATCGAATTTTGATTCATGTGGTATTATTATTTTTGTTGGTCATGTTGTCATGAGATTTTAATATGGCACTGATGTTGGGCACCCGCCAAGATTCATGTTTCGGCTACTTGATAAAGTATGGCGCGGTATGGTGAGACCTGGTGACCCGGTTAAAGTGTTGTTGAGAAATTATAATGATGAAATGCTATTGAGATTTGCATTTTGATTTTAATATCCGTACTCGTGTTGTTACTCTTTATTCATCGCTAACATATATTTGTTGAGCATCTTTCCTGTCGTATTGTGTGCTTCCCTATATTTTCTTTTAGTGGCAGGTTAGCGCGGATTTTGTGGCGCTGTGGAGATTGATTTTAGCAAGGATTGTTTGGGAAAGATTTGTATTATTTTGATGTATAGAGCTTTGGAGATTTGTATTTTATTTTTGAGTTAGTTGTTGTATTTACTCGAGAGACTTGTTGTATTTGAAGAATTGAGATTAGTGGGTTTATATTATTGTGGGTTTATTTAGATGCTCTATACCTTGTCACTTATGGATTTGGATTTATTTTATCGATAGTGGTGCTCCGTTCGCTCTCCCGGGAGGGCGGGGTGTTACAAATGGTATCCGAGCTTAGGTATAAGGCAACCCTCGGGGCTTGAGTTTTGGGTTCATTGCGTGGTTAGCAATTTTTGGAGATAGAAAATTTTAGGTGATATTCGTGACAGGTTTCGAGATTAGAGGTGAGGAATTATGTTTGGAGACGAAATTATTTTTGGAGATTGTTAGCCTGATTTTTTAGAGTTAGGCATTCGGCGAATTTCGAGGGCGAAATTCCATTGTTAGTGGGGAAGTGTAAGAACCATCGTAATTTTGGGTTATTTTAATTAATTTCTGGAAAATGGAGGAAAATAAAGTTTTAGATAAATTTATTTTTATTGCTCAAATATGTTGAATATTATTTTTAAAGGCGAGAATTTCAAACGGTTTCGAAAACGGAGTTAAAAGGGATTTTAAAATGATTTTTAAATGTTTTTAACTCTTGCAGTTGTTTTGACTTCCAACTCTTCATTTCTTTGCCTTATTTAAAGGAGTCTTTTGGCTTCCAACTCTTCATTTCTTTGCATTATAAATGGAGTCATATGCAACCCTTTTTAACCTATTTTTGGCACAACTTTTGGCAGCAATTATATTTTATATTCCTCTTCATTTTATATACACATTGGCCCTTGAGATTTGTGAGTTCCAACCTTAGATTAGATGTGTTCTTGGGGCTATTTTGTTGGAGGTTCTTGGAGGAACTTTTGTAGATCTTTTTATTGATCCTGAGGATGTGATCGTAGGTTTCTCATTATGATTTGAGGTATGGAGTTTTACACAATATGCTCCTTAAATCTCGCAAGTGTCATTCTCTTTGAATTCTTGTTAATTGAACTCATATTTGAATTGCTAAATTCAATTGGAATCTGGAAATTATTGTTGGAATCTAATTTTGATTCATGTGGTATTATTATTTGTGTTGGGCATGTTGTCATGAGATTTTAATATGGCACTGATGTTGGGCACCCGCCAATATTCATGTTTCGGCTACTTTATAAAGTATGGCGCGGCATGGTGAGGGCTGGTGACCCGGTTAAAGTGTTGTTGAGAAATTATAATGATGAAATGCTATTGAGATTTGCATTTTGATTTTAATATCCGTACTCATGTTGTTACGCTTTATTCATCGCTAACATATATTTGTTGAGCATCTTTCCTGTCGTATTGTGTACTTCCCCATATTTTCTTTTAGTGGCAGGTTAGCGCGGATTTTGGGGCTCTATGGAGATTGATTTTAGCGAGGATTGTTTGGGAAAGATTTGTATTATTTTGATGTATTGAGCTTTGGAGATTTGTATTTTATTTTCGAGTTAGTTGTTGTATTTATTCGAGAGACTTGTTGTATTTGAAGAATTGAGATTAGTAGATTTATATTATTGTGGGTTTTTTTAGATGCTCTATACCTTGTCACTTATGGATTTGGATTTATTTTATCGATAGTGGTACTCCGTTCTCTCTCCCCGGGCGGGCGGGGTGTTACAAATTGTATCAGAGCTTAGGTATAAGGCAACCCTCGGGGCTTGAGTTTTGGGTTCATTGCGTGGTTAGCAATTTTTGGAGATAGAAAATTTTAGGTGATATTCGTGATAGGTTTCGAGATTAGAGGTGAGGAATTATTTTTGGAGACGAAATTATTTTTGGAGATTGTTGGCCTGATTTTTTAGAGTTAGGATTTCGGCGAATTTCGAGGGCGAAATTCCATTGTTAGTGGGGAAGTGTAAGAACCCGCGTAATTTTGGGCTATTTTAATTAATTTCTGGAAAATGGAAGAAAATAAAGTTTTAGATAAAATTATTTTTATTGCTCAAATATGTTGAATATTATTTTTAAAGGCGAGAATTTCAAACGGTTTCGAAAACGGAGTTAAAAGGGATTTTAAAATGATTTTAAAATGTTTTTAACTCTTGGAGTTGTTTTGACTTCCAACTCTTCATTTCTTTGCCTTATTTAAAGGAGTCTTTTGGCTTCCAACTCTTCATTTCTTTGCATTATAAAAGGAGTCATGGGCAACCCTTTTTAACCTATTTTTGGCACAACTTTTGGCAGCAAATATATTTTATATTCCTCTTCTTTTTATATACACATTGGCCCTTGAGATTTGTGAGTTCCAACCTTAGATTAGAGGTGTTCTTGGGGCTATTTTGTTGGAGGTTCTTGGAGGATGTGATCGTTGGTTTATCATCATGATTTGAGGTGTGGAGGTTTACCCAATATGCTCCTTAAATCTCGCGAGTGTCATTCTCTTTGAATTCTTGTTAATTGAACTCATATTTGAATTGCTAAATTCGATTGGAATCTGGAAATTATTGTTGGAATCTAATTTTGATTCATATGGTATTATTATTCGTGTTGGGCATGTTGTCATGAGATTTTAATATGGCACTAATGTTGGGTACCCGCCAAGATTCATGTTTCGGCTACTTGATAAAGTATGGCGCGGTATGGTGAGGCCTGGTGACCCGGTTAAAGTGTTGTTGAGAAATTATAATGATGAAATGCTATTGAGATTTGCATTTTGATTTGAATATTCGTACTCGTGTTGTTACGCTTTATTCATCGCTAACATATATTTGTTGAGCATCTTTCCTGTCGTATTGTGTACTTCCCCATATTTTCTTTTAGTGGCAGGTTAGCGCGGATTTTGGGGCGCTATGGAGATTGATTTTAGCGAGGATTGTTTGGGAAAGATTTGTATTATTTTGATGTATAGAGCTTTGGAGATTTTTATTTTATTTTCGAGTTAGTTGTTGTATTTATTCGAGAGACTTGTTGTATTTGAAGAATTGAGATTAGTCGATTTATATTATTGTGGGTTTGTTTAGATGCTCTATACCTTGTCACTTATGGATTTGGATTTATTTTATCGATAGTGGTGCTCCGTTCGCTCTCCCCGGGCGGGCGGGGTGTTACAAATGGTATCAGAGCTTAGGTATACGGCAACCCTCGGGGCTTGAGTTTTGGGCTCATTGCGTGGTTCGCAATTTTTGGAGATAGAAATTTCAGGTGATATTCGTGATAGGTTTCGAGATTAGAGGTGAGGAATTATTTTTGGGGACGAAATTATTTTTGTAGATTGTTAGCCTGATTTTTGAGAGTTAGGCATTCGGCGAATTTCGAGGGTGAAATTCCATTGTTAGTGGGGAAGTGTAACAACCCGCTTAATTTTGTGCTATTTTAATTAATTTTTGGAAAATGGAGGAAAATAAATTTTTAGATAAAATTATTTTTATTGCTCAAATATGTTGAATATTATTTTTTAAAGGCGAGAATTTCAAACGGTTTTGAAAAAGAGTTAAAAGGGATTTTAAAATGATTTTTAAATATTTTTAACTCTTGGAGTTGTTTTGACTTCCAACTCTTCATTTCTTTGCCTTATTTAAAGGAGTCTCTTGGCTTTCAACTCTTCATTTCTTTGCATTATAAAAGGAGTCATGGGCAACCCTTTTAAACCTATTTTTGGCACAACTTTTGGCAGCAAATATATTTTATATTCCTCTTCTTTTTATATACACATTGGCCCTTAAGATTCGTGATTTCCAACCTTAGATTAGAGGTGTTCTTTGGGCTATTTTGTTGGAGGTTCTTGGAGGAGCTTTTGTAGATCTTTTTGTTGATCTTGAGGATGTGATCGTTGGTCTCTCATCATGATTTGAGGTGTGGGGTTTTACACAATATGCTCCTTAAATCTCGCGAGTGTCATTCTCTTTGAGTTCTTGTTAATTGAACTCATATTTGAATTGCTAAATTCAATTGGAATCTGGAAATTATTGTTGGAATCGAATTTTGATTTATGTGGTATTATTATTTGTGTTGGGCATGTTGTCATGAGATTTTAATATGGCACTGATGTTGGGCACCCGCCAAGATTCATGTTTCGGCTACTTGATAAAGTATGGCGCGGTATGGTGAGGCCTGGTGACCCGGTTAAAGTGTTATTGAGAAATTATAATGATGAAATGCTATTGAGATATGCATTTTGATTTGAATATTCATACTCGTGTTGTTACGCTATATTCATCGCTAACATATATTTTTTTAGCATCTTTCCTGTTTTATTGTGTACTTCCCCATATTTTCTTTTAGTGGCAGGTTAGCGCGGATTTTTGGGCGCTATGGAGATTGATTTTAGCGAGGATTGTTTGTGAAAGATTTGTATTATTTTGATGTATAGAGCTTTGGAGATTTGTATTTTATTTTCGAGTTAGTTGTTGTATTTATTCGAGAGACTTGTTGTATTTGAAGAATTGAGATTAGTGGATTTATATTATTGTGGGTTTATTTAGATGCTCTATACCTTGTCACTTATGGATTTGGATTTATTTTATCGATAGTGGTGCTCCGTTCGCTCTCCCCGGGAGGGCGGGGTGTTACAAATGGTATCAGAGCTTAGGTATACGGCAACCCTCGGGGCTTGAGTTTTGGGTTCATTGCGTGGTTAGCAATTTTTGGAGATAGAAAATTTTAGGTGATATTCGTGATAGGTTTCGAGATTAGAGGTGAGGAATTATTTTTGGAGACGAAATTATTTTTGTAGATTGTTAGCCTGATTTTTTAGAGTTAGGCATTCGGCGAATTTCGAGGGCGAAATTCCATTGTTAGTGGGGAAGTGTAAGAACCCGCGTAATTTTGGGCTATTTTAATTAATTTCTGGAAAATGGAGGAAAATAAAGTTTTAGATAAAATTATTTTTTTTGCTCAAATATGTTGAATATTATTTTTAAAGGCGAGAATTTCAAACGGTTTCGAAAACGGAGTTAAAAGGGATTTTAAAATGATTTTTAAATGTTTTTAACTCTTGGAGTTGTTTTGACTTCCAGCGCTTCATTTCTTTGCCTTATTTAAAGGAGTCTTTTGGCTTCCAACTCTTCAATTCTATGCATTATAAAAGGAGTCATGGGCAACCCTTTTTAACCTATTTTTGGCACAACTTTTGGTAGCAAATATATTTTATATTCCTCTTCTTTTTATATACACATTGGCCCTTGAGATTTGTGAGTTCCAACCTTTGATTAGAGGTGTTCTTGGGCTATTTTGTTGGAGGTTCTTGGGGGAGCTTTTGTAGATCTTTTTGTTAATCTTGAGGATGTGATCGTTGGTTTCTCATCATGATTTTAGGTGTGGGGTTTTACACAATATGCTCCTTAAATCTCGCGAGTGTCATTCTCTTTGAATTCTTGTTAATTGAACTCATATTTGAAATGCTAAATTCAATTGGAATCTGGAAATTATTGTTGGAATCGAATTTTGATTCATGTGGTATTATTATTTTTGTTGGTCATGTTGTCATGAGATTTTAATATGGCACTGATGTTGGGCACCCGCCAAGATTCATGTTTCGGCTACTTGATAAAGTATGGCGCGGTATGGTGAGACCTGGTGACCCGGTTAAAGTGTTGTTGAGAAATTATAATGATGAAATGCTATTGAGATTTGCATTTTGATTTTAATATCCGTACTCGTGTTGTTACTCTTTATTCATCGCTAACATATATTTGTTGAGCATCTTTCCTGTCGTATTGTGTGCTTCCCTATATTTTCTTTTAGTGGCAGGTTAGCGCGGATTTTGTGGCGCTGTGGAGATTGATTTTAGCAAGGATTGTTTGGGAAATATTTGTATTATTTTGATGTATAGAGCTTTGGAGATTTGTATTTTATTTTTGAGTTAGTTGTTGTATTTACTCGAGAGACTTGTTGTATTTGAAGAATTGAGATTAGTGGGTTTATATTATTGTGGGTTTATTTAGATGCTCTATACCTTGTCACTTATGGATTTGGATTTATTTTATCGATAGTGGTGCTCCGTTCGCTCTCCCGGGCGGGCGGGGTGTTACAAATGGTATCCGAGCTTAGGTATAAGGCAACCCTCGGGGCTTGAGTTTTGGGTTCATTGCGTGGTTAGCAATTTTTGGAGATAGAAAATTTTAGGTGATATTCGTGACAGGTTTCGAGATTAGAGGTGAGGAATTATGTTTGGAGACGAAATTATTTTTGGAGATTGTTAGCCTGATTTTTTAGAGTTAGGCATTCGGCGAATTTCGAGGGCGAAATTCCATTGTTAGTGGGGAAGTGTAAGAACCATCGTAATTTTGGGTTATTTTAATTAATTTCTGGAAAATGGAGGAAAATAAAGTTTTAGATAAAATTATTTTTATTGCTCAAATATGTTGAATATTATTTTTAAAGGCGAGAATTTCAAACGGTTTCGAAAACGGAGTTAAAAGGGATTTTAAAATGATTTTTAAATGTTTTTAACTCTTGCAGTTGTTTTGACTTCCAACTCTTCATTTCTTTGCCTTATTTAAAGGAGTCTTTTGGCTTCCAACTCTTCATTTCTTTGCATTATAAATGGAGTCATATGCAACCCTTTTTAACCTATTTTTGGCACAACTTTTGGCAGCAATTATATTTTATATTCCTCTTCATTTTATATACACATTGGCCCTTGAGATTTGTGAGTTCCAACCTTAGATTAGATGTGTTCTTGGGGCTATTTTGTTGGAGGTTCTGGAGGAACTTTTGTAGATCTTTTTATTGATCCTGAGGATGTGATCGTAGGTTTCTCATTATGATTTGAGGTATGGAGTTTTACACAATATGCTCCTTAAATCTCGCAAGTGTCATTCTCTTTGAATTCTTGTTAATTGAACTCATATTTGAATTGCTAAATTCAATTGGAATCTGGAAATTATTGTTGGAATCTAATTTTGATTCATGTGGTATTATTATTTGTGTTGGGCATGTTGTCATGAGATTTTAATATGGCACTGATGTTGGGCACCCGCCAATATTCATGTTTCGGCTACTTTATAAAGTATGGCGCGGCATGGTGAGGGCTGGTGACCCGGTTAAAGTGTTGTTGAGAAATTATAATGATGAAATGCTATTGAGATTTGCATTTTGATTTTAATATCCGTACTCATGTTGTTACGCTTTATTCATCGCTAACATATATTTGTTGAGCATCTTTCCTGTCGTATTGTGTACTTCCCCATATTTTCTTTTAGTGGCAGGTTAGCGCGGATTTTGGGGCTCTATGGAGATTGATTTTAGCGAGGATTGTTTGGGAAAGATTTGTATTATTTTGATGTATTGAGCTTTGGAGATTTGTATTTTATTTTCGAGTTAGTTGTTGTATTTATTCGAGAGACTTGTTGTATTTGAAGAATTGAGATTAGTAGATTTATATTATTGTGGGTTTTTTTAGATGCTCTATACCTTGTCACTTATGGATTTGGATTTATTTTATCGATAGTGGTACTCCGTTCTCTCTCCCCGGGCGGGCGGGGTGTTACAAATTGTATCAGAGCTTAGGTATAAGGCAACCCTCGGGGCTTGAGTTTTGGGTTCATTGCGTGGTTAGCAATTTTTGGAGATAGAAAATTTTAGGTGATATTCGTGATAGGTTTCGAGATTAGAGGTGAGGAATTATTTTTGGAGACGAAATTATTTTTGGAGATTGTTGGCCTGATTTTTTAGAGTTAGGATTTCGGCGAATTTCGAGGGCGAAATTCCATTGTTAGTGGGGAAGTGTAAGAACCCGCGTAATTTTGGGCTATTTTAATTAATTTCTGGAAAATGGAAGAAAATAAAGTTTTAGATAAAATTATTTTTATTGCTCAAATATGTTGAATATTATTTTTAAAGGCGAGAATTTCAAACGGTTTCGAAAACGGAGTTAAAAGGGATTTTAAAATGATTTTAAAATGTTTTTAACTCTTGCAGTTGTTTTGACTTCCAACTCTTCATTTCTTTGCCTTATTTAAAGGAGTCTTTTGGCTTCCAACTCTTCATTTCTTTGCATTATAAAAGGAGTCATGGGCAACCCTTTTTAACCTATTTTTGGCACAACTTTTGGCAGCAAATATATTTTATATTCCTCTTCTTTTTATATACACATTGGCCCTTGAGATTTGTGAGTTCCAACCTTAGATTAGAGGTGTTCTTGGGGCTATTTTGTTGGAGGTTCTTGGAGGATGTGATCGTTGGTTTATCATCATGATTTGAGGTGTGGAGGTTTACCCAATATGCTCCTTAAATCTCGCGAGTGTCATTCTCTTTGAATTCTTGTTAATTGAACTCATATTTGAATTGCTAAATTCGATTGGAATCTGGAAATTATTGTTGGAATCTAATTTTGATTCATATGGTATTATTATTCGTGTTGGGCATGTTGTCATGAGATTTTAATATGGCACTAATGTTGGGTACCCGCCAAGATTCATGTTTCGGCTACTTGATAAAGTATGGCGCGGTATGGTGAGGCCTGGTGACCCGGTTAAAGTGTTGTTGAGAAATTATAATGATGAAATGCTATTGAGATTTGCATTTTGATTTGAATATTCATACTCGTGTTGTTACGCTTTATTCATCGCTAACATATATTTGTTGAGCATCTTTCCTGTCGTATTGTGTACTTCCCCATATTTTCTTTTAGTGGCAGGTTAGCGCGGATTTTGGGGCGCTATGGAGATTGATTTTAGCGAGGATTGTTTGGGAAAGATTTGTATTATTTTGATGTATAGAGCTTTGGAGATTTTTATTTTATTTTCGAGTTAGTTGTTGTATTTATTCGAGAGACTTGTTGTATTTGAAGAATTGAGATTAGTCGATTTATATTATTGTGGGTTTGTTTAGATGCTCTATACCTTGTCACTTATGGATTTGGATTTATTTTATCGATAGTGATGCTCCGTTCGCTCTCCCCGGGCGGGCGGGGTGTTACAAATGGTATCAGAGCTTAGGTATACGGCAACCCTCGGGGCTTGAGTTTTGGGCTCATTGCGTGGTTCGCAATTTTTGGAGATAGAAATTTCAGGTGATATTCGTGATAGGTTTCGAGATTAGAGGTGAGGAATTATTTTTGGGGACGAAATTATTTTTGTAGATTGTTAGCCTGATTTTTGAGAGTTAGGCATTCGGCGAATTTCGAGGGTGAAATTCCATTGTTAGTGGGGAAGTGTAACAACCCGCTTAATTTTGTGCTATTTTAATTAATTTTTGGAAAATGGAGGAAAATAAAGTTTTAGATAAAATTATTTTTATTGCTCAAATATGTTGAATATTATTTTTAAAGGCGAGAATTTCAAACGGTTTCGAAAAAGAGTTAAAAGGGATTTTAAAATGATTTTTAAATATTTTTAACTCTTGGAGTTGTTTTGACTTCCAACTCTTCATTTCTTTGCCTTATTTAAAGGAGTCTCTTGGCTTTCAACTCTTCATTTCTTTGCATTATAAAAGGAGTCATGGGCAACCCTTTTAAACCTATTTTTGGCACAACTTTTGGCAGCAAATATATTTTATATTCCTCTTCTTTTTATATACACATTGGCCCTTAAGATTCGTGATTTCCAACCTTAGATTAGAGGTGTTCTTTGGGCTATTTTGTTGGAGGTTCTTGGAGGAGCTTTTGTAGATCTTTTTGTTGATCTTGAGGATGTGATCGTTGGTCTCTCATCATGATTTGAGGTGTGGGGTTTTACACAATATGCTCCTTAAATCTCGCGAGTGTCATTCTCTTTGAGTTCTTGTTAATTGAACTCATATTTGAATTGCTAAATTCAATTGGAATCTGGAAATTATTGTTGGAATCGAATTTTGATTTATGTGGTATTATTATTTGTGTTGGGCATGTTGTCATGAGATTTTAATATGGCACTGATGTTGGGCACCCGCCAAGATTCATGTTTCGGCTACTTGATAAAGTATGGCGCGGTATGGTGAGGCCTGGTGACCCGGTTAAAGTGTTATTGAGAAATTATAATGATGAAATGCTATTGAGATATGCATTTTGATTTGAATATTCATACTCGTGTTGTTACGCTATATTCATCGCTAACATATATTTTTTTAGCATCTTTCCTGTCGTATTGTGTACTTCCCCATATTTTCTTTTAGTGGCAGGTTAGCGCGGATTTTTGGGCGCTATGGAGATTGATTTTAGCGAGGATTGTTTGTGAAAGATTTGTATTATTTTGATGTATAGAGCTTTGGAGATTTGTATTTTATTTTCGAGTTAGTTGTTGTATTTATTCGAGAGACTTGTTGTATTTGAAGAATTGAGATTAGTGGATTTATATTATTGTGGGTTTATTTAGATGCTCTATACCTTGTCACTTATGGATTTGGATTTATTTTATCGATAGTGGTGCTCCGTTCGCTCTCCTCGAGCGGGTGGGGTGTTACAAAATTATATATGAGGGAGTTTGGTTGGAGATTTTAGAATGGGTTTGCACGTCCTTGAAAATCTTGAAAAATCGCTACATAGTTGTGAACATTATTGGTGTGGAAATCATTTGACTTTGATTTGTTGATTTGCATAAGACGATATCATCTAAATTCAACAAATTTTTATACCTAAGGATACCTTTGATGTTCATTCATTAGGAGTAAACATATGCATCGTGCACATATGATTGATTGAGTTTGTTTTCCTATCGAATGTGTTCACACCCATTCATTCCATTTCCATGACTTGGTTGTTTTAGTTTAAATCCATGGTGTGCTTTTTAGTATCTTATTTTTGTATGAAAAATTTGAAAAAAAAAATAAAAATAGTTTGTCATTTGATTGATCCTTGTTTTGAATACCATGATACCCTGTCTTTGCTTGTTTGATTTTTTCTTCTCATATGTCTATTTGGAGACGTAATAAAAAGGGGGAGAAGAATTATCATTTTATGGGGGAGTTTGAATTTTGGGGGATTTTTTGAGATTTGACTTATACTTTCATCATAAATTGGTATCTATGTTTATCTCATTTCAAACCCGATATGTCACTTGGAATTTGCTTTATCTAATGTGTGTAGGTACTACATTGATGATCATTGAATTGCACACCCTGATGAAAAAGACTTTGAGATTTTTGAAGAACAAACAACGAAGACTTATTCATTTGTATCTTTCCAGTTTTGGGTTCATGGGATGGTAGATTTGTATAGGCAGTTTTGTATTTGATAATTCAGATTTTTATGTATGTACTGGCATAAACATAGGGGGAGATTTGTAAGGACATTTTTATCATGTCCAAAATGTTACATTTATGTATGTCGTACGCTGCTACATTTGGCACGTCTCAACACGATCTCACACGATGACCTCAATCCAAATTCCGAGAATCAAGCATTCATCATCTCCATCATGTATCCCACATCTGCCTCAACGACTTCACGTTCCATGATTTTAGGGACTTAATGCAAGTGGTACGCAAGAGAAGTCAAAACAGTGAAAGAAGGCTAGATATGGATGTTCAAGGGTATTTTGGTAATTTTATAGCCATCGTCTAGAGGTCTGGTCATCTATAAAGTTGAAAAGATCTCCGCAATAAAGACTCTGGAAGAAACGGCACCTTAATCCGAGCTACGGTGAAGAAGTTATGGCCCTTTGAAAATAAAGAAAATTTCGAGAAAAGACTTGGAAGAATGATATGTGTTTAATCCCCAAAACCAGCGAACTTTCGCGAATCGCAGGCAAAATTGGTTCGGGGGTGAACCAGTTCGCGGTACACCCGAACCGATTCAGGGTACCTGACGCTGGCAAGATTTTCAGAATTTTAAAACTCTTTTTGATTTCCTTATAAAAGCCAACTTCGAGGGAGTTATTTTGCAAGACTTTGAAAGACATTTTTGAGAGTTCTATCACCTCAAGTCTTCATATTTTTTAGTCCCAAAACTCATGTTTTGATTCACACAAAATTCTCATATACTTTTGTGAATCTTTTGGAACCCAAGAACACTTTGTTTTTGTTCATCTTTCATGGAGTGCGTGTCTATAACATATGGCTGCGTGTCATTGAGGATCTTATCGCGTGAAGATTCTTTGCTGAAGATTGGGCTGCGAGTCCTTGGAGGGTGCTGCATGTATTATCTTTCTAAGTTCAAGACTGCGTGTCTTTATGGGCTGGCTGCGTGTTGATCCATTGCATATTTCTCTATGTAATTGTAAGTTGCGATTTATGAATTCATAGTGAAATAAAGGTTTTACCTGAAAGGGTTTTTTTTTCTAAAATATGTGTCTCAACATTTTTACTGTGTCGCATGCTTTATATTTGATGGGCTGATTTAAATGCATGTTTAAGGGCTGAATTTATTTAATTTAAAAGCAGACCCTAATTAAATCAGGTTTAATTGGATATTTGGGAATTTAATCAATTATCACACAGTCGCACTTTACATCTGCTTTAGGTCGGATGCTCCATAGATCACCACGAACTCCTATCCCATGTCGCCATCAAGGACATTGTCTAGTTTTTGGTCACCATTGGCTGCGACCTTGTCAGCTTTCATTTCTATGTATTCACTGAGATGCCTAGTTTGGGCTAGTTCTTCTAAGTGCGAGTTCAAAGCCTTGTAATTATCAGTTCTGTGGTCGCCTTCCTTGTGGAATGTGAATCTCAGTGCGCTGTTCCTTTTTGTTGGGTCACTACCCATCTTCTTGGGACACTTGATGAACGATTAATCCTTAATCTTTCTCAAGATTTATAGATTGGTTCCTTGAAGACTGTGTTAACAGCCTGGAACGCATTTGAAGAATCAACCTTGTTTTCATTCTTGGAGTTGTTCTTGCCCCTATTCTTGTTCTCTTTCTTTGGAGTATCACTCTTGTCTCCTCATTTGCTCACTTTTGCTCGATCGTTATCCCCTACATTAGAGGGAACCACATCCTCATCCTTGGCATATTTTTCAATAAGAGCCATAAGGTTGTCATTGGTACTGGCTTCCTTCTTGGTTAGGGATTGGTATAGCAGAGAGGTGGTCGGCAGACCAATCTTGAAGGATGCAATGAACACTTTTTCTGAATAATCCTCCACTTTATTACAAACCTCCCAGTACCTCTTGACATAGTCGCGAAGGCTTTTTTGTGGCTTCTTCTTCACCGTGAGCAACGAGTCCATCCTCTTGGGATGGGAGCTACTGGTTATAAAGCGAGCAGTAAAGGCCTCTGCTAGAGCCTTGAAGCTCCTGACTGATGTGTAGGAAAACTTCTTGAACCACTTATGTGCTACGTCATGTAGGCTAGAAGGGAAAATTTGATACATTAAGGCATGGTTGTGGCTCCATTTGGTCATTGAGTGCTTGTACTATCGGATATGGTCAATGGGATCCGTCTTCCCATCATAGACCTTGAACCTGGGAATGATAAACTTCTTTAGGGGTTCTTCTTTTTCAATTGCCTCTGAGTGTTGAGAGCTCTTCTGGCTAGCTCCCTAGTGGACGGTTCCTCGATGGGCTACATATTGGTCCATCTCTCTACGAACCAGAATTATGATGTTCTCATCTTAACAATCGTTGCTTCAGTAGCGCCTTTCTGATCGACCACATTCTGATCGATCACACTTTGACATGTCGTGTTCAGATCTGCCTTGGTTGCGCCTAGAGTTCCTCCCTCCACTGTGAGTGTTGCTCGCCTATGGACTAGGAATCCTATCACGACACTTCCTAGTATCTCCATGGAGATCTCTCTCCATCCTTTCAAGTTGCATTTGTAGGCAAGCATTTTCTTTGACCTGGAGGCGTGTGGCCTCCTCTTGTTCTCGAAGCTTAGCTTCATAAGCACCGACTAACTTGGAGATCTACGTAGACCTAGGTTGTCCCCGACTTTCTTCAAAAGGCTGCCTTTCTTGGTGAAACCTGAGATTTGGTTGTCGACAAATTTTTGACTTGACCTTAGGTGGGACTGTGTCATCGTGAACATCGCCAACCTAAGAAATGTTGTTGTTGTGGTGAGACATTACGGGCTTTATGTTAATGAATGTTTTTTAGGAATAGAATTCGATTCTCACAGATGACGCCAATTGTGAGTGCAAGAAATATCACAATAAAGATCCATGGAAATAATTACAAATGCATAAAATAATGATCACACACAACAACAATATACGTCGTTCGAAAACTTGCCTACATCCACGAAGAGGTTACTATGTTCTTATTAGTGTCTCTTAATGCTCGAGATTACATCCCTTTGCCCCGAGCCAGGATTTAAAAGTTATAGATGTGTAAAATAAAAGATTGGGTTGTACAAGGAACTCAATTAACATGTGGATGACTCGTGGTGTCTTTGAATATCTCCTCTGATATTTTTAGTAACCAATTTGAGTTTATCCGCAAGTATTTCAATACATGTAAAATACACGAGTCTTAAGTGAATATTGTATTTGGGTCGGACAGTCCTGAAAAATGCAACTTAACACATTTAATATAGGATTAAACTGTTAAAATGGCTCTGAACTGTTTGTTGGAGAAACTCTAAATTCAAAACAAAACTTAACACAAGATGTGTTCGAAATGATTATAAACAGATTATTAAAAGAGTTTGAACGAGTTATTTCATATCTATAATGAACCAGTTTTGAAAAACAAAACTTAAACTATTAAATCAATTCAGCTAAGAAGAAGGTGATGAGAGTATGCGAAAGTACACAAGTAACTTTTTAACATGGTAAAACCCCACCCACTAGCGAAATATCCGGGGT
This sequence comes from Sambucus nigra, assembly GCA_949130495.1. Classification (NCBI taxonomy): domain Eukaryota; kingdom Viridiplantae; phylum Streptophyta; class Magnoliopsida; order Dipsacales; family Adoxaceae; genus Sambucus; species Sambucus nigra. The sequence continues at coordinate 1,392,787 of CASBWL010000028.1, forward strand.
GACATCTATGTCACAAAACAAAAAATTCACTAAAACAGAGTAACAAATTACAAGTTATTTAACACACAAACACACCTAAACTAAATTCAGAATCGTTACCAACTCCTCTCGATTAGATCTGACTTCTCTTAAGGTTGTAGTTGTTGACGTTCTCTTCAGCTTCGTAACTTTACTCGATTCCAGCTTTACGTCGACTCAACCAAGTTCAATATCATTCAATCAACACTTTAAGTGTGGTAGAGTGAAAGTGTTGTGGTGGTGTGCTCTATAACATATGCATGCAACACACTCACACTTAATACAAACAGAATGATTTATCAAATTACAAAATCACTAGATATGCAAGATTTTCCAAAATCAGTTTAGTCAAGACAATATCAGACTTTAAACCTTTGAAAACAACTGCAGATCAAAAGGGAAACTTGTTGTGAAATATCCAAGATCCTACCACTTTCTTGTTTTAAAAATAGTAAAGATAGAAAGTGCAATCCCCAATTAAGATCTCAAATCTAGATCTAAGTCTGATTTTTTGAGTAAAATGAAATCAAAACAAATATTGTTAGTTTAGGGTTTGAAAACCTAAAATTGGTTTAAAAATAACCAACAAGATAGATTCCTCGAAATAAGAAATCAAAACAGTAAACTATCGATGTGATTTGTATAACAAACACGAGATCTCAAATTTCTATGTAGAGAAACTGAGAAACTCTACCAAGGTGACTAAGTTAGAGGGATGATCAAGAACAAGAGAGGATTCATTTCTCAAACCACGAACTAAACACTCAAAGGTTTAACTCTCAGAAAAGTACTTCTGGTTTGGATTTGACGAAGTATGAATTAGGGTTTTCTTTCTCTCTCTTCTCTCTCTTCTTTTTTTTCTCTCAAACGAGGAATTAACAAAAGTATCTAATTGCCTCACCAAAGGCATCTATTTACACATCTAATCGAAGGATTTGGAACGACGACTTAAAACCAAGGGCTGAGATTAAATGAAGTTAAATCCTTGTAAATCTAAGGGTTCTCAATAAGCGGTGAAATAGCCAACTCTGATTGGTTAAAAACAGATCACTTGGATTAATCCTAATCACATGAAGACCGTAGATAAAAAACAATCCAAGGGTTTAAAGTAAGTCTCAAATATGTGAGTTACATGAAACACAAAACAAATCGCTAAATGTGTCAAATGTGTATGCTTAAGATTCATTCTCAAACGCGCATTTTAGGTTTCTAAAAAAAAGCATTTTCACCCACAATATTTTCTGCCGCTTTTGGTTTCTACCCAAGACAGTTTTAAGCAATAAAAAATAATTGCAAATCAACCATAAAGCTTTATTAAGTTCCAATTTTAATTTCCAAAAATTATTTGAAATTCTTAGAAAATGTTAAATAAATCCCAAAAATTATTTAAAAATCATTCTAAGGACATTTAACTCACACATGATCATTGCATAAATAAATCACTATAGGTATGCAGTCCTAGTATGTGGTGTATGTGTTATACCTTCGTGAACTTGTAGAGGAATATCAATGAAGATTTGAAGATTCTGAGCCTTTTTGGTTTATCTAGGGATAGACACAATTTTATCACTATTTTCAAACTAGATGAGCTCCTATATAATGTAGACTCAAGGGAGTCAAATATATAGGGTGGTTCAATCTTTCCCTTTGGAAATATGAGACAAAATCTCCTTTTAGCCCTCTAGGACTCGTAGGGATACCAAAAGAAATAAGAAAATCCTATTCTTATACAAACAACCTATCTACCCAAACTCTTAGAAATGGAAAAATTACATAACTCAACTATGTACAAACCATTACCCTATCAAAATCTGATACAATAAAGAGGTACGGAAATCTATAATAATATACCTAAGATCAAGTTCATTAGATGAGAATGTATACATGTGTTCAAGTGGACTGGACTCAAATTTCTCCCTCGTTTTGTCTCAAATGGACAAAGGGCGACAAGAATAAAAAAAAAAGATGTTATAAATAGGTAGATAAGCAGTAACTTGAATAAATAACGATAATTCACACGAATCTCCTACATAAAACAGATATAAGAGGTGCTATTTGTCATTATTCTAACATTCATGCCTTACATCCACAGAGATTGATTATAAGCAAATGAAAATATGAAAGTTATACAAATTAAGAAAATTATTCAGCCAAAACCATGCCAATTGATTTGCGTAAATATTCAAAATGCTTAAAATCCAATGGTTTTGTAAACATATTCGCCAATTGTAGATCAGTAGGCAAGTAACAATTTCTAATTCTTTTAATTCAACTAATTCTCGTATCAAGTGATATCGAATTTTAATATGTTTGGGGCGAGAATGTTGAACTGGATTTTTAGAGATGTTGATCGCACTTCGGTTATCGCAATGGAGATGTAGTTTTTCTTCATTTATACCGTAATCTTTCAGTATTAGTTGCAGCCATAATAATTGGGAACAACAACTTCCAGCTGCGATATATTCAGATTCTGCAGTAGTTAAAGAAGTGCAGTTTTGTTTTTTGTTGTTCCAACGTACCAAGTTGCTACCGATGTAGTAACATGCTCCTGAAGTACATTTACTAGCGTCGAAACACCCAGCCCAATCATCGTCAGTGTATCCTACTATAGTGCTCGATGTGTCATTAGTGTACCACAGTCCTAAATTGTGAGTGCCTTTTATGTATTTAATTATTCTTTTTACGCATAATAAATGGCTCTCTTTAGGATTATTTTGATAACGGGCGCACACACAAATAGAGTACATAATATCTGGGCGTGAGGCAGTTAGATAAAGCAAACTTCCTATCATACTACGGTATAAAGTAGAATCAATAGATTTACCATTTTCATCTTTGGAAAGTTTGACAGAGGTACTCATAGGCGTTCTATCTTCTTTAGCTATATCTGGACCAATTTTTTTTACAATCTATAATGCATATTTAGATTGCGAAACAAATAAATCTTCTGAATTTTGTTTAACTTTAAGACCTAAGAAAAATTGCAATTCCCCCATAAGCGATATTTGGAATTCTATGTGCATAATGCCTGAAAAGGACTTGGCTTTTGAAGGGGAGGTGGATCTAAAAATGATATCGTCAACATATACTTGAGCAATAGTAATGTTGTTGTCAAAATGTTTGACAAACAAGGTTTGGTCATTTCCTCCTCTCCTAAATCCATTATCTAAAAGAAAGGTGGATAGACGCTCATATCAAGCTCTAGGAGCTTGTTTTAACCCATAAAGGGCTTTCTTAAGACGATAAATATAATTTGGGTGATGAGGGTCAATAAACCCTTTGGGTTGTTCTACATAGGTCTCCTCAGTTAAAATTCTGTTAAGGAAGGCTGACTTAACATCCATTTGATATAAAGTGAAATGTAAATGATATGCTATGGCAAAAAGTAAAAGAACAGATTCGAGGCGAGTGACAGGAGCAAACCTTTCCTCGAAATCTATTCCTTCAATCTGAGAGTAGCCCTGGGTAACTAATCTAGCTTTATTCCTAATAATCATCCCAAACTCATCAGTCTTGTTTTTAAAAATCCAACGTGTGGCAATAACCCTTTTATTTTCAGGCCTGGATATAAGATACCAGACATCATGAATGACAAATTAAAGAAGTTCCTCCTGCATAGCACTTATCCACAAGGTGTCATTCAAGGCTTCATTTACATTTTTAGGATCAAAAAGAGACACAAAACATGCAAAATGAGCAATGTTATGAAGTTGAGATCTTGTACGAATATGTTCTATAGGGTTACCAACAACACTATCTAGAGGATGGTCTTTGAAAACCCAGTTAGGCACTTCAGGGGTCTAAGTCGGTAAAGACTCAGTTATTTTAAGAGAGTCATAATTTAAAATGTTTTCAGACTCATCCACAATACCTGGTCTAGTAGATTTACTTTCTACAGTAGTGTCATTTACAATCACATTAATGGATTCCATTATGGTCTTAGTTTGAAAGTTGTAAATTCGGTAGGCTCTACTGTCAGGAGAATAACCTAAAAATATAGCTTTATCTCCTCTTGTTTCAAACTTAGATAATTGTTCTCTGTATTTACCGAAATAACATGTACTACCAAAAGTTTTAAGATATTTAAGATTTGGTGTCTTGCCATACCAAAGTTCATAAAGGTCTATTTAGAATTCTTCCCAAGGTAGACTCTATTAAGAATTTAACATGCAGTACGAACTTATTCAACCTAAAAGTATTTAGGTAAATCTTTGGCATGTATCAAAACTCTTGCCATTTCCTGAATTATTTTATTTTTTCGCTCGGCTATCCCATTTTGTTGGGGTGTCTTGGGAGCACTGAACTCGTGTTTGTAACCATTATAGTCACAATATTCAATGACACCTGAATCTATGGATTCGCCTCCTCTATCACTACGGATTCTATCTACTTGGGAGTCCTTTTCATTTTCTATGTGAAGTAAGATTTTCAAAAATGCTCTAAAGGTTTCAGACTTCTGCCTATAAAGGCAACCCAAGTAAATCTCGTGTAATCATCAACCATGACTAGAATTTAACTATTGCCACAAAGACTAATAGTACGAGAAAGACCCATTAGGTCCATATGGATGAGTTCTAAGGGTTTAGAGGTTAGAATGTCTTTAACCCTTTTATGAGGTGCCTTAACTATTTTCCTTCTTGACAAGGACCACATACTATGTTAGAAATATGTTTTATTTTAGGAATACCTCTAACAATTTCCTGAGAGGACAATTTACTAAGGTTGTCATAATTTATGTGACCCATTCTGTTATGCCATAATTCATTATCATCTAATCTAGTAATGTTACAGACCTCTGTAGCGGAATTGACTGTGTAATAGTTCTCAGGAGTACGGAGTCCTGTAATTATGCACTCACCATTTTCATTTAAAAATTTTCAATTGTTCTTCGAAAAGGTGACAGTATGATTGGAGTCACAAAATTGTGAAATACTTAGTAGATTATCATTAAGACCTTTTACTATTAAGACATCTTCAAGAACAGGTAATCCTTCATCATAGAGTGTCCCTTTGCCAACGATCTGAAGTGACACACCATCTCCAAACAAGACTTTGCCTCCAGAGAAGTTAGTTTTGTTTTAAAGTTTGGATTCATCCCCGGTCATATGCTTAGAACATCCAAAGTCTAAATACCATCCACACATGGTGTGTTCAGCTTTCAAAGCACTAATCACTATGTTATATGTCATCTGGAGTACTAGATCATCCTTTCCTACCCAAATTGTTCTGGCTTTCAATTTGCGCTTATTAACTCGTATTTGATAAAACTTGGGAGATTCAGATTTTTGTCTAAATAGATTTTACGTAGGTTTTTGAAATTTATAAAAATCTTTAGCATTTGGTTGAGAAAAGACTCTAGGATTATTTCTTGATGATTGTATTTTAGTATTATAGCTTGTCTTTCTCTTTCGATAGTTATAATTTCTATCTGGTGGTTTAGGAAGGACATAATTGTTACGGCTTCTCCTAGAATGGTTTAAATTCTGATAGGTAAAGGAGGGATAGGTATGTTGGTATAGACGTTTGGAATAGCAACCATCTAAAGAATGTTCGTATACATCACAGTATGAGCAATAAAGATTGCTCGTTGTAGATAAGTCTTTAGGAAAGTTGTTGAACATAGGTTTTCCTAAATTATGACTTTGGGCATTATTTCTAGAGGGAACAGTTTGAAATGACGTCTCACTCTTTCTAATGGAAGGACAAACGTACTTGGCTTTAAGTTGAACATTATGCTTAGAGGTACTTGTCTCACAAATGTTTAACTGCTGCTGGTTTTTAGCAAAATCATTTTTCAAAGATTGAAAGTCTGGACAAATTTCCATAGGTTTTTTCCCATCCGTAACAAACTTTATGGTTTCAAAGGTTTGGTTTGCTTGATATTTTTGGTGCAAAAGCCTATTCCAGATATGTCATCATAATTGGTGTTGCTATCAGCAACACAGTCCTCAAAACAATTAGAATTGCTTTCAAATTTTGAAATTTTTTTAAAGACTGTTGAAGCCTTTTATTTTATTTATTCCAATTCTAATAACGATCCTTTATACTACTTTTCCAAAACATTACTGAATCCAGTCAAGTCTTTCACTTTTTGTTCAAAAGCCTTTATTTCCTCATCATGAATTAAACTTTGAGACGTATATTCTTCAGCATTTTGTTTAAGTATTTGGTTTAAGGACTCTAGTTTTTTGGAAAGATATTTGACAAGCTTATCTAGTCTAGTGCTTTTCTTGAGTGTTTTAGTGTAAAGTGTGTGAATGTCAGGAAGGTCCTTATTGTCAGTGTCACTAAGTGATCAGTGTGCAGTGTCCCCCTCTCGATTCAATTTTAGGACTCACACACCCATTGGCATCATCAATAAGGCGTTCACTTTGACTCACACACGCATGGTTTTCAGTACTACAATAATTCTCAAGCATTAAGTTAGACACATCATTAAAAGAAACATCATTTATCATATCATGATCAGGTTCCTTATCATCAGTGTAGATTATCTTAGCAAAGAATGACATTCAAGGGTCAAAATTATTCGATGGCTCAGGTTCATCATTTTCAGAGTCACTTGAGTCATTCCAAGTCTTTCATAGCTGAGCCATATTATGTTTGGGGTTTTTATCTAAGTTAACCCTACAGACACTAGCCATGTGTCCCAATTTGCCACATCTATAACATTCAACATTTTTAAGGTCTTTCTAAGGTGTCTTGTGATCATCAGTCTTTTGTTTGTCGTGTCATCTCTCATGAGGCCTATTATTAGAAGTGTTGGAGTAATTAGGTTTCCCTTATTTAGAAGCAACTTTGTTTCCAAATTTTATAATCTTTCTGAATTGCTTAGACATAAGGGCAATCTGATTATCCAAGTTATCTAAGTCACAATCCTCATCAGAGTCAAGGTCAAGGTCAGGTTTAATCGACTTAGATGAAAAATTAAGATTATAATTACCCTATTTTTTATTGGTCTGGATCAATTATTTCTTGAATTCTAGTTCCATTTCCACAGTTCTTAGTTTGCTACTGAGGAGTTTCGGGGTAAGATTTTGATCATCCATTTCCTCAATTGCATATCTCTTATTATCAAACTTCTGTGGAAGTGATCTTAGAATTTTTTTAAACAATATCTTTCCTATCATAAATAATCCCATTTGCATGCAGTTTGGTCATAATGTCTGTCAGACTAATATAGAAGTCATCAAATGACTCAGTCTCAGACATGAATAAAGAGTTACACTGCTAGATTAGCATTTGAGTTTTAGCAGATTTGACTCTATTATCACCCTCATGTGCAGTTACAAGTGTAGGAGGGTAGCTTAGATAAGATGGAGGCGTAACCCCAATTTGAGTATGGTAATGATAAGTTAATTAGCCCAAGACCCCCTTTGATTAATGATAGGACATACAAACACAAATCCAATGAAGATAAACTCAGTTTAAACTCACAAAACTCTCGTGTATAACTCAGAAGATGGTAATGAACTTAGAAGCAATTTAGCTAGAGGAAGAGAGAAGTAAGCACCCTAGATACACCTTGGTAAGCAGGTAGAAACACACCGAACACTCTCAAGAATCTCTGTCAAGTATTAAAAGCTTCGTAATAAATAACAATGGTGAGTAAGTAAACCCTCTGGTTTGTAATAACTCTCTCTGATCTGTATTCTCTCTAGCAATAACTCCTCAACTCTCAAAAGATCATCCAACTCTCAAAAGATCTCTCTCTTCCTCAAAGGTACTTAGGGTCCTTAAATAGCCCCCCACACCACCCCGAGGCAACTCAGTCATTAAAGACTATAAAAGATATCCCTCATACTTTATGTCACAATATTAAATGCCTGATGCACTAGTTGTCTCCACGTCATAAACATTAAATGCCAAGACATGCCTTTTGCCCAACCACTACGTGTTAGGGGCTACTGTCGCAGAGGTGTCTCACCAACTGCCTGACAGCCCCAAATACCACGATGGTTTACTCAAGTGAAGGTCTGACATTGTTTAGTTGGCTAGTGATATCACCTACAGTAGATGTGACATTAGGTAGAGGGTTGTTTGGTTCACAACTTAACGCCCGATGGAACTCCATGTTGCTCCGCCCGAGGTTCCACGGTCAGGGTGCAGCGGTGTTTTACCAGGTGTATTTAAGATGGTCAGGACAAGCCCCAACGGTGCCTCACTTTTCAATCCTCCGAACCAAGTCCCTCTAAATTTCCCTCGGCAAGGTCATTCGATAGAGCATGAAATCTCTCCCAGACCCTGCCAAGCCTGGTCTCTTGCGAGTACTGTTTGACCTCACACAAACTCATTATTATTCTCATTACAACATTACAACCGTTATAGCTTACAATCAATATAAACAAAGATACAATATGAGTAGCACAACAAGCTAAAGTATGAGTTGCCATGCCAAGCTAGCTTGCAGAGTTGCCACGCTTGAGTTGCCACGCCTGAGCTACCTTGGTTGCTTAATCTCAAACACTATTGCCAATTAGTAAATTATCCCTAATCTCAGGATTACCTTCAAGACCCCTATATATTTACCCCTTCGTGGAGAGATTTATTGGAATAAGAAATGTCTGCACGAAACTTCTCAATCCGATGAACCTTCTCTGCGTGAAAAAATTCTGGCCTTCTTTCCCTCGTTAAACCACAGCGATATAATCTCTGGAAAAAGTAAAATTCTCCCCGATGTACCTGAGCCGAAACGCCATAACTTATTGGGGCTTGGTCGAAGGAACATCTCCACTTTTTCCTCATGCTGAGCCTCAACCGTTCTAGGTTTACTATTTAAAATTCTTCGAAAAGGGCTACTATCCTTCTCAAATACTCGTTTGGACTCTTGGTGAGTGAAATTATCCCTTCGTTGGGAGTCATTGGATATGTTTGACAAAAATTCGGGTGCCAAAACTCAAACTTATTAGAAAAGGCAACCCCCTTCTTTTCCCCAAGCTGTCCCTTCATTAATGATGTGGTACTGTCTTTTCAACTGTCGAGACCCTTCTCGATATGCCACGTGTTCATTTGTAATGATTATAAGCCACCCTTGCACGTGCGATGGTGGGAAACTCAAAAGTTAGGTTTACAAACCTCCAAACGTATCTTTTATTTCAAAACCCTTCTTTTTTCTTCATCTTCTTCATTTTCTTCAAGCTCCTCGCTTTCTTTAGAGAGAGAAACTTTTTGCGAACTCTGTGTAACCTCTATTATTGCCCCATTCTTTACTCAGTCTTCTCCTTCTCTCATCTTTTGCACCACCACCTGCGGTTGTGCTCCTCCTCTCTTGCTCTTATCCCTTTTTACCCAACTATATTATTCATCACCACTCTCTCATGGCTTCTTCAAGTACTTCTGAGGTTGTCGCCACCACTCAGCCAGGTTCCCCTTCTGCCGCTGCTGGCACTGCTACCGCACTTAGCGGAGCTGCCCTGGTTGCTGCTCGTCAATAGCAACTACGCTTCTATCATCGGGCGCCCATCTTTAAAGAAGATGATAAATTTTTTGAGGCATGCAGGACCTTCTATTTCTCATCCAAGTTCGACCTCTTACTGTTGGGTGATGAGGAGATGGATTCATCAAAGTGGGGCTATCTTTCACCCAAGCGGACTCTGCACTTCCGTCTGGACCGTGGTGACTTCCCCTTTTCTCAGATTAACTTCAAAGCCCCAGGGGGGCCCCAACCCATTTTACTGCTTGGCACACACACATGCATAGCTTCCATGCTGCCGTTCTTGCCAAGGTTGGGCTTCATCGCACATACTGGTTTGCAGAGTTCACGCTCTCAAAGCACAACGTGACATTACAAGTGTTAGTCTCCCGATGAAACATCACCACCCACACCTTCTTCACTGCATGGGGGGAGTTTAGAGGACGTCTGTGAAATCCTCGGGTTTGAGCCCATGGACGAGTTCACCTACCACGATGAGCCTCTGGATGTCGAAGAGGTTGTTGATCGAGTTGAGCTGGATCGGATCTACCACAGTTGCACCGGTTCCTCAAACAAAGCCACATTTTCCCCCTTATCAACTATTTTTTTGAAGCTCCGACACTGAAGGATGTCAGTGATGTAACGGGCTGCGGTAGAGGTACATCTCTGGAACTACCATGTAGACACCTCATTATGTTACCCCCTAACTCTCCTTAGGTCTCTAGTACCTCCACTCATCACTATAAACCTAGGTCATGTCCCGAGCACTGACCTGGAAGCCATCGGGAACTCCCCGGCTCCGTTTGACCAAAAGTCAAACTCTTCATCTCAATCGATACTCAATGAATTTTCGAAGGGCACTTAATACCCTTTTCAACGGTCCGCCCTGTGCGCGATTCTGACTTACCATGCGGACGAACGGTCCGTTTGCGTCCGAAACCTGACCCAAAGGCCACCGGGCACTCCCGGGCTCTGTTTGACCTAAGTCAACTCTTCATCTCGACTGAGTCTAAATGAATCTTCGAAAGGCATTGAATACCCTTTCCAACGGTCCGCCCCATGCGTAATTCCGACTTTCCATGCGGACGAACGATCCGTTTGACTCTGAGAGGTCACCGAATGCTTCTCGGGCTCGGTTGACCAAAGTCAACTCCCCGAACTGGGTCAAACTCTTTGTAATGTCGAAGTACATCTCCTAACCTTTCTAACGGGCCATCCCGTGCGCGATTCGGACTTACTATGCGGACGAACGATCCATTTGCGTCCGAACAATTTCCCGTCCAACGGACCGACAAAGGCTTCCGAGCTACATTTGACCCAAAGTCAACTCCCGAACTAGGGAGCTGTCCAAAGGACTTTCGAAGGTCTCTGAAACACCTTTCCAACGGTATGCCCCATACACAATTCTGACCAACGGTTTGCCCTCGACGGCCAATTTTTCGAAAAAGCCTGAAGCGCAGTGCCAAATGGCAGGTCCCAGGCCCTGCCTATCGGCACCTGCCGATAGGTAGTGCCATGGCAATGCCGATCGGCAGACCCCTGGGCCTATAAAAGGAGGCCTTGGCCTCATTTGTAAGGGGAGCTCAGATCAGAAGCAAATCACTCTCAACGAATCCCAGAAACCTCTCTCGAAAGCAGCGTGATTTCAACTTCCAAATCCACCTTTTACTCCCGCTTTCCATCATTCCTTTCATCAAACTTGATGAATTAACCACTCTCCATCATCATCCAAGTGCAAGGGCTGCTTCTCAACATTTAATATCAAGCTCAAAGTCTCTAAGAAGGTCCATTTCTCTCACCTTTCTCTTCAAATCTTCTTAAATTTGCAATAACTTGTTTTATTACTTAAGCACTTTTATTATCTTATTTCACATATCCTAACATACTCTTTATCTAGTAGTATGTGACACCCCGCCTAATTAAACATCGGGTGATCAGGCCTTCATTAAATTAAAACAGGTTTCTCAAATGGTTCATTCTTAGCATCACTGTCGAAAACTTTTTAATTACTAATCCCCTAAGTAAAATTAGACCGGTGCCAAATTTTATCTTTCTTTAAAACAGATAAATCAACCAAACGGAACAAAGTACAAATAATCATGTACTGTAATTCAAACAACAAAGTAAAAGTACAACAGAACAAAAGTATTACCGAATAAACCATCGGCTAAAAAATCCCAAACAATCAATAAAATAACCACTAGTCTGAATCTAACATCTGAGACTAATACCGGACAACAAGTCCATACATAGAAGAGTGCGAGATCCTGTGCTAGATCTGAATGAGAGATATCGTCTAGTCAAATCCTGTAAGCATCCACTGTACTACATCTCCGAGTCTGGAATGGAATCATCACACATGGCGTCCCTGTGGCAGGACGCCTAAAAGGTTTTAAAAATATTTTATAGCAAGAGTTAGTACTCAAAACATTTTGAAAATATTTAGCAAGCGTTTATCACAATATAAAATGCGGTTATTGATTACACATGTTAGGTTCTCGTACACTTTCTCTAGTTAACTCACCCCTCATCTTTTGTGCACACCTAACATTCTACTTTTAGTTTATCTAGCCATACTTCTCAAGCTAACTAAAACCAAAGTAGTGAAATGAACTTATCTGAACCCAAGTTCCAGTACCGCCCATACAGTACAACCGTTTTACTAACATCTCGCGTATGTTAAATAATTCCCAAGTAACATTTAATCTATGTTATTTCTCAAGACTTCTCATTTAGTTTCACTACTAAAATTACTACAGTTCTCACAATTGTTAACTTTCCCACTTATGTAATTAAGTTTCACTACTTGAATTACTAAATGGATTTTCTCTATCTAAAGGTGCATTTCGTAATTAAGTTTCACTACTTAACTTACCATTTCAGTATGTATCTTTAAATACATACTATATATCAATCTACTAATACACGGAAGTAAAATATCGTCAAGTATATATATTTCACACATAATATATACTAAATATCAGTCATTACTATTTTGCCCTTTTTATACACGTAAAGGACTCTTGGTTCGGAATGATTCATCGACCCCAAGTAAGAATTGGTTCGGAATGATCCATCGACCCCAATTATTTTTAAAAATATATATATATATATACACATATTCTGGTTTGGGACTCTCTCATCGTGACCCCAGTTCAAAGTTTGGTTCGGCATTTCTCTTCGACCCCAAACACATAATAACTTTATGTTAGTTCGGAATGTCTCATCAACCCTAACATAATTAATTTAGGTATAATCTCCCTACCTAAAAGATCACATAATTCAGTAGGTACACGCCCGACCTATTAATCATATACGTACGTAATATTTTAAATCTCATATATATACCGTACAATATTCGCTTTACGATTTATCTCATTAATCGTATTTATTTGAGTATTCACACAACTCTAAGGGTCCTAGTTACCCCTTACATATAATTTCAGTAGTTATTACTTACCCTACTGGTCTATTACTTAAATTGAATTTACTTCGCCCCGTAACTCAATTTCCGAAGTCCCCGATACTCTACTAAATCGGACTATCCTCCTCGGTCCGTAATCCAAGCCCTACACCCAATGGCCTTATTGGACCTCAACAATATAACTACTGGTCTTATTCTTACTCCCAAATAAGTATAATGTAAATCCTAGAATATTCATTCATTCCCGAACTCAACGAAGGATTAAACACAAAATTTTCGAAAAACAGCTTTCGTCGATCGATCGACGGCTGGGTTCGATCGATCGACATAGTCGATCGATCGACAGTCCGAGATCGATCGATCGATCGAACAGGGGCAGACGCAGTCTTCTTCTTCGTTAAGATTTTTCCTCCATTAACAAATCTTCAAACTCCATTATAGTCCACCAAACTTTAACCCAATGATCCTAACATATTTCCACATATACTAGGACAGTTTCTAACGTGTCAAATACATCAAAACTCCACTTAATTTAAATAATTAATGAATTAAAACCCAGAATTTCTTGAAACCCTAATTATGGTGTTCTTCCCATATTATCATTCAAAATCCAGATTTTTTTATTCCGAAAATCATCAAGTCTAATCTGAATATTAATTCTCTACATAGTTTAAATCATTCTACATGCGATTCTTATCCCAACATGCATAAATATCATCTTTCTCCAATCAAAATATTGATTTAAACAAAACTATTCAAAAATCCTACACATGGGTATTATAACTTTATAATTTGCAATAAAAAACTTGCCTTATGATCAGTAGGGTCTGATTTCGTGGTTCTTGTTGATGATTGATGATCTTCATCCTTCAATCCTTCTTCCCCAACAAGTTGATGGTAGGAATCCCTTTGAATCCTTCCCAAATCTTCTTTTTGCTTTAGAAAGTTGTGCCTCTCTTCTCTCTAATGGTATTGGTGTTGTCATGGGTGTTCTAACCCTAATTCATCTATCATACGGCTGATATAAAACTCTCAATTTCGTAGGTCTCCATACCCTCTTATGTTAAAAGACTAAAATGCCCCCGAACGGTCTCGGTTTAGCTCAAAATTACCCCGGGACTCAACTAGTACCCCCGGGTATACTATTTTGACTAATTTGACCCTTCCGGACTCTTTGGTGACCTCTAAATTATTATTTGAGTCACTTAAAAAATATTACTCGTTCTCACCCCAACGCGGTCTATACGCGTTAAGTAACTATTTACCACTCGCACTAAGTAAATAAAATGATGCAATATATACCATAATTACAATTTTAAATAAAACTCTTTAAATTAGTACTCTTACGTAATTTAAATCAAGCCGATATTTTCTCATTTAATTCTCCAATCTAATTATATGGAATATTTGGAATATTCAGAAATACGGGGTATTACATACTTCCCCCCTTGCAAAGGAATTTCGTCCTCGAAATTAGGATAAGGCTGGTATTAAGGCTAAGGACCTTAAATATAATTGCACCCTCTAATACCCAATACCAAATCATAACATCCTAACGGTCGTCCCAAGCACATGACCATTTCATTATAATTTCTTATCGCCTATTACCCATGCCGCATATATCATAATTAAGTCCCACTACTTAATTTCTCATCGATTTTCCCAATCCAACGTTAATTCTTGAAATTAAGTTTCTCCCTACTTAATTTACCCATTTGATGTATATCTCTATATAACATCTAAGTGTCTACTATCACTCATAAGTAGAATATTATAAGGTATTATATTTCACATACAATATATACTTTTAAGGAAAATTGGTCCGACAAAAATCATCGGCCCCAATAATCCTATCATTTACATTGGTCCGGGAATTCCTCGACCCCAAGGTAAATGTAATGCACATGTCGGTTCAGACCTTCCGTCGATCCCAATATTTATCATCGATTTGGTTCGGAAAATTATCGACCCCAAATCGATCCCATTGTATTGGTCCGGAATATCATCGACCCCAATACAGAGATTAAGCACACTTACTATCGCACATAAGTAGGAAAAATCAATAGGTATATATATCTTACACATAACATATACTACCAACACTTATTTTATAATCACCCCCCTTCTATAACACTTTTGGGGTTATTGGCTCGGAATTCCACCTCGATCACCAATAGTTATTAATTACTTGTCTCGGGATCACATCTCGAGCACCAATATATGTATATATATCTCATTGCACATGAGTAGACAATTTGTGAGCCATATATTTCACATTTCATATACCTTAAAATGTCACACTCCAATAGAATGTCCTCATATCACGCGTTAAGGACTAAAAGTTCAAAATGTCTCCTCGAACCACACCCAAAGTACATGTATTGTTCGTAATCGGAACCCACGAACCTAATCCTCATGTACAGTTCATATAGGCACTCACTCTACCTATAAATATGCTCTTATAGGCATACATTCAACCTATGAATTGATCAGTGGGCTTCTCCAAAATTTCACTATCATAAGGGTGTATCATCATTCTTTCTCACTAACATTGAGTCGTTGGTAGCACTACGTACTCAAAATAAAACTTTATCGCTATTCCTTCCTGACCTTCTCTCACAGGGTGGAATTTTAGGATTTCATCCTGATTCACAATCATGTAGAGCGGCACCGTACACTCTCCTTTTTCAACTACATACTAATCAATCCCGGTCACCCCATTTCGCTGCCCCCAACGAAATGTTGGCTTAATTATGATGTTCACAATCCATCAATAATTTATAAGTCTGTCTCCTCATTCCATCATTGGAATTGCAGGTTCACTACCATATTCCAGTTGCTCATTTCGAGTCCATCTCGCTCTATTAACTAGAGGTGTGTCTCGAGGCAATCTCACTATGTCTCTCCTCAACATCTCTTCCCACTTACGTCATCTTTCCTCAAGTGGTACTCTATTCCCCTTTCTCTCCGGGTTTATTATACTTTACAATCTGTGCACTCTTCACAATTGGCGCACCTTTTTGGGTTGGTTACTTTATAAGAATAAACATTTTAGTAACTCGTAATTCACTCACAACACTCAGTCAAGTAGCACCTTGCGCTACTTCTTCACCACAGTTAGGTCTCCCATATCAAGAGATAACCTTTGAACGGTTTCCCACCGACTTTCATCCCATAGGGTGTGCTGGATCTCTCAGCACATATAATCTTGGATTATCGTCAATCTCCCATGACGTTCAACCCATTTCATCGATACGACTTATTTCCTATTTTCCCCACCGTCGTACAGAAATATTCCGCATTCCTCTATCTCGGATGTCTAAGGAATCCAATTGACTAGGGCGCCCATACACCCTTTTCTCCGTGCACATTTGTAAAAACATTGCAAATGTTGCACCCGTATCATGCTTTTCTTCAACTCCTGCCTAGTCTACACGACGTGACTACAATCTTGTGGGTATTCTCAATACCCTATAGGCCAAAAATCAAATCCTTGCCCACAAAGTCCCACTTATCCCTTCGTGGTGAGGTAAGCCTTTCTGTGTTTCTCCTCAACACTACCGGCTCCACTGATGCCCTAGCATCTAACAATGCCACTTCTCCTGACGTGCAAAAATTCAGTCGTATTCCCTTTCGCAACCGAACTTAAACAAGGGACTTCTCCCCATGTATTCTTACTGAGCATTGTCGGAACAACACATAGTCAAGATACTCAAATTCAATTCCTCGACAATATGTGCAACCATACTCCAATATTTCTAACGGAGTCAAGTGGCACCGCGCTTATACTATCACTAAGTCTTTAGCACTAACTACAACAGTGAGCTCGATCTCTCCGCTCAGCAGTCATACGACAAACATTGACTCACATCATTTAGGTTCCCACACACCGAAATCAATTACTAAGAGATGTTCATAATCTCCGAAGTCTCTCACATTTTGATGAATAATGACAACTCGACCCTTTTTCAGGTGAGGAGTCGTCATATACCCCATTCACTCGAGGCTAAAACTCATATACTTCCTTAACCATCGCTCTGGTGATTTAGATGGTTTCCGAACATAACACGCTTGTCCTCTCCGGAATGCAAAACTTATTGGAGTTATTATTTCTTCAAATAACTTCAAGCTAAATTAGAAGGCGTGGCTCTACCAGCCACACTAGACATCTTTACAAAAATCCCCTTACTCCAGGCCACCCTGGCCGTTTTGGGGTCTCCCTCCTCTCGGACTTGGTAGCCTCGATTCTGCGCACTATCATCCTGGTTCCCTTAGTTCTGCGACTAAGAGGAACGCACTATGGGGCTTAACAGTTCCGACTTAGGATCTAATCATTAAATCCTCTAGTGGGTTTCCACTTATAGCTTGCACCAGCCCCATTACATTCAGTCTTACTCTTTGACTAAATCTTTAAACTCTCTTAACTTCGCCCCCTAGGAGCATTTACCCCAACCTTGTAAGAAGTACCATACTGCCTTCACATACATAATTCGTCCAAGAAGAGTTTTACCAAAATTGCGAATCATAACTCGAGAGTCTATTCTCTCAAGGGCTATTTTCCCTCGTACCCATCTCATCGATACAAGTTCCCTTCAACGGATAATTTCTCTCTCACGATTGGCCTCTACCAGGCTTTCACGTGGGGGTTCATATATTCCCATTCACTACGCTTCCGAATTATCATTGGAGAACTTTGCGGTTAAACTATACGTAAAGTTCTTCTATTTATATATACGGACCCTCGGTCCGAATGTAGTGACTGGTATCCCCGCCACGTTGCCTGAAAATTTACTCAAATTTTCACTTCTGAGTATTTCTAGTCAGTCCTAAATGCCAAAACCTCTGGACATACTACTTCCATTGGTTAACATGCACAGTCGCCGTTTTATCACATTTACGGCACGTTCTCATCAAATTTTCTTCAGACCTACTCCCACTATCACTGCATTGGGCGGTCTAGACTAGCATCCCTCTTGCCGTCGCGACACTTGGAAAATGCCTGCTATGCCTCAACAACCCTTGCGGCATTTACTTCCATTACACGCTAGGAGTGACCTCGACCACGGTCATCTCTCCTATGATTGCCATCTGCGAACACCCCATGCTTTATGCCGAGCTCCTCCCTCCTGTAGTCCTTCTAACGCCAATGCCGGTCCTACCACCATATTCGACGTACCGTGCCCAATTGGACTCGTATATATAACACTACGTCTACCAAATAGCAGGAGAACGTAAACTACGTACGTAGAGGAGTACAATCATCCTAAGATAGGGCTCTATATCAATCAAACGATACGCTGAAAACGTACTAAGCCGTACAGATCCTATGGACACTAGAACCTGATGCTCTGATACCATCTGTGACACCCCGCCTAATTAAACATCGGGTGATCAGGCCTTCATTAAATTAAAACAGGTTTCTCAAATGGTTCATTCTTAGCATCACTGTCGAAAACTTTTTAATTACTAATCCCCTAAGTAAAATTAGACCGGTGCCAAATTTTATCTTTCTTTAAAACAGATAAATCAACCAAACGAAACAAAGTACAAATAATCATGTACTGTAATTCAAACAACAAAGTAAAATTACAACAGAACAAAAGTATTACCGAATAAACCATCGGCTAAAAAATCCCAAACAATCAATAGAATAACCACTAGTCTGAATCTAACATCTGAGACTAATACCGGACAACAAGTCCATACATAGAAGAGTGCGAGATCCTGTGCTAGATCTGAATGAGAGATATCGTCTAGTCAAATCCTGTAAGCATCCATTGTACTACAGCTCCGAGTCTGGAATGGAATCATCACACATGGCGTCCCTGTGGCTGGACACCTAAAAGGTTTTTAAAATATTTTATAGCAAGAGTTAGTACTCAAAACATTTTGAAAATATTTAGCAAGCGTTTATCACAATATAAAATGCGGTTATTGATTACACATGTTAGGTTCTCGTACACTCTCTTGAGTTAACTCACCCCTCATCTTTTGTGCACACCTAACGTTCTACACTTAGTTTATCTAGCCATACTTCTCAAGCTAACTAAAACCAAAGTAGTGAAATGAACTTATCTGAACCCAAGTTCCAGTACCGCCCATACAGTACAACCGTTTTACTAACATCTCGCGTATGTTAAATAATTCCCAAGTAACATTTAATCTATGTTATTTCTCAAGACTTCTCATTTAGTTTCACTACTAAAATTACTACAGTTCTCACAATTGTTAACTTTCCCACTTATGTAATTAAGTTTCACTACTTGAATTACTAAATGGATTTTCTCTATCTAAAGGTGCATTTCGTAATTAAGTTTCACTACTTAACTTACAATTTCACTATGTATCTTTAAATACATACTATATATCAATCTACTAATACACAGAAGTAAAATATCGTCAAGTATATATATTTCACACATAATATATACTAAATATCAGTCATTACTATTTTGCCCTTTTTATACACGTAAAGGACTCTTGGTTCGGAATGATTCATCGACCCCAAGTAAGAATTGGTTCGAAATGATCCATCGACCCCAATTATTTTTAAATATATATATATATATATATATATATATATATATACATATTCTGGTTCGGGATTCTCTCATCGCGACCCCAGTTCAAAGTTTGGTTCGGCATTTCTCATCGACCCCAAACACATAATAACTTTATGTTAGTTCGGAATGTCTCATCGACCCTAACATAATTAATTTAGGTATAATCTCCCTACCTAAAAGATCACATAATTCAGTAGGTACACGCCCGACCTATTAATCATATACGTACGTAATATTTTAAATCTCATATATCTACCGTGCAATATTCGCTTTACGATTTATCTCATTAATCGTATTTATTTGAGTATTCACACAACTCTAAGGGTCCTAGTTACCCCTTACATATAATTTCAGTAGTTATTTCTTACCCTACTGGTCTATTACTTAAATTGAATTTACTTCGCCCCGTAACTCAATTTCCGAAGTCCCCGATACTCCACTAAATCGGATTATCCTCCTCGGTCCGTAATCCAAGCCCTACACCCAATGGCCTTATTGGACCTCAACAATATAACTACTGGTCTTATTCTTACTCCCAAATAAGTATAATGTAAATCCTAGAATATTCATTCATTCCCGAACTCAACGAAGGATTAAACACAAAATTTTCAGAAAACAGCTTTCGTCAATCGATCGACAGTCCGAGATCGATCGATCGATCGAACAGGGGCAGACGCAATCTTCTTCTTCGTTAAGATTTTTCCTCCATTAACAAATCTTCAAACTCCATTATAGTCCACCAAACTTTAACCCAATGATCCTAACATATTTCCACATATACTAGGACAGTTTCTAACGTGTCAAATACATCAAAACTCCAATTACTTTAAAGAATTAATGAATTAAAACCCAAAATTTCTTGAAACCCTAGTTATGGTGTTCTTCCCATATTATCATTCAAAATCCAGATTTTTTTATTCCGAAAATCATCAAGTCTAATCTGAATATTAATTCTCTACATAGTTTAAATCATTCTACATGCGATTCCTATCCCAACATGCATAAATATCATCTTTCTCCAATCAAAATATTGATTTAAACAAAACTATTCAAAAACCCTACACATGGGTATTATAACTTTATAATTTGCAATAAACAACTTGCCTTATGATCAGTAGGGTCTGATTTCGTGGTTCTTGTTGATGATTGATGATCTTCATCCTTCAATCCTTCTTCCCTAACAAGTTGATGGTAGGAATCCCTTTGAATCCTTCCCAAATCTTCTTTTTGCTTTAGAAAGTTGTGCCTCTCTTCTCTCTAATGGTATTGGTGTTGTCATGGGTGTTCTAACCCTAATTCATCTATCATACGGCTGATATAAAACTCTCAATTTCGTAGGTCTCCATACCCTCTTATGTTAAAAGACTAAAATGCCCCCGAACGGTCTCGGTTTAGCCCAAAATTACCCCGGGACTCAACTAGTACCCCCGGGTATACTATTTTGACTAATTCGACCCTTCCGGACTCTTTGGTGACCTCTAAATTATCATTTGAGTCACTTAAAAAATATTACTCGTTCTCACCCCAACGCGGTCTATACGCGTTAAGTAACTATTTACCACTCGCACTAAGTAAATAAAATGATGCAATATATACCATAATTACAATTTTAAATAAAACTCTTTAAATTACTACTCTTACGTAATTTAAATCAAGCCGATATTTTCTCATTTAATTCTCCAATCTAATTATATGGAATATTTGGAATATTCAGAAATACGGGGTATTACATACTTCCCCCTTGCAAAGGAATTTCGTCCTCGAAATTAGGATAAGGCTGGTATTAAGGCTAAGGACCTTAAATATAATTGCACCCTCTAATACCCAATACCAAATCATAACATCCTAACGGTCGTCCCAAGCACATGACCATTTCATTATAATTTCTTATCGCCTATTACCCATCCCGCATATATCATAATTAAGTCCCACTACTTAATTTCTCATCGATTTTCCCAATCCAACGTTAATTCTTGAAATTAAGTTTCTCCCTACTTAATTTACCCATTTGATGTATATCTCTATATAACATCTAAGTGTCTACTATCACTCATAAGTAGAATATTATAAGGTATTATATTTCACATACAATATATACTTTTAAGGAAAATTGGTCCGGCAAAAATCATCGGCCCCAATAATCCTATCATTTACATTGGTCCGGGAATTCCTCGACCCCAAGGTAAATGTAATGCACATGTCGGTTCAGACCTTCCATCGATCCCAATATTTATCATCGATTTGGTTCGGAAAATTATCGACCCCAAATCGATCCCCCCTGTATTGGTCCGGAATATCATCGACCCCAATACAGAGATTAAGCACACTTACTATCGCACATAAGTAGGAAAAATCAATAGGTATATATATCTTACACATAACATATACTACCAACACTTATTTTATAATCACCCCCCTTCTATAACACTTTTGGGGTTATTGGCTCGGAATTCCACCTCGATCACCAATAGTTATTAATTATTTGTCTCGGGATCACATCTCGAGCACCAATATATGTATATATATCTCATTGCACATGAGTAGACAATTTGTGAGCCATATATTTCACATTTCATATACCTTAAAATGTCACACTCCAATAGAATGTCCTCATATCACGCGTTAAGGACTAAAAGTTCAAAATGTCTCCTCGAACCACACCCAAAGTACATGTATTGTTCGTAATCGGAACCCACGAACCTAATCCTCATGTACAGTTCATATAGGCACTCACTCTACCTATAAATATGCTCTTATAGGCATACATTCAACCTATGAATTGATCAGTGGGCTTCTCCAAAATTTCACTATCATAAGGGTGTATCATCATTCTTTCTCACTAACATTGAGTCGTAGGTAGCACTACGTACTCAAAATAAAACTTTATCTCTATTCCTTCCTGACCTTCTCTCACAGGGTGGAATTTTAGGATTTCATCCTGATTCATAATCATGTAGAGCGGCACCGTACACTCTCCTTTTTCAACTACATACTAATCCATCCCGGTCACCCCATTTCGCTGCCCCCAACGAAATGTTGGCTTAATTATGATGTTCACAATCCATCAATAATTTATAAGTCTGTCTCCTCATTCCATCATTGGAATTGCAGGTTCACTACCATATTCCAGTTGCTCATTTCGAGTCCATCTCGCTCTATTAACTAGAGGTGTGTCTCGAGGCAATCTCACTATGTCTCTCCTCAACATCTCTTCCCACTTACGTCATCTTTCCTCAAGTGGTACTCTATTCCCCTTTCTCTCCGGGTTTATTATACTTTACAATCTGTGCACTCTTCGCAATTGGCGCACCTTTTTGGGTTGGTTACTTTATAAGAATCAACATTTTAGTAACTCGTAATTCACTCACAACACTCAGTCAAGTAGCACCTTGCGCTACTTCTTCACCACAGTTAGGTCTCCCATATCAAGAGATAACCTTTGAACGGTTTCCCACCGACTTTCATCCCATAGGGTGTGCTGGATCTCTCAGCACATATAATCTTGGATTATCGTCAATCTCCCATGACGTTCAACCCATTTCATCGATACGACTTGTTTCCTATTTTCCCCACCGTCGTACAGAAATATTCCGCATTCCTCTATCTCGGATGTCTAAGGAATCCAATTGACTAGGGCGCCCATACACCCTTTTCTCCGTGCACATTTGTAAAAACATTGCAAATGTCACACCTGTATCATGCTTTTCTTCAACTCCTGCCTAGTCTACACGACGTGACTACAATCTTGTGGGTATTCTCAATACCCTATAGGCCAAAAATCAAATCCTTGCCCACAAATTCCCACTTATCCCTTCGTGGTGAGGTAAGCCTTTCAGTGTTTCTCCTCAACACTACCGGCTCCCCTGATGCCCTAGCATCTAACAATGCCACTTCTCCTGACGTGCAAAAATTCAGTCGTATTCCCTTTCGCAACCGAACTTAAACAAGGGACTTCTCCCCATGTATTCTTACTGAGCATTGTCGGAACAACACATAGTCAAGATACTCAAATTCGATTCCTCGACAATATGTGCAACCATACTCCAATATTTCTAACGGAGTCAAGTGGCACCGCGCTTATACTATCACTAAGTCTTTAGTACTAACTACAACAGTGAGCTCGATCTCTCCGCTCAGCAGTCATACGACAAACATTGACTCACATCATTTAGGTTCCCACAAACCGAAATCAATTACTAAGAGATGTTCATAATCTCCGAAGTCTCTCACATTTTGATGAATAATGACAACTCGACCCTTTTTCAGGTGAGGAGTCGTCATATACCCCATTCACTCGAGGCTAAAACTCATATACTTCCTTAACCATCGCTCTGGTGATTTAGATGGTTTCCGAACATAACACGCTTGTCCTCTCCGGAATGCAAAACTTATTGGAGTTATTATTTCTTCAAATAACTTCAAGCTAAATTAGAAGGCGTGGCTCTACCAGCCACACTAGACATCTTTACAAAAATCCCCTTACTCCAGGCCACCCTGGCCGTTTTGGGGTCTCCCTCCTCTCGGACTTGGTAGCCTCGATTCTGCGCACTATCATCCTGGTTCCCTTAGTTCTGCGACCAAGAGGAACGCACTATGGGGCTTAACAGTTCCGACTTAGGATCTAATCATTAAATCCTCTAGTGGGTTTCCACTTATAGCTTGCACCAGCCCCATTACATTCAGTCTTACTCTTTGACTAAATCTTTAAACTCTCTTAACTTCGCCCCCTAGGAGCATTTACCCCAACCTTGTAAGAAGTACCATACTGCCTTCATATACATAATTCGTCCAAGAAGAGTTTTACCAAAATTGTGAATCATAACTCGAGAGTCTATTCTCTCAAGGGCTCTTTTCCCTCGTACCCATCTCATCGATACAAGTTCCCTTCAACGGATAATTTCTCTCTCACGATTGGCCTCTACCAGGCTTTCACGTGGGGGTTCATATATTCCCATTCACTACGCTTCCGAATTATCATTGGAGAACTTTGCGGTTAAACTATATGTAAAGTTCTTCTATTTATATATACGAACCCTCGGTCCGAATGTAGTGACTGGTATCCCCGCCACGTTGCCTGAAAATTTACTCAAATTTTCACTTCTGAGTATTTCTAGTCAGTCCTAAATGCCAAAACCTTTGGACATACTACTTCCATTGGTTAACATGCACAGTCGCCGTTTTATCACATTTACGGCACGTTCTCATCAAATTTTCTTCAGACCTACTCCCACTATCACTGCATTGGGCGGTCTAGACTAGCATCCCTCTTGCCGTCGCGACACTTGGAAAATGCCTGCTATGCCTCAACAACCCTTGCAGCATTTACTTCCATTACACGCTAGGAGTGACCTCGACCACGGTCATCTCTCCTATGATTGCCATCTTCGAACACCCCATGCTTTATGCCGAGCTCCTCCCTCCTGTAGTCCTTCTAACGCCATGCCGGTCCTACCACCATATTCGACGTACCGTGCCCAATCGAACTCGTATATATAACACTACGTCTACCAAATAGCAGGAGAACGTAAACTACGTACGTAGAGGAGTACAATCATCCTAAGATAGGGCTCTATATCAATCAAACGATACGCTGAAAACGTAGTAAGCCGTACAGATCCTATGGACACTAGAACCTGATGCTCTGATACCATCTGTGACACCCCGCCTAATTAAACATCGGGTGATCAGGCCTTCATTAAATTAAAACAGGTTTCTCAAATGGTTCATTCTTAGCATCACTGTCGAAAACTTTTTAATTACTAATCCCCTAAGTAAAATTAGACCGGTGCCAAATTTTATCTTTCTTTAAAACAGATAAATCAACCAAACGAAACAAAGTACAAATAATCATGTACTGTAATTCAAACAACAAAGTAAAAGTACAACAGAACAAAAGTATTACCGAATAAACCATCGGCTAAAAAATCCCAAACAATCAATAGAATAACCACTAGTCTGAATCTAACATCTGAGACTAATACCGGACAACAAGTCCATACATAGAAGAGTGCGAGATCCTGTGCTAGATCTGAATGAGAGATATCGTCTAGTCAAATCCTGTAAGCATCCATTGTACTACAGCTCCGAGTCTGGAATGGAATCATCACACATGGCGTCCCTGTGGCTGGACACCTAAAAGGTTTTTAAAATATTTTATAGCAAGAGTTAGTACTCAAAACATTTTGAAAATATTTAGCAAGCGTTTATCACAATATAAAATGCGGTTATTGATTACACATGTTAGGTTCTCGTACACTCTCTTGAGTTAACTCACCCCTCATCTTTTGTGCACACCTAACGTTCTACACTTAGTTTATCTAGCCATACTTCTCAAGCTAACTAAAACCAAAGTAGTGAAATGAACTTATCTGAACCCAAGTTCCAGTACCGCCCATACAGTACAACCGTGTTACTAACATCTCGCGTATGTTAAATAATTCCCAAGTAACATTTAATCTATGTTATTTCTCAAGACTTCTCATTTAGTTTCACTACTAAAATTACTACAGTTCTCACAATTGTTAACTTTCCCACTTATGTAATTAAGTTTCACTACTTGAATTACTAAATGGATTTTCTCTATCTAAAGGTGCATTTCGTAATTAAGTTTCACTACTTAACTTACAATTTCACTATGTATCTTTAAATACATACTATATATCAATCTACTAATACACGGAAGTAAAATATCGTCAAGTATATATATTTCACACATAATATATACTAAATATCAGTCATTACTATTTTGCCCTTTTTATACACGTAAAGGACTCTTGGTTCGGAATGATTCATCGACCCCAAGTAAGAATTGGTTCGGAATGATCCATCGACCCCAATTATTTTTAAATATATATATATATATATATATATATATATACATATTCTGGTTCGGGACTCTCTCATCGCGACCCCAGTTCAAAGTTTGGTTCGGCATTTCTCATCGACCCCAAACACATAATAACTTTTTGTTAGTTCGGAATGTCTCATCGACCCTAACATAATTAATTTAGGTATAATCTCCCTACCTAAAAGATCACATAATTCAGTAGGTACACGCCCGACCTATTAATCATATACGTACGTAATATTTTAAATCTCATATATCTACCGTGCAATATTCGCTTTACGATTTATCTCATTAATCGTATTTATTTGAGTATTCACACAACTCTAAGGGTCCTAGTTACCCCTTACATATAATTTCAGTAGTTATTTCTTACCCTACTGGTCTATTAATTAAATTGAATTTACTTCGCCCCGTAACTCAATTTTCGAAGTCCCCGATACTCCACTAAATCGGATTATCCTCCTCGGTCCGTAATCCAAGCCCTACACCCAATGGCCTTATTGGACCTCAACAATATAACTACTGGTCTTATTCTTACTCCCAAATAAGTATAATGTAAATCCTAGAATATTCATTCATTCCCGAACTCAACGAAGGATTAAACACAAAATTTTCGAAAAATAGCTTTCGTCGATCGATCGACGGCTGGGTTCGATCGATCGACATAGTCGATCGATCGACAGGCCGAGATCGATCGATCGATCGAACAGGGGCAGACGCAATCTTCTTCTTCGTTAAGATTTTTCCTCCATTAACAAATCTTCAAACTCCATTATAGTCCACCAAACTTTAACCCAATGATCCTAACATATTTCCACATATACTAGGATAGTTTCTAACGTGTCAAATACATCAAAACTCCAATTACTTTAAAGAATTAATGAATTAAAACCCAAAATTTCTTGAAACCCTAGTTATGGTGTTCTTCCCATATTATCATTCAAAATCAAGATTTTTTTATTCCGAAAATCATCAAGTCTAATCTGAATATTAATTCTCTACATAGTTTAAATCATTCTACATGCGATTCATATCCCAACATGCATAAATATCATCTTTCTCCAATCAAAATATTGACTTAAACAAAACTATTCAAAAACCCTACACATGGGTATTATAACTTTATAATTTGCAATAAACAACTTGCCTTATGATCAGTAGGGTCTGATTTCGTGGTTCTTGTTGATGATTGATGATCTTCATCCTTTAATCCTTCTTCCCCAACAAGTTGATGGTAGGAATCCCTTTGAATCCTTCCCAAATCTTCTTTTTGCTTTAGAAAGTTGTGCCTCTCTTCTCTCTAATGGTATTGGTGTTGTCATGGGTGTTCTAACCCTAATTCATCTATCATACGGCTGATATAAAACTCTCAATTTCGTAGGTCTCCATACCCTCTTATGTTAAAAGACTAAAATGCCCCCGAACGGTCTCGGTTTAGCCCAAAATTACCCCGGGACTCAACTAGTACCCCCGGGTATACTATTTTGACTAATTTGACCCTTCCGGACTCTTTGGTGACCTCTAAATTATCATTTGAGTCACTTAAAAAATATTACTCGTTCTCACCCCAACGCGGTCTATACGCGTTAAGTAACTATTTACCACTCGCACTAAGTAAATAAAATGATGCAATATATACCATAATTACAATTTTAAATAAAACTCTTTAAATTACTACTCCTACGTAATTTAAATCAAGCCGATATTTTCTCATTTAATTCTCCAATCTAATTATATGGAATATTTGGAATATTCAGAAATACGGGGTATTACATACTTCCCCCTTGCAAAGGAATTTCGTCCTCGAAATTAGGATAAGGCTGGTATTAAGGCTAAGGACCTTAAATATAATTGCACCCTCTAATACCCAATACCAAATCATAACATCCTAACGGTCGTCCCAAGCACATGACCATTTCATTATAATTTCTTATCGCCTATTACCCATCCCGCATATATCATAATTAAGTCCCACTACTTAATTTCTCATCGATTTTCCCAATCCAACGTTAATTCTTGAAATTAAGTTTCTCCCTACTTAATTTACCCATTTGATGTATATCTCTATATAACATCTAAGTGTCTACTATCACTCATAAATAGAATATTATAAGGTATTATATTTCACATACAATATATACTTTTAAGGAAAATTGGTCCGGCAAAAATCATCGGCCCCAATAATCCTATCATTTACATTGGTCCGGGAATTCCTCGACCCCAAGGTAAATGTAATGCACATGTCGGTTCAGACCTTCCATCGATCCCAACATTTATCATCGATTTGGTTCGGAAAATTATCGACCCCAAATCGATCCCCCCTGTATTGGTTCGGAATATCATCGACCCCAATACAGAGATTAAGCACACTTACTATCGTACATAAGTAGGAAAAATCAATAGGTATATATATCTTACACATAACATATACTACCAACACTTATTTTATAATCACCCCCCTTCTATAACACTTTTGGGGTTATTGGCTCGGAATTCCACCTCGATCACCAATAGTTATTAATTACTTGTCTCGGGATCACATCTCGAGCACCAATATATGTATATATATCTCATTGCACATGAGTAGACAATTTGTGAGCCATATATTTCACATTTCATATACTTTAAAATGTCACACTCCAATAGAATGTCCTCATATCACGCGTTAAGGACTAAAAGTTCAAAATGTCTCCTCGAACCACACCCAAAGTACATGTATTATTCGTAATCGGAACCCACGAACCTAATCCTCATGTACAGTTCATATAGGCACTCACTCTACCTATAAATATGCTCTTATAGGCATACATTCAACCTATGAATTGATCAGTGGGCTTCTCCAAAATTTCACTATCATAAGGGTGTATCATCATTCTTTCTCACTAACATTGAGTCGTAGGTAGCACTACGTACTCAAAATAAAACTTTATCTCTATTCCTTCCTGACCTTCTCTCACAGGGTGGAATTTTAGGATTTCATCCTGATTCACAATCATGTAGAGCGGCACCGTACACTCTCCTTTTTCAACTACATACTAATCCATCCCGGTCACCCCATTTCGCTGCCCCCAACGAAATGTTGGCTTAATTATGATGTTCACAATCCATCAATAATTTATAAGTCTGTCTCCTCATTCCATCATTGGAATTGCAGGTTCACTACCATATTCCAGTTGCTCATTTCGAGTCCATCTCGCTCTATTAACTAGAGGTGTGTCTCGAGGCAATCTCACTATGTCTCTCCTCAACATCTCTTCCCACTTACGTCATCTTTCCTCAAGTGGTACTCTATTCCCCTTTCTCTCCGGGTTTATTATACTTTACAATCTGTGCACTCTTCGCAATTGGCGCACCTTTTTGGGTTGGTTACTTTATAAGAATCAACATTTTAGTAACTCGTAATTCACTCACAACACTCAGTCAAGTAGCACCTTGCGCTACTTCTTCACCACAGTTAGGTCTCCCATATCAAGAGATAACCTTTGAACGGTTTCCCACCGACTTTCATCCCATAGGGTGTGCTGGATCTCTCAGCACATATAATCTTGGATTATCGTCAATCTCCCATGACGTTCAACCCATTTCATCGATACGACTTGTTTCCTATTTTCCCCACCGTCGTACAGAAATATTCCGCATTCCTCTATCTCGGATGTATAAGGAATCCAATTGACTAGGGCGCCCATACATCCTTTTCTCCGTGCACATTTGTAAAAACATTGCAAATGTCGCACCCGTATCATGCTTTTCTTCAACTCCTGCCTAGTCTACACGACGTGACTACAATCTTGTGGGTATTCTCAATACCCTATAGGCCAAAAATCAAATCCTTGCCCACAAAGTCCCACTTATCCCTTTGTGGTGAGGTAAGCCTTTCTGTGTTTCTCCTCAACACTACCGGCTCCACTGATGCCCTAGCATCTAACAATGCCACTTCTCCTGACGTGCAAAAATTAAGTCGTATTCCCTTTCGCAACCGAACTTAAACAAGGGACTTCTCCCCATGTATTCTTACTGAGCATTGTCGGAACAACACATAGTCAAGATACTCAAATTTGATTCCTCGACAATATGTGCAACCATACTCCAATATTTCTAACGGAGTCAAGTGGCACCGCGCTTATACTATCACTAAGTCTTTAGTACTAACTACAACAGTGAGCTCGATCTCTCCGCTCAGCAGTCATACGACAAACATTGACTCACATCATTTAGGTTCCCACACACCGAAATCAATTACTAAGAGATGTTCATAATCTCCGAAGTCTCTCACATTTTGATGAATAATGACAACTCGACCCTTTTTCAGGTGAGGAGTCGTCATATACCCCATTCACTCGAGGCTAAAACTCGTATACTTCCTTAACCATCGCTCTGGTGATTTAGATGGTTTCCGAACATAACACGCTTGTCCTCTCCGGAATGCAAAACTTATTGGAGTTATTATTTCTTCAAATAACTTCAAGCTAAATTAGAAGGCGTGGCTCTACCAGCCACACTAGACATCTTTACAAAAATCCCCTTACTCCAGGCCACCCTGGCCGTTTTGGGGTCTCCCTCCTCTCGGACTTGGTAGCCTCGATTCTGCGCACTATCATCCTGGTTCCCTTAGTTCTGCGACCAAGAGGAACGCACTATGGGGCTTAACAGTTCCGACTTAGGATCTAATCATTAAATCCTCTAGTGGGTTTCCACTTATAGCTTGCACCAGCCCCATTACATTCAGTCTTACTCTTTGACTAAATCTTTAAACTCTCTTAACTTCGCCCCCTAGGAGCATTTACCCCAACCTTGTAAGAAGTACCATACTGCCTTCATATACATAATTCGTCCAAGAAGAGTTTTACCAAAATTGTGAATCATAACTCGAGAGTCTATTCTCTCAAGGGCTCTTTTCCCTCGTACCCATCTCATCGATACAAGTTCCCTTCAACGGATAATTTCTCTCTCACGATTGGCCTCTACCAGGCTTTCACGTGGGGGTTCATATATTCCCATTCACTACGCTTCCTAATTATCATTGGAGAACTTTGCGGTTAAACTATACGTAAAGTTCTTCTATTTATATATACGGACCCTCGGTCCGAATGTAGTGACTGGTATCCCCTCCACGTTGCCTGAAAATTTACTCAAATTTTCACTTCTGAGTATTTCTAGTCAGTCCTAAATGCCAAAACCTCTGGACATACTACTTCCATTAGTTAACATGCACAGTCGCCGTTTTATCACATTTACGGCACGTTCTCATCAAATTTTCTTCAGACCTACTCCCACTATCACTGCATTGGGCGGTCTAGACTAGCATCCCTCTTGCCGTCGCGACACTTGGAAAATGCCTGCTATGCCTCAACAACCCTTGCAGCATTTACTTCCATTACACGCTAGGAGTGACCTCGACCACGGTCATCTCTCCTATGATTGCCATCTTCGAACACCCCATGCTTTATGCCGAGCTCCTCCCTCCTGTAGTCCTTCTAACGCCAATGCCGGTCCTATCACCATATTCGACGTACCGTGCCCAATCGGACTAGTGTATATAACACTACGTCTACCAAATAGCAGGAGAACGTAAACTACGTACGTAGAGGAGTACAATCATCCTAAGATAGGGCTCTATATCAATCAAACGATACGCTGAAAACATAGTAAGCCGTACAGATCCTATGGACACTAGAACCTGATGCTCTGATACCATCTGTGACACCCCGCCTAATTAAACATCGGGTGATCAGGCCTTCATTAAATTAAAACAGGTTTCTCAAATGGTTCATTCTTAGCATCACTGTCGAAAACTTTTTAGTTACTAATCCCCTAAGTAAAATTAGACCGGTGCCAAATTTTATCTTTCTTTAAAACAGATAAATCAACCAAACGAAACAAAGTACAAATAATCATGTACTGTAATTCAAACAACAAAGTAAAAGTACAACAGAACAAAAGTATTACCGAATAAACCATCGGCTAAAAAATCCCAAACAATCAATAGAATAACCACTAGTCTGAATCTAACATCTGAGACTAATACCGGACAACAAGTCCATACATAGAAGAGTGCGAGATCCTGTGCTAGATCTGAATGAGAGATATCGTCTAGTCAAATCCTGTAAGCATCCACTGTACTACAGCTCCGAGTCTGGAATGGAATCATCACACATGGCGTCCCTGTGGCTGGACGTCTAAAAGGTTTTAAAAATATTTTATAGCAAGAGTTAGTACTCAAAACATTTTGAAAATATTTAGCAAGCGTTTATCACAATATAAAATGCGATTATTGATTACACATGTTAGGTTCTCGTACACTCTCTTGAGTTAACTCACCCCTCATCTTTTGTGCACACCTAACGTTCTACAGTTAGTTTATCTAGCCATACTTCTCAAGCTAACTAAAACCAAAGTAGTGAAATGAACTTATCTGAACCCAAGTTCCAGTACCGCCCATACAGTACAACCGTTTTACTAACATCTCGCGTATGTTAAATAATTCCCAAGTAACATTTAATCTATGTTATTCCTCAAGACTTCTCATTTAGTTTCACTACTAAAATTACTACAGTTCTCACAATTGTTAACTTTCCCACTTATGTAATTAAGTTTCACTACTTGAATTACTAAATGGATTTTCTCTATCTAAAGGTGCATTTCGTAATTAAGTTTCACTACTTAACTTACCATTTCAGTATGTATCTTTAAATACATACTATATATCAATCTACTAATACACGGAAGTAAAATATCATCAAGTATATATATTTCACACATAATATATACTAAATATCAGTCATTACTATTTTTCCCTTTTTATACACGTAAAGGACTCTTGGTTCGGAATGATTCATCGACCCAAGTAAGAATTGGTTCGGAATGATCCATCGACCCCAATTATTTTTAAAAATATATATATATACACATATTCTGGTTCGGGACTCTCTCATCGCGACCCCAGTTCAAAGTTTGGTTCGGCATTTCTCATCGACCCCAAACACATAATAACTTTATGTTAGTTCGGAATGTCTCATCGACCCTAACATAATTAATTTAGGTATAATCTCCCTACCTAAAAGATCTCATAATTCAGTAGGTACATGCCCGATCTATTAATCATATACGTACGTAATATTTTAAATCTCATATATCTACCGTACAATATTCGCTTTACGATTTATCTCATTAATCGTATTTATTTGAGTATTCACACAACTCTAAGGGTCCTAGTTACCCCTTACATATAATTTCAGTAGTTATTTCTTACCCTACTGGTCTATTACTTAAATTGAATTTACTTCGCCCCGTAACTCAATTTCCGAAGTCCCCGATACTCTACTAAATCGGATTATCCTCCTCGGTCCGTAATCCAAGCCCTACACCCAATGGCCTTATTGGACCTCAACAATATAACTACTGGTCTTATTCTTACTCCCAAATTATAATGTAAATCCTAGAATATTCATTCATTCCCGAACTCAACGAAGGATTAAACACAAAATTTTCGGAAAACAGCTTTCGTCGATCGATCGACGGCTGGGTTCGATCGATCGATCGACAGTCCGAGATCGATCGATCGATCGAACAGGGTCAGACGCAGTCTTCTTCTTCGTTAAGATTTTTCCTCCATTAACAAATCTTCAAACTCCATTATAGTCCACCAAACTTTAACCCAATGATCCTAACATATTTCCACATATACTAGGACAGTTTCTAACGTGTCAAATACATCAAAACTCCAATTACTTTAAAGAATTAATGAATTAAAACCCAAAATTTCTTGAAACCCTAGTTATGGTGTTCTTCCCATATTATCATTCAAAATCCAAATTTTTTTATTCCGAAAATCATCAAGTCTAATCTGAATATTAATTCTCTACATAGTTTAAATCATTCTACATGCGATTCCTATCCCAACATGCATAAATATCATCTTTCTCCAATCAAAATATTGATTTAAACAAAACTATTCAAAAACCCTACACATGGGTATTATAACTTTATAATTTGCAATAAACAACTTGCCTTATGATCAGTAGGGTCTGATTTCGTGGTTCTTGTTGATGATTGATGATCTTCATCCTTCAATCCTTCTTCCCCAACAAGTTGATGGTAGGAATCCCTTTGAATCCTTCCCAAATCTTCTTTTTGCTTTAGAAAGTTGTGCCTCTCTTCTCTCTAATGGTATTGGTGTTGTCATGGGTGTTCTAACCCTAATTCATCTATCATACGGCTGATATAAAACTCTCAATTTCGTAGGTCTCCATACCCTCTTATGTTAAAAGACTAAAATGCCCCCGAACGGTCTCGGTTTAGCCCAAAATTACCCCGGGACTCAACTAGTACCCCCGGGTATACTATTTTGACTAATTTGACCCTTCCGGACTCTTTGGTGACCTCTAAATTATCATTTGAGTCACTTAAATAATAGTACTCGTTCTCACCCCAACGCGGTCTATACGCGTTAAGTAACTATTTACCACTCGCACTAAGTAAATAAAATGATGCAATATATACCATAATTACAATTTTAAATAAAACTCTTTAAATTACTACTCTTACGTAATTTAAATCAAGCCGATATTTTCTCATTTAATTCTCCAATCTAATTATATGGAATATTTGGAATATTCAGAAATACGGGTTATTACATAGTATTGCACATCTCCTATTTTCATATAAATAAAAAACCCAAAAAACAAGAAAAAGAGGGTTTACTCATAAATTCCAAGTAGGTATTCTCACACTTTTTCCACACCTTTCTCACAACTAAAACACTTTTCTACACACACACACACACACACACACACACACACTTACAAATAAGAGATTTCTCCATTTGGATTTATGGGTTAAACCCCACCCCTCGTTTTGTATGTGAACTACGTGGACTTTGATGCCTTTATAGGCTACGTAGGCGTATCGGGGTAAAACCCGAGACTCGAGTCATTTTCTCACTTTTTCTCTTATTTTCTATCTTCTCTTTATCTCGTTTTCTATTATATTCTATATACTTGTTCTTAGCAACGTATTACTCCATATGCGTTATCGTTCCCTTATAACGATCAATGTAGGGGTAATCACGTAAATCTCATTTTATATACTAATCTTACATTCCTACGGATGACTCGCTTTATCTCTTCCATGGTACAAGTCGAGGATTCCTACCTCCATTCTATATATACACATGCACACATATCACGGGGGGGAAATATAAAGGAAAATAGCAAATATCCATGAGAAATCGAAAGGGCGGAATGGGTGCCTAACACCTTCCCATTTCGTAACTAAGCCTCCGAACCCTTCTCGAATCATTTGGTTTCGCATGCACCAGTATGTCTTTAGATGCCATCCTTCGGCGTGGCTCCTCCTTTTCTTTTGTCTGTTTTGAGTAAAATAGACTGGCGACTCTAAATCTCTCTACATTTTCACACCTCACAAATCGACGTCGGCCAAAGCGCTCTCCCGAGAGGGAACGCGCGGGACCCGAAGGATCCCTTCCTCCCTCCGCGGTGGGGATCGGGGGATGGCCACATACCGGCTTACATATTTATGTTGCTCCTACGGTTCTTCTTAACTGGGAAGCCCAACGATCGACCCAGGAGGGACCTGATAAACATTTTTGTTCGTTTGGCCAAAGTGTTTAACCTTCCTCTGGCAGCCATTGCCCTGGGGTCCCTCTACACTTGGTTGGATCGAACACACATCGATATGGCACGATCACTGGGTCGTTACAACTTGGCAAATTTTGCCAACACCATCATTTTGACGGGCTTCCTCTACACCCGCTTTCCTGCTATTGCTGCCAAGTCTGCTTCTCTGCCTATGAGCCATGGTATCAAGCCCCCATGCCTCCTATATTTTCACAAAAAGCAAAGTCGAAAGGAGATAATGGAGGTTTTTGATCATTTAGACTCCTTTGTGATGAGGCCATATAGTGAGTCTACCTTTGCCCATAGTTGGGACTTCTTTCCTTCTGCAGCCACAACGGTCGGGTTCAACCCGATTATAGAAGATCCCTCGCAAGCCGTAGTGCTTCTTTTCACCCCGGGGGTTCTCCCCTCCTACACTTAATAGGGATACACCTCAGAGCCCAACAACCCTGATAGGTGCAGCAGGCAATTCGGGTTCGATCAGGGGGCCCCTCGACCTGTGTCCCAGAATAACCACTCAAAGGCCACCTTCGCCGAAGCCTGTACCTTCTATACTGCAGTCGCGGTGCTTGGTGTAACATCCACCATCAATGAACGTGTCACCCTTCCTAGAGCTACTAGGAAGGGAGACATATCCACTTCTTTTGCTACTAAGTTCCATCTAGAGCAATTGGAGATGATCCATACGTTCATTCAATCCCCCCCCCCCCCCAATATCGCCCAGTACTTTCCTTCTCTTCTTTTGAACTGGGTCTTAAGGGGAACTCCATTCTTAGGGTTGAGTTTCCCCTAAGTAAAATCATTAAGGAGTCTCCCCTGGAGCTACCCCCTCATTGCCCGATGATCCCTGTTTCCATGCCCAAACCTAAGGCCGCTGTAACCCCCAAACCATCTGCCCCCTCGGCCAAAGCTACCACAGGAGAAGGGCCTTCTCAGCCGCCTACTAAGAAGGCCAAAAAGTCCAAGTCCAAGAAATCTAAGGCCCAAGTTCAAACGCAAACTCCTTTGGAGGCATTCCTAATTGCCTCCATTCCCCTTACCATGTCTCCAGAGATGGCCAAAGAGCTAAGGAGGTGGGTGCAAGCTGAAGTTGCACGAATAAATGCTAAATTCTAACGGCGCGTTGTCACCGTTCCTCCTCCGGGTACATTCTTGTGATCATGGTTGATCCCACGGAGCCAATGACAAAAAGAAGAAGAAGGACGAGGGTACCTGAAACTGGTGGTGCAGCGAGCTCTAGGAAGAAAATGTTGGGTACCAAATCCCAGAAGAAACAGACACATGAGAAGCCTTCCTCCCTAGCTCCTTCGGATGCTGCTTCCTCGCTACCTTCACCAGTGGTTATACCCTCTCGTTCTCCCTCTGGGTATGAGGTATGTGTGTATTCTTTATATCTCATTCCCCTTTCTCTTAAGTTGTGTTTCATTTGCTTATTTCTTACCAAGAAAATATTTTAGTGCAGGGAGTTGGAGAAGAAAGGCCCAATCCTCCCAGTCCCCCCAGTCCCCTGTAAGCCGCTTCGTGGGGGGACGTTGCGATATATCTCAAGTCGATATCACCCCTCCTCATTCCCCCATAACGGGGCTTACCTACTCACGGATATTGTCCTCCCAACGGGACAGAGAAGCTGCTGCAGGGGCCATTACTATTGGGTCTGCTGAAATGCCCTGCCAACCAGAGGCAACTACTGTAGCCTCCTCTGAGTCATCATCGGATCAATAGGTCCCTCTGCCCCTCGTTGTAATCGAAGAGAGTGACTCTGAGTTAAATTTCTTGCCAAGTCTCACATCTTTTATTTATCCCATTTCTTTATTTATCAATTCTAACATGTTGGGCTGCTTTAGGTGGAGGTGGCATCGTTGATAGCTAACATTCTCCTTCCTCCTGCGTTGTCAAGACCCCTTGCTGAAGTTCCTCTTTTTAGTGCCATAACGGGGGTAAGTTAGGTGCATTTCTGCCCCATTATTCTTTTGTTTTTACTTCTTGTGTCTAACACTTGGCTTTTCATTTACAGCTTTCTCCAAGTCTCTCTCCACCCTTTGCCCTGAGTGGCCTTTTCCCCTTCCAGGCCCCGGTTGGTACTACTGCTCTTGTTAGGGCATCTCTTGAAGGTTCAACGTCTTTTTTCAATGATGCCCCCAGGTTAGCTTTAGTACCTTATGTTGGTGAAGGAAGTTTGCCAACCATTGAGGCTTCAGCTGCTAAGAGCCCCGTTGAGCCTTCTGAGGCAATGAGCTCGCCTCCAACGGTTTGTACCCCTATTGCCCCTGTGGTGAATCCCATTCTCTCTCCTACTATTGCTGAGGTACTTTAATAGTTTCTCTGTATTTCTCAATTTCTCGAACTTCAACTGTGCTTGTGACTGAACAATAAAAACACTTGTTAAAATTATTTCCATAAATTCCACTTGTATTGGTGACTTAACAATGAAAACACTTGTTAAGGTTTCTCATAAACTCCACCTGTAACGGTGACTTAACAACGAAAACACTTGTTGAGATTTTTCATAAACTCCACCTATGTCGGTGACCTAACAACGAAAACACTTGTTAAAATTTTTCATAAACTCCACCTATAATGGTGACTTAACAACGAAAATGCTTGTTAAGATTTTTCATAAACTCCACCTATAACGGTGACTTAACAACGAAAACGCTTGTTAAGATTTTTCATGAACTCCACCTGTAATGGTGACTTTATAACGAAAACACTTGTTACGATTTTTCATAAACCCCACCTGTAACGGTGACTTAACAACGAAAACGCATGTTAAGTTTTTTCATAAACTCCACCTGTAATGGTGACTTCACAACGAAAATGCTTGTTAAGATTTCTCATAAACTCTTTATTCCCTCTAATTATTTTCAGGTTGCTTGGGAGGATTCTCCACCAGTTCCTTCGCCCATTGCCTCGCCTGATCGTAAACATGTCGCTTCCGAAGAAACTAGTCAAGATGATCAAGGTTCCATGATAGGTGCTGCTGTGGAGAACGAATTTAGGTGCGAGCTTCCTCTGCCCGACTTGGCTCCTCACGCCTTCTTCCTGATGGTACTCCAACGTTCTCCCCAAATGCCAGCCAACCACCGTTTGGTAATTGAGCGACTTGTGAGCTATCATCCTGAAACCTTTACGGTGGACTGCCTGCGTTCAAACATCTTAGTCATAAGCTACAGGCTTCAAGGCATGGCCATCGTCGTTGCTAAAATCGTGAATACTCCAACTGCAAACATTACCAGACCCCTCCTCAACCAATTCCTGGGTTATCTGAGGGAATTTGGGTCATGACGGGTTTCGTTTTGGCTGGCTCATCGCGGATTTAAAGACCTTGAAGAGCCAGCAGTTGGACAGCCTGAGGGAGCTCTTACGAAAATATCAGGAGGATCAGCGGGTCGATGAAGCTAAGTTGGCCGAGCTAGCACCTCTCCTTGGAGCCATTGATAAAGAGGTGGAGGACCTCGAAGAATCTCTGCATTTGGCAAAGCTAAAACGATAAAAACTTCTTATCGAACATACGCAAGCGTAGACTAGGTTGGAAGTTTCCATTAATTCCCAACGATCTTGTTTAAAAGCTTCTTAGGGCCTTCCTGGAGATTTTTTCTCCTCCCCAGATTTGTGGTTCCTCCTAGGCCAATGAATTTTTGTATATGTATTTTTTTCTTCTTCTCATGTAATTCTTGGGCA
The DNA here is from genome assembly GCA_949130495.1 of Sambucus nigra. Taxonomy (NCBI): domain Eukaryota; kingdom Viridiplantae; phylum Streptophyta; class Magnoliopsida; order Dipsacales; family Adoxaceae; genus Sambucus; species Sambucus nigra. The sequence goes on from CASBWL010000028.1 coordinate 1,432,367, forward strand.
ATAGCTCCCAAATTTGTAATGCCCCAAAGTTTATAAATGAAAAAAGATACTTATTCTCATGCCATTTCTTCGTGTTATAACTGTTTACATGGATTATGAAATATGAAGTTATGTAATCCTTTCATCTCTACTTGAATTAAAATAAAGAGAACTTGCATAAAAAATGAACTCGTATATTCACAACAGTTAGATACATCGGTGGCCCCCAAACGTAATTGCTTATACATGATAGACCTTCAACCATTTGTTGTTAATCTTAAATGGCCTGTTTTCTTATATCTTAAAAATTAAGCAATAACCTGAGTCATGAGCCTCTTTCACGATGAAAGGTCCCTCCCAATTTACTGCGAACTTAGGTAGAAGAAGGCCCCTAATATGTTTTACTGCTGCCTTCAATACAAGATCTCCCTCCACGAACTTCTTTGGTCTTACCAAGTTACCATATGCCCTGGAGAGCTGCTTCGTATATATTTGAAAGTGTTGCATTGCATTATCCCTGTATTCGTCCAATTCTTCCAGCTGCACATGTCTACTCTGAGGAAGCATACTGCTTCGCAAGGCATATCAAGCAAAGGGAACTTCTAACTCCACTGGGAGAATCGCCTCGACCCTATAAATAAGATAGAATGGTGTATACCCTGTAGGCTTCCTCTTATTCGTTCGATAGGCCCATAAAACGGATGGTATCTTATCATCCCACAATCCTGAGAAATCCTCCATCGTTTTTGTTGATGTAAAAAATTAGATTACCTCTAATTACTCAATCACAGATAAAATAAATAAGACAAAAGAATTTTTAAAGTGGTTCAGCCTTAAAAGAATGACCTACGTCCACTGTTCTTATTATTGCTGAGTGTTTGGAAATTCTCGATAATAGGTTTTTACCAAGAAATTCTGGGGTCCCTTACAATGAGGATGATACAATGTATTTATAGCCATGAGGTTGTACATGTGAAAGGGTAATACATAGCTGTCTCTTAGGCGTGTACATCTGTATGATAATAATAAGCAATTAACGCGCAGCCAATCTGTTGGTTATCCTGCTATTAATGCTCTTATCGAGGTGCAGCTCGGACCGCCTAAGTTGCTCGGACCGCCTAAGTAGCTCGGTACTCGTAAGTTTCTCGGTGCAGTAAAGTTCCTCAGAGAACTCTTACTGATCGGAGCGTCTGAGTTGGTCGGGGAGGTTGAGTCCCTCGTCGTCAAGGTGATTGTAAAAAGTACACGTAGGTGCCATGTAGACTGACAAGTGTCTTCACATGATTAATCCACGTCAGCAGGTTAAATTTGGTATCAACAAAAGCCCCCAATGTTTCACAGTTCGAGGTTTGAGGAGTGTGGAACATTTTTCTCGAAATATGGCGGTTTTAAATGGTCATCCTGAAATTTAGGAGTATTTTCTTTGTATTTATTTTTCCTTCCAAATTCGTAGAATCGGACTTTTTGAATTTTTATAACCACCTCGATCCCCGCGCCCTTTTTGTCCTTTTAGCCGTCGGTAGCGTAACCGTCTCTTTTTTGTAATCATTATCTTTACTCCTTCCCAAGGTAAGGTATTTAAACATTACAGAAAATCCTATCGTCTTTTACTTTTTCAAATCTGTATTCTTGAGTCTTCCATTTCTTCTCTCTCTTGTAAGTTCATCCCTTCCATCGTTCGTTGTCAACCGATCCATCCTTTTTCTGTAAGATCTTCTTCCTTCTCTTTTATTTCTTCTACTCATCATGGTTTACCTTGTTGAATCGCTTGATGAGTTTCGTTTTGATTTTTCTATTCCTCCATGGGTCATACTGGAGGAATTTTCTGGTTCTTCTGATTATTTTCATTTGGCTGAGGGACATTGGTTCCCCAGTCTCTTTGTGGCCGAATGTGGCTTCTATTTTCCTCCAAACCTTTTCTGTTTGGAATTCTGTTAATATTTTGACGTAGTTCCTGCAAAAATAGCCCCCAATACATGGAGGATAGTTAATGGAGTTCACAGATTAAATCAGATTCATAGAACTCGTATAGGGATTCCAGAGATTATGTTTTCTTATAGATGGGTTGTTGGTGACAATACTTTTTATTTGAAAACTAGGTTTTTAAATAGGGCTTTAGTGGTCAATCTCCTAGATGCCAATAGGGATTATTTCGAGCACGGTATTGTCATGAAAAATTGGCAACATGCTCCACTAACTGGGAATGATGTGTACCAGGGTCCTAGATGCCCTCCCTATGGCAATAGGATAGGTTGTTTTTATTTTATTTTTGAAATTATGCTTTCTTTGTGTTTGATAAAATGTGTCATTGATATTTTAATTTTCATTTATTTGCAGTTGACAGCAAAAGAAGGTCTCCAAAAGAGACAGAAGTTAATTTAAAACATCTGAAACTTATCTGGGGTTTGCATCAGACTGTTGCCGACAAGCATATCAGATCTGCTTCATACTTGCTGCAGTACAAGAGTTACACCTCGTCTTTTACTGCTCGTCCGGTGATCAGTGACATAGAATCAGTACCAGTTCCTGAAGATTATTCCCCTGAATCACACATTCCTCTCAGTGATAGAATGAAGAGAAGAAGAGCTCCTGTTATCTTCGAGAAATCTGCCTCTACTGCTGGAGAGGCAAAGAAAAGCAAGCATGATGACCCAGAAGAAGGGACAAGAACAATTGATGCCCCTCCTCCGGCTGTAACTAAGAAGGTTACAGAGAAGACCCCAGTGGCTCCGAGCAAGGCCGCTGCTCCAAGCGATGTTATAGTCATATCCCCGACTAAGACTACATCTTTGGTCGAAACCATTCTTGCTCCCCCGAGGAAGCTGAAGAAGAGCTCCTCGATCAATTTGGCTAAATCCATCTCTCAACCTCCAACCACTAGAAGCGGTGTTCTTGGATCATCCCCGAGATCCAAGGTATTGAAGAAAATCTTTCTCGGGATATGGTTACCACATTGGTTGCTCGTCATATTGCTTCTGTAAGTATTATTATCTTAAACTTTCATTTTTCCACTGTTATATCTTTGCACTGACTTGCTATTATTTTCTTTTCTCAGTTGGTAACCTGTTTCAATACAATTTTGAAGAAAGACGAAGCTATTAAAGCTTCAAGCTCCTCGTCAGGTGTAGAGGAAGCTTTGGTGGGTCTGACACAGTCTCTGAAGGATTCTCGTCAGAAGTATATTGACGATAAGGCTGCTTGGGATAAGAAACTTGATTCCACCGAGCAGGAGAGGAACCAAGCTGTTGAAGTCTCCAAGGGATTGGAGAAGAAAATAAAAGATTTAGAAAGTAAGAATAAAGAGCTCGAAGGGAAGCTCCAAAATGCTGGGGAACTAGAAAATAAGCTCAAGGCTGCTGAGGAAGAGCTAAACAAGCTTCGTGAAGTAGGTCGTCAAAAGGAAGAAGTGGAGAATAAATTGAAGGCTATCGAGGAACTTCTTTCCGAGAAGATTTCCTCGGAGAAGGCGAAAAGGAAATTGGCTGTGAAAAAGTCCTTCAGTGTTGGCTGTGATAAGGGGTGGAATAAAGGTTTGGCTGCCATGATTTCATAAATGGAATATGGCAGCCTCAAATACTTTAGGGATGGCTGGATCGCTTCTCAGCGACACATCCCTGACCCCCCTCCATCTCCTGGGGAAGAAGAAGAGGACGAAGCTGCCTCCGAGGAATCATCCATGGTGATGGGAGATCAGATTTCACATGCCCCCGTTGTCCAAACTGAGCAGCTTCCAACAACCATTATTTCAACTGTGCCATCCGAGCAACCTACTTCCTCGTCCCAGCCTCCCGAGAAAGTTTTGGGAGACAAGGAGAAGGTGTAGAGTTGTTTGGACTTTTTCTCTGTTTATTTTTGTCGATTGTAATTCTGAACTATGTACTCTTCCTTTATGATGTAATAAAATTTTAAATTTTGATTATGCATATTGTTGATTCTCTTCTTCTTGCTTCATTTGCACTCTTATTGATTCTTGCTTTCTCTTCCTTTACTAGTTTATGGCCAGGATGGAATTGTTGTCAGATCACGATACAAAATTGCTAAAACAGTGCAATGAATATTTCAAGGTTGGTCATGCAGATATGACTGAAGCTCAAATTGTTGATATACTTGGTCCATATGCTTCAGAGAAAGAAGTTGAAGCCTACCAGTATTTGAAGTGCCTGCTCGACTGTGCAGTGGCTAACAATGTAGCATTCTATGAAATGATTGAAGACCTCTAAGGTACTCTTGAGGGGCTTCAACAACAATATAAGGAATTTACAGCCCTCTTGCACCAAGGATATGAGCAGAAGTATATAAATAAGTGTGTTAACTTAATAAAAAAAAAAAGAGTTATTTGAAAATCTTTAAAGTTTTCATAAAACCCATATCCCTATTATTGTTTCAAAGCCCATATTTCCGTTTGCAAAAAAGCTACTGTAGTTAGCAATCGGCGTTAGGAAAACCGGTTTTAGGCACCTGAAACAACATATAATAGGAGGTCTTAGGTACCAATGGAATCTGGAAAAGATGAACAAAATAATGATAATCTTAATTTACAATGTTTAGCACCATGGATACAAAAAGATAAGTCTATGTATAATCATAGTTTGCATATAGATAAAAAATCTGAAAATGATATTAGTAAAATTAGTACTACGTTAAATAGTTTAACTGATATAGTTTTTAGTTGGGTAAAACGAACTGAAAGACATCAGGTCGTTAATCAAAATTATGTAGAAAAAAAATTAGATTGTATTGAATTCAACTTAAACAAAGTTGATCAAAAAATTAGTCAACTCGGAACGATTACAAACTTAGATCTAAAAGAGGAGACTAAACAACAAATTGAAAATCTATTTAATAAAATAGGTAATCAAAATCCAGAACAAACTAGAATGAATCACACAGGGGATAACAAAATTCCTAGGTTATATTATGGTTCGGCAGAAATTAAAGCTCTTCAAACAGAAGAATTTAATTACACCGAATATATAAACGTTCGTGAAATATTAGATTATTGGAGACATCTATACAAAGATCCAATATTAACTGTCTCAAAACGTAATAAACTCATTGAACAAATACAAACCACATATTTGGAAAATGAAAAATTATTACAACATTATCAGTATGAATTAAACCAATATTCATCTGATGAAGAAGAAATTCCACCACATGTAGTAAATACAATTGATGGAAAAAGGAAGGTTGAAGAACCACTTCAGGAATTCCAAAATTGGGAAGCTTTTGAAGATTATATGCAAACCCTTGCATATAAAAATGAAAAAGAAGATTTTGTTAAAACAGGCAATGCTTCTACAAGTAACACTAAAAATGAGGATAAACCGAATCCTTTTTTCCTAAGAAGAGATAATTTGAACAAACAAAATATATCTCAACATGTTATTTATCTTGATCTAAGAAATATTCCTTTTAAAGATCAAGAACAAACTATTAATGAGTGGGCACAATCCATGTCTATACTCATTACTAATTATAAGAGTATATGGTCTAAAGAAAAATTTTTAGACTACCTTGCTGCAACACTCCAAGGAGATGTTTTACAATGGTTGCAACAATGGGAAAGCTCAGAAAAAGGAATTCAGCAAAAAACTGAACTCCTACAAACCTTCAAATCTTTTGATGAAATATTAAAAGGATTTGTTGAAATAATTAAAGAAAATATGATTGGATATACTGGAGAACCCAGACTCCAAGAAGATGCGTGTTACATATTATCTAAACTAGAATTATGTAACATTTGTCAATTTGAATAATTTGTTGAAATATATAAAAAATATTATTTCAAGCTAAAACATTCAGAAACCAAACACTGGATGGATCAATTCTTTCACAAACTCCCAGACCCATGGGATGAAATAGCCTTACAATCTTATCCTGACTGGTTAAAAACTATCGGAAAGGATGAGACAGATGACAATCTTGGTTTTTATATTAATTGGGTATTAAGAAAAATATCTGACAAATGCATTGAAATAAAAGCCAAGAAACAAGTTAAAAATCAAATCATAAATTCTAAAGCTGGTTATAAATGTAGTGATAAGATTTTAAAAGAAAATTGGAAAATAGGATGTAATCCACCTCCTAGAAATTCCAAATATTCTAAATATTCTCGAAAGAGAAAATTCAAATGGAAACCTTGGAAAAAGAAAACATCTTTTTCGAAGAATAAAAAATATATTAGGAAGAAGAAACCTTCTAAAAAACCACCTCTAAAAAAGAAGTGTCGTTGTTATATCTGTAACGAAGAAGGCCATTATGCACCTGGTTGTCCTAAAAAAGGGAAAAGTGCAAATAAAATGATAAAATTTCTTGAAGAACAAGAATTAGAAATATTTTATGGAGAAGATTTATCTGATTCTGATATTTCTAATTATTCTAATGAAATTTTATATGAGCTTGAATCAAAATCGGAAACATCTAATGAAGAACTCGTATTTATGTATAATACTGCAGAAGTACGAGGTAGTAGCGAAGATGAGCTACAAACAATAGCCCTTCGTGAAATAGTTGGAGAAAAAATCACTTTTACCAATGAACAGTTACAAGAAATTGATAATCAAAGATAACTTATAAAAAAGAAAGATGTCTATAAATTATCAAAATTCAAATTATTCTCAACAAGAATATTTGAACAATTTAATGGTAATACTACTGTTGGCTCAACAGATGATGAAACAGCAGATATTAAGCTTTTTGATTTAAAAAAGATCAAAAGGTGGAAGAAAAAACACCCAAATATTAAATATATACATATCGGGTTTATTCAAATCTGTATTACTGCCCTGTTTAGACAAGGTATGGATACACCCGTTGCTATACTGGTCCTAGACAAAAGATTCAGTAACCCTATGAATGCCATAATTGGAGGAGTCTAATCCAATTTGGTAAACGGAGTTATTTGGTTTAACATAAAACCAAATTTCTTCATATCTATTGATGATCCAAATATTGAGGAATCTGTCATTATAAAAATCCAAACCAAAGGAATAGGAATGAAAGATACTTCAAGAAATATGTCAATACATTGGAAAACAATTCATGAATTGCAACTCTACCACATACAAATACACAAAATGTGGATAGAAATATTATAGAAATATTTGAACCTCGACCATTTGATTCGGCAATCCAGCCCAGATTAATCAACTGGAGAGATTTGGAAGTACCAAAATAATGGATACTATCCCAAATAACATAACCACCTCCTGAAAAATAACAAAACAGCGTTGAATTACAGGTATCTGGTAATAATGTTTATTTTAAAAATAAACATTCAGAAAATTAGCAAAAGAATTTTCCTGACAATGATTGGGAAAAATTAAAAGGAAAAAACCTTTTAAAAGGCGAAAGTAGTAATAGTAAACCTCCTATTGCTATGAAAAATATACAAGTACCAATATTACTTGGAACAAATTATCTAAAAGAAGATAATATAAAATCCAGTCAAATTTATCATTTCCAATTGGGAAAAGAAGAAATCATCTTCTCACCAAGCCATGGAAAGAGAAGATATACTTATGTATTAGGTTACTTCAATTTTGCAGGCTATAAACCATATAGTCTTTGCACATTAATTGATACAGGAGCAACTATATCTTCTTGTAGACCTAATGCTTTACCTCCTGAAAAATGGATAAAAATGAAAAATCCTATTGCTGTAACAGGCATCAATGGGACACAAAATTTCATTAATTTAAAAGCCAAAAAAGTGGCTATATGGTTTAATGAAAAGAAATTCATTATTCCAAAAATCTTATGCTTTCCAGAAATGCATGGAGATTTTATTTTAGGCAACAATTTTATCTCAGAGTATTTGCCTATAAGTATTGATTAGGGAACTATAAATTTAACCCTCAATAAAGATGTAGTAAAAATCCCTTTACTACAACAACATAAATATAAGTGCGAAAGAGATTTTCGCCCTACTAAGAAAGGGGACATAACTCCTTTTATTAAAGCCATTGAAGATACTCATTGGCTTTATACTATATTAAAAGATAATTTTAGTGAAAACCCACTAAAATTATGGAATAAAAGTCCAAGATATTGTAATCTCAAACTAAGAGATCCCAATGTCATTATAAGAGTAAAACCAATGATCTATACCAGAAATGATATAGATGAATTTGATAAACAAATCAAAGAATTATTCGATATAAACCTTATTGAAGAAACAATAAGTCCACACTCTAGCCATGCCTTCATGGTGAGAAAACACAGTGAAGTAATAAGAGGAAAAGCTAGAATGGTTATAAATTATAAAAGACTAAATGAACAATTAGAATTTGATGGTTATTTTATTCCAATAAAGGATGTATTAATTAACCAAACTAAAGGAAAAAAGTTATTTAGCAAATTCGATTGTAAATCTGGATTTTGGCAGTTAAAACTAACTGAAGAATCCAAGCCATTGACAGCCTTTAGTACCCCTAGAGGACACTATCAATGGAATGTTATGCCTTTTGGACTAAACACAGCTCCTCAGGTATATCAAGGATGGATGGACAAAATCTTTAAAGACCTTAAAGATTTTTGCGTTGTCTATATAGATGACATCCTTGTTTTTTCCAAAACCATAGAAGAACATAGATATCATTTAAAAATTATTTCTGAAAAATTCCAAAAACATGGAATCATTTTATCACCTAAGAAAATTGATGTTGAAAAAACAGAAATTAATTTTCTTGGCATAATCCTAAACCAGGATGACCTACAATTACAAGATCATATCATCTCTCAAATAAGAGATTTTAATGAGGAAATTTTGGATAAGAAACAATTACAAAGTTTCCTAGGAATCCTTAATTATGGAAGAAATTTCATAAAAGGATTGTCTCAAAAAGAATTACCACTTCTTGAAAAACTTAAGAAGAATGAAGTTTTTACATGGAGTTCTAATGATACTCTTGTTGTTAAAACAATTAAACAAGAGATTGTTAATGATTGTCCAAAAGTTTATTTTCCTAAAACAGGAAATAAATTAATACTGAAAATCGATGCTTCAGATAATTGCTGGGGATGTGTTCTCAAAGCAATTCCTGCAAAATATTGGAATGCAAACAATCCTTCCAATACTTTTGGTATTCGTGGTAAGAAAACCACTATCCCAAAAACAATTCAAAAACATGAATTGATATGTGGATATAATTCAGAAAAATTTAAACCAAATGAACTGAATTATATTATTTTTGAAAAGGATTTATTAGCAATTAAGCTTGCTATTAAAAAATTCCATATTTTCTTAGCACCTGAAGACTTTATTGTCAGAACAGATAATAAAGCTGTCAAAGACTTCCTCATAAATAAAAGAAATATTTTAGAAGGAAGAAGACTTAAATGGTTCAACCAAATTGCTATCTATACTTTTGAAGTTGAACATTTAAATGGTACTAATAATTTTCTTGCAGATTATCTTAGCAGGAACTATGAAGAAAAACCTGCTAACCAAGTAGAGTTTTTAGAAACCCACTAAACAAGTGGAGTATGTTTTAAAATAACACCCACTAAACAAGTGGAATATTTTGAAATATATTTTATCAAAACCACTAAACAAGTGGAGTTTTCTATTTTCAGGATGGGCGATAAGCACCAGGAGAAGTAAAAGGAGATTGGGTAACTATTGCTAAAAAGGCAAAAACCCAAGCATCATCATCTACACAGCCTAAACAAAATCATGTTTATGTTGTATTCAGTGGAAGAAATCCAGGCTTCTATGACAACTGGAATCAATGTTTTATGCAAGTAAACAAATTTCCTGGTGCATGTCACCAAAAATATAACACTATGCCAGAAGCCATTACAGCATGGGAAAATTGGATGAAACAGTTAGGACCTCCTAATATAATTTACCAGTTCTCCAAACTATAGACCAAGGAAAGCCTCCTTGATACTGAAACTTATGACTTTCACAACCCAGGAATCCCCTGCGAGTTGTATACACCATTAAATGAAGCATGGAAATCTCATCTCCGAGATAGAAGAAAAGATTTTAGAAAAAATATGAGTATCCTTCCTGACAAAATTGCTGAACAAACAGCAACTTTGGATAAGTTCAGAAGTCTGAGCCTCAAACTCATAAAAAGCTTAAACTATGAAAATGAAGATTTTTCTTTAGAAAAAATTGATACTTTTCTGGAATTTTCTGAATTACTGGAAAATGATTTTTCTGACAAGATCTTCAATACTATCAGGAGAATTTGTCTATTTGAAAAAGCAAAGATAATTCTCCCACGTCCTCTATTCCAAATCAAAATTTTACCAAAAATCGAGGACCATGAGCAAAATATAAAAAGTCTTTTACTCCAACATTTTTACTCTAGTTTAAATTATAGTGATGACATGCCAAAACTGCATTCATTACTCAAGAAGGATATCCACCTTGGGATATTGAAACAATTGAATGGGGGTTAGTAAACAAACTAATCATCTCCAGTGTAGCTTGTTTCAATCATTTTGAATTTTTACCTATGATGATTAAAACCACGATCTATCATGTATTGACAAAAAGCAAGTACAAATATACTCGCTATCTGTCATTTCATATCACAAGCACAATTGGTTGGCGATCAAGAGAAATTTTCTATCAACCCTACCAGATCTGGTACCTCAGAGCCACTGAGGACTATGAATGGGACGAGATTGAACAAAATTAGGAAATTGCACTTAATGTACCGTTGGACCAGTTGGACACAACGAGATATTGGTCACAAAACCTGATCAATACTTCAAACTATGCAGAATATTTTTGTCGGGAATCAGCATTAAAATTCATGGTAACTGATGGCAGACGATTATTTGTTACCGATTTACCGATAAATTATACTACCTCGCTTGAACAACGACCGGCAGTAAGGGAGTTTCTAAATAACTTGAAAAACAAAAATAATTTGGATGTTCCCTTTGAACAATTAAGCCATGCGGAGGAATACGAACAAGCCCAATTACATGGACCTCCAAATCAAAGCCCTAACGATAGTATGTCTTTCGACTCTGTCGCTGAGGCCAATATTGCCAATGCATTCGATGCATAACAATTGGAACAAGGAAATAAACCCACATGGACGACTGCAATTCATCTAGCACACGAAGTGGCATATGCACATGCACAGTAAACAGCTGACGCATGTGATGACGATTTGGAAGTATAAAACAAAACATCCAAATCAGTTACTATTTGCTTTTTAATTATTAGAAATTACTGTGTACCTACTGTACACTTTACGACTTTTTCTTTTCAGCAGCCCACGTTTTAAATGAAATAACCTTTATGAAGGTTATAAAAGGAGCATTCCTCCTCACCTGTAAATCATCTTCTGAAATATATTTCTCTCTCTTGTAACATTCTCTACATTCAATAATATTTCGATCTTTTCGCACTTATCTTTCCGCACTTGTCTGTAATTGGAATTATTTCATCCCATGGGTTTGGGAGTTTGTGAAAGAATTGATCCATCCAGTGTTTGGTTTCTGAATGTTTTAGCTTGAAATAATATTTTTTATATATTTCAACAAATTCTTCAAATTGACAAATGTTACATAATTCTAGTTTAGATAATATGTAACACGCATCTTCTTGGAGCCTGGGTTCTCCAGTATATCCAATCATATTTTCTTTAATTATTTCAACAAATCCTTTTAATATTTCATCAAAAGATTTGAAGGTTTGTAGGAGTTCAGTTTTTTGTTGAATTCCTTTTTCTGAGCTTTCCCATTGTTAAGGGATATGATAAACTGATTGTTGCCTATGACCTAAAAGAGAGAACTCTGAAGACCGAGGTCGAGGAGCATAGACAGATTGCAAAGTTACTGGAGCAGGAGAACAATAACTTGCGAGGAGAAATAGCTCAACTGAAATCTGCAGCCTCTTCTTCGAATGCTTTGATCCCTGTGAACGATGGGGGGTTCTCTTTCCTGGAGGTAGAAAATGGAAATCTGAGAGACGATCTAGAAACCTTGAAGAGGATTGGGCCTTCTACATCTGCTCGGGGACGAACAAGAGCTTCTCGGGGCCCAGCAAGAGCTGCTCGGATTTCTGTCGAGGAACAAAGAACTGAGTCAGCCCTGGAGAATCAAGCCTTCCAATTGATGGCAAAGAACCAGGCATTAGCTGAGATGTCTAAGAAGATCATGAATCTCGACGAGCAGCTCTCTGCATAAAAGTCTGCTTTGGAGAATAAAGAACTTTTTGTAAAAAATCTTCACGAGCAGCTGGAAAGGTTGACTTATCAATTCCACAAGCAGCCCAGAGAGTTCTGGATGGCTGGTTATAATGAGGCTCTCTACCATCTAGATGATCGGATCCAAAATGCAAATAATGAGGGTTACAAATAAGGGTGGCTGAATGCTTTGGGAGTGCTGCAACTAGAACAAGGTCATTACTTATGGGATTATCACAATCCTGGGTTGCTCGATCTACCAGTGCCTCCTTTCAAACTCGACATGAGCTGGATTCCTGCTCGGGAAATCCCTCAGTGTTTGATTTCCAAATATCTTGGCGACTACAGTCTCCATTCCAATGCTAAGATATCTCGCCCAGAGCACCTACTCGACCGGCTATCTGTGATGAACATCAGGATGCTCAAAGACCTTAATTTCATAAATTCCCCTTATGCCTTAGACGATCCTCCTGCTGGCGAGGAACCTGTTTCAAAAGCAGAGGGGAAGAAACCAATAGAATAGGAATTTTGATGTAATAATTAATATGTATTTCATTCTCGATGTATTTTGCCCTAGATTTAATGGAAAAAAAACTTCTTTGCCATCTTGATTGCCATTGTCTTGTATATATTTTGTAAAACACTTTACATATGTGCATGTATATCTGTTAAAAAGATAACAACATTGTGTCATTTTCTAATCAACTAAAACTGGTTAAAACTTATTGTCGACTATCCTGAATTTGTGGTAATCATTTGACGATTAACCAAAATTGATGATGTTTTGTTTCTCGACCAACTTGGTGGTAATTTAAAATGTTACGAGTATCAAAAATTTTGCTTGATCACTTCTTAATGCATACTCATGCTTTGTTTAAAAATGTTCCCTACCAACTGTAGTTGACAGCTTTTTATTCCCGGTGGATTTTCTTCCCAACCAACCTTAGTTGGTGGATTTTTCCATCCCAACCAACCTTAGTTGGCATTTCTGAGAAATATTTTTCTTCCCAACCAACCGGAGTTGGCATTTCTGGGAAGTATTTTTATTCCCGATCAACCGGAGTTAGTGGATTTTCTTCCCAACCAACCTTAGTTGGCATTTTTGGAAAATATTTTTTCTTCCCAACCAACCTTAGTTGGCACTTCTGAAAAATATTTTTCTTCCCAACCAACCGGAGTTGGCACTTCTGGGAAGTATTTTTATTCCCGACCAACCGAAGTTGGTGGATTTTCTTCCCAACCAACCTTAGTTGGCATTTTTGGAAAATATTTTTCTTCCCAACCAACCGGAGTTGGCACTTCTGGGAAGTATTTTTATTCCCGACCAACCGGAGTTGGTGGATTTTCTTCCCAACCAACCTTAGTTGGCATTTTTGGGAAATATTTTTTCTTCTCAACCAACCTTAGTTGGTATTTCTGGGTTGCGTAGTGTGTAACACTAGTATTCCGCGAAAAAATTTCAACAAAAGGAGAGAATTGGCTGGAATATTCACATTTTATTCATACTGATGAAACTGCATTGCATGAGGGTTTACATTACTGATAATATTTGCGCAGGTGCTCTGCATTCCACGCATTCTTAAACTCCTCCCCCTCTAAAGTTTCTATTCTGTAGGTTCCTGGTCGAACAACTTTTGTAACTCGGTAAGGTCTATGCCAGTTCGCTTCCAGTTTGTTGTGCTTTTGAATCACTTTCTTTAGCACATAGTCTCCTTCTTTCAGGTCGCACTTCTTCACTCTCTTGTTGTAGAACAAAGTTGTTCGTTGCTGGTAAGTAGCATTCCTGATGGATGCTTCTTCTCTAACTTCCTCGAGCATGTCCAAGTCTAACCTTCTCATTAAATCGCTCACCGGAGAATTGAAATTCAGTACTCTGTGTGTTGGGAGGCCCAACTCGGTAGGTATAACAGCTTCACTTCCAAATGCTAGCATGTATGAATATTCTCCTGTTGCTGCTCGGGGAGTAGTACGATAAGCCCACAGTATAGAATGCAGCTCGTTGATCCAGTTTACTTTCGCGTTATTCAGTCTTTTCTTCAAGCCATTTAGCAGCGTTTTGTTTGTTACTTCAGTTTGTCCATTGCTTTGGGGATGGCCTGGTGCCGAGTGAATCTTCAAGATATTTGACTGATGACAATAGGCCGCGAACTCCTCGTTGTCGAACTGGGTTCCATGGTCTGTGATGAAGGCATGAGGAAGACCATATCGATAAATTATGTTTTTCCAAATAAATTAGTACACTTTGTCATACGTCATATCAATGAGAGACTCAGCTTCAACCCATTTAGTAAAGTATTCCACAGCAACCACGAGATATTTAAATCTTCCCTTGGTCGTTGGAAGTGGTCCTACCAAGTCTATTCCCCACATGGCAAATGGCCAAGGGGAAGTAATGGGTGCTAATAATGCTTAAGGAGTTCTTCTGATAGAAGAGAAGCATTGACACTTGTCACATTTCTTGGCGTAGGCTATACAATCAACCCTCATCGTCGGCTAGTAGTATCCTTGAGTTATCATTCTTTGCAAAAGCGTATGACCTGCTACATGGGCTCCACAGGACCCTTCATGGACCTCTTCAATCAGGTCTTTCACCTCGGTGGGATGCACACATCTTTATAAACCTGCTATAATTCCTCGTTTATATAGAATACCGTTAGTCAGTACATAATGATCAGCTTTAAACTTCAGTTTCTTGGCTGCAAGTTTGCCAATCGGTAATTCCCCTTTCTCAATATATGCCCTGATGGGATCCATCCAGGATGGTCCTAAATCAAGGGTAATAAAGTTCATTGTCAGATCTTCATCTATACTCCGATTAGCTAAAACTTCAATTGGGATTGTTCTTCGTAGCTCGGTACGAGTAGCTGATGTTAATCGAGCTAAGGCGTCTGCTCTCGCATTCTCCATTCTTGGTATTCTGACCAGCTGAATAGCAGTAAATTCTGATACCAATTCCCTCGCCTTTGCATGATACCTGATCATTAATTCTCCTTTGGCTGCATATACTTCCAACATTTGATTTATGATCAATTGCGAGTCACTGAAGATAATAACCTGCTCTGCCCCCACGGTTTTTGCCAAACTAAGACCTGCAATCATGGCCTCGTATTCAGCCTCATTATTCGAAGCTTTGAATTGGAAGCATAGGGCGTACTCCACGTTGACCTCGTCCGGACTGTTCAAAATAATCTCTGCCCCACAGCCTGTAGTGCAAAATGAGCCATCCACATATAGACTCCATATAGGTACCTCGTCTTCAAATTTCTTATCTGACAAAGTTCCTCAGTGGAATATTTGTTGCTTCCTTTCATCCTCTTCTAGTACTTCTTGTTGCTCGTTGACCATCTTTTCTTGCCCTTTTACCAACTTAAGTTGGTTTGGGCTTGGGTTTGATGATTTTGTAACATCCACAGGTTGGTCGGTGCCTAGCTTTGGCTCCTCGGGGCTATCAGGATAAGTGAACTCTGCTATAAAATTTGCTACTGCTTACCCTTTGAGCGACGATCTGGGTTCATAAAATATGTCATATTCGCCAAGTTCTACTGCCCAGTACATCAATCTCCCTGATTTTTTTGGTTTATGAAGAGCCTGCCTCAATGGCATATCAGTGTACACAACTATGGTATGAGCTTGGAAGTACGGCTTCATTCTCCTACTTGCCTCGATCAATGCTAATGCCAGCTTTTCCAGTCTTGGATATCTGATCTCTGCTCCTCGGAAGGCCTTGCTAGTGTAATAGATCAGTTTTTGCACTCCATCTTCTATTCTTATTAATGCCGAACTAACTGCATTCTCCGACACTGCCAAATACAAGTACAATTTTTCTCCCATCACTGGCCTGGACAACAGTGGAGGTGCTCCCAAGTATTTTTTCAATTCTTGAAAAGCCTTTTCGCATTCATCATTCCATTCGAAAGTCTTTTGGAGCGTTTTGAAGAATGGGAGGCATCTATCAGTTGCTCGCGATACAAATCTGTTTAGTGCTGCTACTTGCCCTGTAAAACTCTGCACTTCTTTCTTCGTCGTTGGATATCGTAATCCCAATAGAGCTTTGATCTTTTCTGGGTTTGCTTCGATTCCTCGTTAGTTGACAATATACCCGAGAAACATGCCTTCTCGTACTCCGAATATGCACTTGGTGGGATTCAGCTTCATTTGGTATTTATCTAGTTGATTAAAGGTCTGGCCTAAGTCAATTAGATGGTCAGCAGCTCTCTTGCTCTTCGTCGGCATGTCGTCAACATAAACTTCCATATTGCAACTGATTTGTTCGGAGAAGACTTTGTTCATCAGCCGCTGATATGTTGCACCTGCATTTTTTAAACCGAAAGACATAACATTATAATAATAAGTTCCCCTAGGGGTAATGAAATAAGTACTTTCCCTATCTTCAGGTTTCATCTTAATCTGGTTGTATCCAGAATAAGCATCCATGAAGCTCAGCAGCTCGTGTCCCTAGGTAGCATCCACTAGTTGATCGATTCGGGGCAAGGGAAAGTGATCCTTTGGGCATGCTTTATTGAGGTCGGTGAAGTCTACACACATCCTCCATTTGTTGTTCTTCTTCTTTACCATCACCACATTTGCTAACCAGTCTGGATATTTAACATCTTCAATAAAGTAAGCTTTCTGGAGCTTCTCGACCTCCTCTTGTATAGCTTGGTTCTTCTCGAGGATGAACACCCTTCTTCTCTGCTTTACTGGCTTTATCTCCTTATTTACATTGAGCTCGTGACATAAGAAATTCGGGTCTATTCCTGGCATGTCCTCATGACTCCATGCAAAAGTTTGCCTTCTGCTTCTTAGGAAAGTTATTAATTCCTGTTTCAGTGAGGCATCCAACGACGAACCTATCTGAGTTGTTCGTTCAGGGTGATCGTCGTCCAGAATGATGTTTTCGGTAGCTTCCACCACCTGACCTTTCACGAGTTGCGACTCGTCTCTAGGATCCAAAGTTTCAATTTTTGCACCTTCATCCACCTGATAGGTAGTAGTCTTTTTCCTAGATTCCTCCAGTTCTTCCTGCTCGGCGGATGAATAATAGCATTCCCGAGCTACTTTTTGATCGCCCTTCCCAACTCCTACTCCAAAATTGGTGGGAAATTTCAGACACTGATGCACAGTAGATGGTATAGCTTCGAATTTCTTCAAACCTACCCTTCCCATGATGATATTGTAAGCCAACTGGACATTCTTATCCATCATGAAGAATCGTACTCTTTCTGTCCGACAAGCGGGCCATGTACCGATGAACATATCCAACTTGATCGTCCCAAGTGGAAAAACTTTCTCGCCAGCAAAATCGACGAGGGGCCTGTGATAAGGCTCCAATTGAGATAACTTTAGATTTAAACTGTCGAAGCACGGGTATGTAAGGACATTTTTGTCCATCATCAATTTGTATGTCATACGCCGTTACACCGTTGAAGAAATTCAAGATCGCATCTACATCAACGAATCCGAATATCAAAGCATCTTCAACATCATAGCCTCTGTAAGAACGAACTTGGTAAAATTTTCTTTTTACGTTCCTTAAAGTTCATATTTAGTATTGGGAAATTTTTATAAAATGTTTTTTATAAAAATAAGAAGTAAGTTTTTTCAAGCAGAATGAGGCTTTTTAAAAGTTTTTTATTTTTTCTGGGAAGCCGGACCGGTCCGCTTCCCTACCGGATCGATCTGCCCTCTACCCGGACTAGTCCGCCTGCTGAAAAGCCAGTAAACCCCGGACTGGTAGCGAATCGATGAAGCCTTATTTTAAAAGAACCGATCCGCCTCCAAGCCGGACCGGTCCGCCTGGGATAAGTTCGAACAGTTCCCCCTCTTATTTTCTATATATATTCCTATTTTGATGGTGTATTTCTTCAAGTCTTTGAGAAAACGTTTTTAAGAGTTCAAACACTACAAGACTTCAATTTTTGATGTGCCAAACATCTTTTTGATTCACACACAAAAATCCCAATTACTTTGTTGAATCTTTTGGAACCCTAGAACACAATCCTTATATTTGTTCAACCCTTGTGGAGAAGCCGTCTCTCTTCTTCATTGCTGACCACCTGGAGTTCCTGCGAGAGATTCCAGTCGACACTGTTTCTAGTCGTTGCTTTGAAGGTTTACCGAAGACACCGTGTTGTACACTTGTGGGCGATTATTAGGTTGTATGTAAGTCAATGGTCTTGTACATTCTTCAAAGTTCTAGAAATAAAAGGTTTTGCCCTTCGTGAATTTTTCCTGATATTGTTTGTTTTATCCTGCATGCTATATTTTATTTGATAAATCATCTAGATGCATGTTTTTGGGTTTAACTAATACTTGGGATTAATTAATATTGGATTTTATTTGAGAAGTCGCAATAGTTCCGCTGTAGCTACTCTCTCAGGGTAGAACATGATGTCTGCCGAGCTACCATTATCTACCAGCACTCTTGAAATCATCACTTCCTTCATCCTCATTTTTATCACCAATGGGTCGTCATGAGGATACAGGACACCTGCGAGGTCGTTCTTTGAGAAACCAATAACCAATTTTTCTTTGTTTACTTTCCTCGGGCGATCATCCTCAGCTAGATTTATTCGTTGAATGTATGAAAAAGCTTGAGCCTCATTGAGGTAAGCTTTTCTCTCCGCAGTAAGGTCTCCTGCTCCTGCATCTCCACCTGTAATAACATTACAATCAAATGACCCAAAACATATTGAAAATACCTCACGTTCTGGCTGCCTTGGTATTTTGGGAAGATCGGGGTCGTCTTCTGGATCATCTCCATGGTCTCTTTTCTTGTTCTCCTCTGCTCGACGAGGAGATTTAGATCTCTCTCTTGCTCGATCGTTGTTTCTTCTTT
Organism: Sambucus nigra; assembly: GCA_949130495.1. Classification (NCBI taxonomy): domain Eukaryota; kingdom Viridiplantae; phylum Streptophyta; class Magnoliopsida; order Dipsacales; family Adoxaceae; genus Sambucus; species Sambucus nigra. The sequence continues at coordinate 1,451,345 of CASBWL010000028.1, forward strand.
CATTTCTGCGATCAACATACTTTGCCAGTTTTCCTCGTTTAATGAGTGCTTCGATCTCATTCTGAAGAGCTATGCAATTTTTGGTCATGTGACCGTGATCTTTGTGAAACTCGTAATATTTGGCCTTATTCCTCTTGTCAGGGTCTGTCTTCATTTTCTCTGGCCAGTTTAACTCCTCGATGTTCTTGATCTCTTTCAGGACATGGTTAATGTCTACCTTCAAAGGAGTGTAATTCTCAAATTTCTTCAATACCTCCCATGATGGCTTTATTTTTATTGCTTATCACCACCATTGTTCTTATGCTCCTTTTTCTTAGCTTTATCAACCTCCACCTTGGTTTCTTTGGTATCCATATTCTTCTTCACAGCCATAGCCTCCTCGGTATTCATGATCTTGGCCGCTTTTGCCATTAGTTCTCATATGGTTCTGGGTGGATCTTTGGCCAAAGTGTAGTACAACTTGTTGGGCAACAGCCCACTCATCAGAGCAGTAATCGCTGTCTTTTCTTCATAATTAATAACTTTGAGTTTCTCATTATTGAAACGATTTATATAATCCCTGGTGCTCTCACCTGCCTTTTGTCTAACACTTAACAAATGTGCTACTCGTTTAACTGGCTTTGCCCCAAAACAGAAGTTTCCAATGAATAGCTCGACCAGTTAAAAGAAAGTTGAGATCTTACCCCGAGGAAGATTATTGTACCATATTTGAGCAGATCCGGTAAGAGTTCCCAAAAATGCCCTTCATCTCATCTCATCTCATCTGGAACAGCATAGATGTCGGCAGTAGCTTGGTATTGTTCTATATGAAGGACAGGGTCAGTTTTTCCATCATATTTGGGGGTCACAACAGGTGCTTTGAACTTTGACGGTGTGGGAAAATCCACAATGGCCTGGACAAAAGGTGTCCCTTGAACAAAGGTTCGTTGTAGAGGGTTCTTGGCCTTAGCCATTTCCCCTAATCTATCCTCCAGCCTCTGAATAGAGCCTTTCCACACATCACTTCCTTCCTCGGGCCTGTTGGTTCGAGCAACTGATCGCGTTGATGTGGCTTCCTGGGATCTATCGTGACGAGCAGCTGGTCGCGATTAGGCAGATCCTTCCCTCAAGTCTGATGGTTATCGAAAGCTCCTCGACGTGGCCTTAGGAGGACTTTTATTTCTCCTAGGGCCCAATCGATCAAAAGGAGAAACCCTACTTAATCTCTCCAATGCACTGGTCCTTTCTGGAGAGAGAGTGACCTTTTGTTCAGTATCTGTGGCTCGTACAAACAAAGTTCTACCTGGTTGATAAGAAAAATCATCAGATCTCTCAGTACGATATGAATCGGTATGCTTAGTACGCGAAGAAAGTAAACGGGTATTTCTCTGAACACTTCGCTGTCCTGAATGGGTTGGTATTCCACCCTGGATAGTTTGTATGAGTTGTCGCATAGTTTCTTGCATGGTTGTCTGGCCCTGGGCCAAATTTATCATTATTCCGGCCAGATCTTGGACGTTTGGCGGAGCAGATGGATTTGGGGGGTTTTTGGCGTTTCGATTGCTGGATTCAGGATTATCAGCCATTTGTGATGAATTGTTTTTGGTGAAAAACACTAATAACAGTCATTTCCCACAGACGGCGCCAATCCGTTGATGTAAAAAATTATATTACCTCTAATTATTTAATCACAGATAAAATAAATAAGACAAAAGAATTTTTAAAGTGGTTCAGCCTTAAAAGAATGGCCTACGTCCACTGTTCTTATTATTGCTGAGTGTTTGGGAATTCTCGATAATAGGTTTTTACCAAGAAATTCCGGGGTCCCTTACAATGAGGATGATACAATGTATTTATAGCCATGAGGCTGTACATGTGAAAGGGTAATACATAGCTGTCTCTTAGGCGTGTACATCTGTATGATAATAATAAGTAATTAATGCGCAGTCAATCTGTTGGTTATCCTGTTATTAATGCTCTGATCGAGGTGCAACTCGGACCGCCTAAGCTACTCGGACGACCGCCTAAGTATCTAGGTACTCGTAAGTTTCTCGATGCAGTAAAGTTCCTCGGAGAACTCTTGTTGATCGGAGCGTCTGAGTTGGTCGGGGAGGTTGAGTTCCTCGTCGTCAAGGTGATTGTAAAAAGTACTCGTAGGTGCGATGTAGACTGACACGTGTCTTCACATGATTAATCCACGTCAGCGGGTTAAATTTGGTATCAACAGTTTTAGCCAAGATATTAACCAAAGTTTTATTAGTCGCTTTGACTTGACCGTTTCCCTTTGGGTATGCTACCGTCGAAGTGTGATGGACAATGGAGTATTTGTCTGTGAGCATTGTTACTTCTGAATTAACGAAAGGGGTTCCATTATCCGAAAGGATAACCTTTGGGATCCTAAAATGACAAATGATATATTCTCTGATGAAGTTGCTCACCACTCCTATTGTTGCCCTTCTCAGTGGTATCGCCTCAGCCCACTTTGTAAAACATTCTGTTGCCACTAGTATCCATATTTTCCCCCTCGAAGAAGGGTGTATTACCCATACCAGGTCAAACTCCCAGGTGTGAAGTGGATAGGGCGTTGTCAGGGAGTGTAGGTCCATCGATGGGGCATGGATCATATTTCCATGAAGCTGGAAAGCCTTGCATCTTCAAACGAACTCAGCGGAATCTTTCTCCATCATTGGCCAATAGTATCCCAGGGTCATCAACTGCTCATACAACTTGGCCCATCCTATATGATCTGGATTGTGTGACTATTTGAGAACCTCGGCCGCCTCTTCCTTCATGATGTAACGCAACGGCTTTTGAAGTATTCCCTTCGATAAAGCTACCCCTCCTGAACGTAAAATCTCGGGTCCCTTCGTCTGAGTCCCATCACATCAATTTTCTCCATTAGAACAACTCCATCTTTAATAAAGTCAATATAGGGTTGTCTCCAGTCAGCCTGAGCCTCCACAAAATGACATTCAGCTGCCTCGAAGAATAATTGGCATTTGTCACATTTCTGTTGCAACTCAGCTGCATTCTTCTTCATGCTAGGCCAAAAATATCCCTCCTTTTGCATTCTTCGGTATAGGGGTATCTCAGTTGTTTTGTAGTTCTCTTTATGTGTTTTCTTCAGTCTTTGCTCTGCCTCCTCTGGACAATGCATTTTGACGGCCATCCTCCTGTGTTTATAAAGGAAAGGCCTCCCTGGTTTATTGATTGGGCATAAATATTGTATATTTATCCCCCTAATTTCAGTACTTTTGTGAACCCGAGTGATGTAACAGATATGGATTTGATTCAAATTTATGCTACTAACCTTCGTTGGCGAGTATTTCGTGTTTCGTGCTTCTCTTATTGGTTTTACAGGTTAATTATGCAAGCAGTGCAAAAGAGGAAGCAAGACAGTGCAAGAAAGGCTAGGAAGGCAAGTTCAAGGGCATTTTCGTAATTTTTCAGCCTTAGTCCGGAAGTGGGTCCAACTAGAAAGTTGAAGATCTTTCAATTACAAGAACACCAGAAAAAACGGCACCTCAATCCGAGCTACGATGAAAGAGTTATGACCCCTTGAAGTTGCAGAAAAATCATAGAAGAAAGGCTAGGAAGGCAAGTTCAAGGGCATTTTCGTAATTTTACAGCCCGATTCTGGAGGTGATTCCTTCTGGGAAGTTGAAGAGCTCGGAACAACGAGAACACTGGAAGAAACGGCACCCAAATCCGAGCTACGGTTGAAAAGTTATGCTTAGTTGAAGTTGAAGAAAAATCCAAGAAAAGAAGAGAAAAACCAGAAAAAAATCTAAGTGCTGAGAGCAAGACCAGGCTGGTACAGCAAACCGGTTCGCTGTACCTGCGAACCGGTTCGCTGTACCTGACACGCGAATTTTGTCTTTCATTTGGATTGGTCTCCAAGTCTCCTAATAGGTTTAAAACACTCCAAACTTGTGGGGGACGAAGGCATTAACCTAAGAGCAGCTTTTAGGGTTATTTTGAGAGAGTTTTTGATAGAGAAAAAGGAGAGAAACATCTAGGAATATCAAAGGCACAATTTACTTCAAGAATTCATTGTTTCGGGTTTGTTTTTACCAGTTTTAATTCAAGATTCTTGTTCCTCATTATTGTTCTTGCATGCTTAGTTTTCCTAATTGATTCAACTTGTTTTTGCATTTCCAATACGTAGTTACATGTTTATAGCTAGTTTCATCATGAATTCTTACTCATGCAACGTCAGTATTTCATGCGTTAGTCAAGTTAACATGTCCGGCTAGGTTTTTCAAGGTTGGGATGCATGAACCCAACCTGATGTGTTAGTGCGTGTGTATAACGTCGATCCGCTGAATTTAATGATTAATTTAAATCGTATCGCGTAATTTCTTAAGAATTGTAGATCTTTATATCTCGTTTGCCTCTGGGTACTCGTGATGATTTAGAGTACAATTTGAATGTAATTACCGCGATGCCGATTTACTCATCCTCAGATTAGGTATGACGCGGGCTTGAACCTCGTATACATAATGCTTGGGAGTACTAAATTCCGGGTTTGAATTAATCGGATAAATTTATGATCACAGTTGTCGCTGCATTACACTAGGGTTGGGGGATTGTATTCCCATCCTGTTTTCTCATCATTTAGTTAAAAGTTTCAAATTAATCCTTCATTCTTAATCTAGATAATTTAGTTAGTTGCATTTTTCATTATATTTTCACAATTGCATTTAGTTTAATCCATCTCAAAAAGCCAAATCAATCTTTTTCTTTTCTTCTTAGAGTCATTGCTAGGATTTCTCAATCTTATCCCGTCGTCACAACTCCGTTGTCCTTTTTCCCTGAGGATCGATACCCGACTTGTCGGATTATTACTTGAACGATAGGCTTACACTTGAGCCTAGAGAGCACACACTTTAGATACACATTCTGAGTCGTGTCAAGTTTTTGGCGCCGTTGCCGGGGAATTAGGTAGACTTAGGATTAGATCGAGTTAATCCAAAACTTTGACCAAAAAATTCAAAAAAAAAAAATAATAAATAAAAAAAAAAAATTCAAAAAGATTCACAATCATCATCTCTCCTGAGCTTAATGCAAAATTCTGAAACCACTCCCACACCCCATAATACTCCAACCAGCATTCACGAAAATCCACTCGTTGAGTATAATCCTGATAGTCCCCACACTCCACAAGCCCCCCAGTTCTGGATCCCACCTCCCACACCGTCGCACTCAATCTCTAGCAACACTCCCTTCTCCTTCGTAGGACACACGTCGTGCACACCCAGTGAGAACGCCGAATCGTCAAGTGAGATAGAGATGTCGCAATATAGCAATGCAGCTACCGGTGAGGACGAGCCCCCGTACCGCCCGTTGAGAGAATTCTTATATCCCGAGCGCACTGTCACTCCGGGATGAATTATACTCCCATATAATGCCGGGCAGTTCCGTTTCAAGAATGGGATGATCCAGACGCTACCACATTACCACGGTATGGATTCTGAAAAGCCATACCTCCACATAAGGGAATTTGAGGACGTGTGTGATACTCTCAATGATCAAACCTGCACACAAGAGGTAATCCGCCTCAAACTCTTCCCCTTCTCGCTTAAAGATAAAGCCAAAGCTTGGCTATGGTCTTTACCTCCAAGCTCGATTCCATCCTGGAATGAGCTACAGTCTAAATTTCTCAAGAAATTCTTCCCAACACATCGAACAATCTCTATCAAGGCTCAAATTCAAGCGTTTAGACAACATGAAAATGAGCCATTCCATCGATGTTATGAACGTTTCAACGAGTTAGTGGCTTCATGCCCCCATCATGGATTTGATCCATCGCAAATCATCTCCTTTATCTATAATGGGTTAAATCTTAATTCTAAACAGCTTGTTGAAACTATGGGAAGTGGTCCATTTGTCGATCTAGATGCCCATGACGCTGATCTTCACATGAGGTATGTCGCCGAGACTACCCAATCTTGGGATACCTCTGATCCGAACGCTCAAAACCGAAATCGACAATCTACCACCGCTCCATCGACATCCGGTCTATTCCACGTAGATAAGAATTCTATGTCGGACTGTCGGTTGGACACCATTGAGAGAGGACTGCGAGACTTATGTGAGGTAGTTGGATCCATCAAAAATCCCGTCGAAAAGGTGTGTGCAATTTGTGAGGCGGGACATTCAACCGAGGAATGCCCGACGATACCCGCCTGCAAAGTAATGTTGCAGGAGCAAGTTAGTGGTATAGGAGGCTTTAAGGGTAATTTCGGTGCCCCGCACGGGAATTCATACAATCCTTCATGGAAAAATCATCCCGGATTTAGCTACGGGCAACAACATGCCGCAATGCACCCTCCTTCGCATGTTGCCCCTCCTCCTCCACAACAATTTCAACAAGCTCCACACATGCAAGGTCAGGTGCAAGCACCACCACCTCATGGAAATTACATCCCGCCACAGCGGAGAACTCTCGAGGATACTGTGAATCAATTCATCGCAAGCCAGGCCGCAACCAATGCTAAGTATGATCGTCAAATTGGCGACATAAATGCGACTCTGTCACAAATACAATCTTCATTGAGTGTTCAAGAGAAGGGAAAGTTTCCTGCCCAGGGCCAAAGACCTCTCCAAGGTCAAACTAGTGTTAGATCGACACCCCAGGACCATCTTGAGCAATGTAGCGCAATCACCACTTTACGTAGTGGGAAAGTTGTTGACTTGTCACCGCTTCCACAAGACATACCCAAAGACAAGGAGATTTCACCCGGCACGAAAGAGGCCGAAGATGTCCCCTTGAAAGAAGGTGATAAAGACGACACTAGTGAGGCCGAGGTAGTAGTGAAACCACCCACCGCGGCACCATTTCCTCAAAGGTTGATTCCTTCACAGAAAGGATGCCCACGTGATGAAGTGCTAGAAGTACTTAAGCAAGTGAAGCTAAACTTGCCCTTCCTTGATGCCATCAAGCAAATTCCAGCCTACGGCAAAGTTATCAAAGATTTGTTGACGGTAAAAAGGAAGATGAAGGTTAAAAAGAATGTCTTTCTAGCTCAGAACGTGAGTTCCATTCTACTAAATGATCTCCCGCCTAAATTCAAAGATCCCGGTGCACCCACCATATCATGCATCATTGGAGATAATAAAATTGAGAAAGCCTTACTTGACTTGGGAGCAAGTGTAAACATACTTCCTTACTCCATTTATAGGCAACTTGACTTGGGCGACCTCAAGCCCACAAAGGTCACTCTCCAACTAGCGGATCGAACCGTGAAGATTCCACGAGGCATAATTGAGGACGTGATCGTCCAAGTTGACACCTTCTACTTTCCGGTAGATTTTGTCATTTGGGACACGGAGCCCTCCTTCACCTCAAGCAACCATGTTCCTATCATCCTTGGGCGCCCGTTCTTAGCTACGGCTAACGCAATCATCAACACTAGGAATGGGCGAATGCAACTCACTTTTGGGAACATGACTTTAGAGACCAACATCTTCCATGTCGCCCAACATACGGGAGAAGAAGATGAACTTCACGCAGTAAGCTTCATAGAGGAGATCGTAGAGGAATACAACGAGGAGAATTATTGTGGAGACGCCTTAGGATCATCTTTAATGATAAATCACGATAATAAAGGGTCCCACAAGAGAGAGTCGTTAGGGGTGTGCCCTATTTCATCAGGTAACGGTGGTAGTTGTGACGCGGAGAGAAAAGTGGAAGAGAGGTGTGTAGTGACCGCAATAGAGCGAGAGAGAGAGGGGTTAGAAGAGAGAAAAATGGTGGAGTTAGAAAGCGAGCAAGTTAGAGAGGACGTTGGCACCGCGAGAGAGAGAGATCTAGGGGACATGAGCATGAAAGAATTTGAAAAAGAATTCGGTCCGGTGGATGAGAGCCTAGATGAGAGCCTTAACGACGAAGTCCAAACTCTAATGGATTCATTTAGACACCTAGAAGAAAGCGAATGGGAAGATAAAATCAATGAATTTCTTCTTTGTGACCATCCACCCATACCACTAGAGGTCCCGAAGGCGAGTGAGGAGAAAAGTTGTGGTTCATCCGACTTAGAGCCCGACCCATGCATCTTAAAAATTGAAAGAAACCTAGGTGTACCCTCCGAGTCAGTGCACGTAGACCACGCTTTGAGTCAGCATCACGAGGATCCCTTTCCAATTAGTCACGACGAATCTCCCGGTCTATCCTTTATCTATGGGCGAGGTCCCAACTTGTTTCGATTATTGGAATATGATCCTAGGACGGGAGTGACAAGGAGAGCATCAACCCCCATAAGTGGGGTCGGGTGAGTTTATGGAGAGATGAGAGGTCGTCGCACCCCCGACGCGTATGGGGTGATTGTTGTCGTATTTTTGAGTCATGCATGAGTGTCATATAGTGTCTTGTTGCATTTTTCATATTTGTTTGTTTTATTTTTCCGCACTTTTCATTCGCCTTGAGTTAGATTTTCGTCCTTTTTGCTTGAGGACAATGCAAAAGTCTAAGTTAGGGGGGGTCACAAGTGCGTATTTCTAAAACTTCACAAATTTTCAAAAATGCCCAAAAATTTCCAAAAAAATCATAAAAAATTGAAAAATCCAAAAATATTTTTCTTCAAAATAAATAAAAATTGGAATTCAAATTTTTCAAAAATATCATTAAAAGTCAAATTGGAGTCTCAAATTGTAAATATCCAACATACACAAGCCGAAATTGACCAAAGATGGAAATTGTGCGAAAATTGACGACTTAACGAATAAATGTGGAGATTAACAAAACCCGGTGAGATTCGAGCCTATCACGTTTTGCGAGATTTTAAATCAATCCGAGTTAATTGTTAACTCAAAGTTCTTTTTAGCGCTTAATAAGTTGTCAAGGATCTCAAATTTTTTTCATTTGATCGGTTTTGAAAAATGTGTGCAATGTTGCCTTGAAAATCGTGCCAAATTAGTCTCTAAACTTAAATTCATCTCGAAACGCATATGGTAACGCAATTGGCAATTCGGACAATGAATTAGGCCCTCGTTTGTCACCCCAAAAATATTGGCCAGAAAAAGTAGCGAAAAATTACCCTTTGCAACCCAAATTGAGCCAAATAATTTTCCCTTTCGTTTGACAACTCGAAAAACCCAAAATAGCCCGGAATTGCGAAAAATGAAAAAAATTCAGAATTTAAGTCCGAAAAGTGCAACAAAAAGGGGCAAGAAAAAAAAAATAGAAGAATGAAAAAAAAAAAAAAAAATAGCAACAAAGAAAAAAAGAAAAGAAAAAAAATAGAAAAAGAAGAAAAAAATGAGCAATAGCCCGAAAAATGCACAAACGGACATCACGAATGACTTTTCCAATTCCAACCCTTCATACCTCCTTTATTTTACCCAATGCAACCTTTAACCCGAAAAAGTCCTAACCGAGTCCAAATTGCGTAAATTGAGTACCGCGTGGAGAGTCAATACACCAAAAGATAATATAAGAGGTTAAATGCGCGAAATAGAGGCGATGTTCCCGTTTTTAAAACCGTAATCCGTTGAAGAGATCCTTTCACCATAAAATTTCCGTCTTTCTAATTGCATGCGTGTATTTGCTTCCATTACATTTACTCCTTATATCACGCATGCCGAGAGAATAGCCATAATCCGAGAGATTCGTTTGTGAGTGCATTCCGTGAGAAATTGAAATCAAAACGAATTTTCGGATAAGTAACAATGATCAATCGATGAAAATTGGCGGTTATATTTCCGGCTTCGCACACACACACTACGGTTTGAGACTCGTAAATATGACTTGATGATGACTATTTTCTGGAAAAGTTTGAATTGTACAATTTTTGCGTATTTTGAATTTTCTTTGAGTCGAATTTTGTGGGTATATTCACTGCAAACCCTCACGAGACACAACTCGTCCTACTAGGGTAACCTAGAGGTTTAAAGGCTTGTTGCATACGCTAAATGCAATCGCTTGCCCGCGAAAGTGGTATTATATCCCAATAAAGTCCTTGAAGTGTCCTTAACTCTTACTTTCATTCTTTTACATTGCTCGGGACGCGCAAAGTTCTAAGTTAGGGGGGTTTGATTGGGCATAAATATTGTATATTTATCCCCCTAATTTCAGTACTTTTGTGAACCCGAGTGATGTAACAGATATGGATTTGATTCAAATTTATGCTACTAACCTTCGTTGGCGAGTATTTCGTGTTTCGTGCTTCTCTTATTGGTTTTACAGGTTAATTATGCAAGCAGTGCAAAAGAGGAAGCAAGACAGTGCAAGAAAGGCTAGGAAGGCAAGTTCAAGGGCATTTTCGTAATTTTTCAGCCTTAGTCCGGAAGTGGGTCCAACTAGAAAGTTGAAGATCTTTCAATTACAAGAACACCAGAAAAAACGGCACCTCAATCCGAGCTACGATGAAAGAGTTATGACCCCTTGAAGTTGCAGAAAAATCATAGAAGAAAGGCTAGGAAGGCAAGTTCAAGGGCATTTTCGTAATTTTACAGCCCGATTCTGGAGGTGATTCCTTCTGGGAAGTTGAAGAGCTCGGAACAACGAGAACACTGGAAGAAACGGCACCCAAATCCGAGCTACGGTTGAAAAGTTATGCTTAGTTGAAGTTGAAGAAAAATCCAAGAAAAGAAGAGAAAAACCAGAAAAAAATCTAAGTGCTGAGAGCAAGACCAGGCTGGTACAGCAAACCGGTTCGCTGTACCTGCGAACCGGTTCGCTGTACCTGACACGCGAATTTTGTCTTTCATTTGGATTGGTCTCCAAGTCTCCTAATAGGTTTAAAACACTCCAAACTTGTGGGGGACGAAGGCATTAACCTAAGAGCAGCTTTTAGGGTTATTTTGAGAGAGTTTTTGATAGAGAAAAAGGAGAGAAACATCTAGGAATATCAAAGGCACAATTTACTTCAAGAATTCATTGTTTCGGGTTTGTTTTTACCAGTTTTAATTCAAGATTCTTGTTCCTCATTATTGTTCTTGCATGCTTAGTTTTCCTAATTGATTCAACTTGTTTTTGCATTTCCAATACGTAGTTACATGTTTATAGCTAGTTTCATCATGAATTCTTACTCATGCAACGTCAGTATTTCATGCGTTAGTCAAGTTAACATGTCCGGCTAGGTTTTTCAAGGTTGGGATGCATGAACCCAACCTGATGTGTTAGTGCGTGTGTATAACGTCGATCCGCTGAATTTAATGATTAATTTAAATCGTATCGCGTAATTTCTTAAGAATTGTAGATCTTTATATCTCGTTTGCCTCTGGGTACTCGTGATGATTTAGAGTACAATTTGAATGTAATTACCGCGATGCCGATTTACTCATCCTCAGATTAGGTATGACGCGGGCTTGAACCTCGTATACATAATGCTTGGGAGTACTAAATTCCGGGTTTGAATTAATCGGATAAATTTATGATCACAGTTGTCGCTGCATTACACTAGGGTTGGGGGATTGTATTCCCATCCTGTTTTCTCATCATTTAGTTAAAAGTTTCAAATTAATCCTTCATTCTTAATCTAGATAATTTAGTTAGTTGCATTTTTCATTATATTTTCACAATTGCATTTAGTTTAATCCATCTCAAAAAGCCAAATCAATCTTTTTCTTTTCTTCTTAGAGTCATTGCTAGGATTTCTCAATCTTATCCCGTCGTCACAACTCCGTTGTCCTTTTTCCCTGAGGATCGATACCCGACTTGTCGGATTATTACTTGAACGATAGGCTTACACTTGAGCCTAGAGAGCACACACTTTAGATACACATTCTGAGTCGTGTCATTTATAAAGTAGTGGGTCAATTCTCTGAGCCCCATCATTCCTTCACCAGTCTCCAGTTGCCTCTTAATTTCTCCCCTCTAATCCGCATCCTCCTCTATCGGTAAAATTAACTGTACCATCGAAGGAGTTATTCTTCGTTGAATCACCACGGTAGTTGTATCGCTCCTCATGATCATCTTCTGGGTAATGTTAGCATAGGCATCTGGGTGACGGTTCATCATTCTGGGCTGCCTCTTGATCTTGGTCCGATAAAACTGGTCAATGAGCCTCTGAATGATCGTTATGTATGGTGTCAGGCTCATGTGTTTCAACGCATATTCTCCATTCACTTACTGAATCACCAAGTTTGAATCCCCCTTGATGCAAAGTGAACGAATCCCCCTTCGAAGAGCCTCTAGCAATCCTAACACCAATGCTTCATATTATGCCTCGTTGTTAGAGCAAGGGAAATCTAACTTGTAAGAAAGGCAAATCTCCTCCATTCCTCTTGAAAGGATAACCCCTGCTCCTCCTTTCTTCTCCGCCGAGGATCCATCGAACTGCATTGTCCATTCCTCATCTGTTGCTTCTAGGTGATTGGCCTATAAGTCGTCTCCTAGGATGCTTTCTTTGGGTGGCTCGAACGTTCCCGAAGGGAAAATAGCCAATAGATCGGCGTACGCCTGGATTTTAATTGCACGAGGAACCATGCACTTCAAGTCATACTCGGAGAGGATAAGGAACCATCTAGCTTCCCTTCCAATTAATATAGTTCTTGCAAGCAAATACTTAATGGGATTACATCTAGTTACAATATGAATTGTAAAAGACAACATATAATGTCTAAGTTTTTGCGCTATAAATACTAAGGTCAAACAATGCCTTTCTAAACTACTATATCTGACTTCTGGCCCATAGATGATCCTGCTGAGGCGGTAGACTAGCCATTCTTACCCGTCAATCTCTTATGCTAGTAAAGCTCCCACGGACCTTGTGCTGGATGTGAGGTACAACTGCAATGGTATTCCTGCCCTTGGGGGAGCCATGGTCTGTGGAGAGATGAGAAACTTCTTCAGTCCGTCAAGAGACTCCTGGTGAATCACCTCCCATTTGAACTTCGTATTCTTTCACAGCAGCTGCATCAGTGGGTGTGTTATCTCGGCTAACCCAGGCACGAATCTCCTAAGGTAGGAGACTTTACCGAGGAAACTCTTCAGCTCCTTCACAGTTCTTGGACATGGCATTTCTAAGATCGCCCGCTGCTTGTCCTGGTCTATCTTCACCCCTTGTCGGTCAACCACGAAGCCTAGGAACTTCCCACTTGTTACTTAAAAAATACATTTCAATGGATTCATCTTTAATTTAAACTTCTTGCAACGGGAAAACACCTTTCTCAAATCTCCCAGATAGGACTCCTCCTTCCTCGACTTGATGACCAAATCATCCACATAAAATTCCATAAACTTGTGAAAAAAGTCATGGAAAATTGCCATTATTATTCTCTGGTAAGTCGCCCCAGCATTCTTGAGTCCAAACGGCATCACCCTATACATGAAGTTTCCCAACGAGGTCATGAATGTTATTTTCTCTGCATCCGAGGGGTCCATCTTGACTTGGTTGTACCCTACATACCCGTCCATAAAGTTATACATCTCATGACCTGTCGTCGTGTTTATTAGGCTATCGATTGAGGGCAGAGGGAACTCGTCTTTGGGGTAGGCTCTATTCAAATCTCTGAAGTCCATGCAGATCCTTATCTGATTTTTGTCTTTCTTCCCCACGGGGACAATGCTAGATAACCAGAGTGGGTGTTGTATCGGTACGATGAACTCTGCGGTTAGTAAGCGTTGAACCTCTTCTTTGATCTTCAAATCCAGCTCAGGCTTGTACGTTCTCATTGCCTATTTTACTAGAATGGCTGAAGGCATCACGTTCAACTTATGACAGCTTACTTTCTCATCTAGCCCCTCCATCTCTGTGTACTTCCACGCAAAGATGTCTATAGACTCTCGAATCAACTCAACCAAGGCCCCTCATTTCTCTTTACTGAGATCCTTCGAGATGAAGATGGGCATTGGGTCTTCCCCTTCCTTTGTCAGGTTCAACTGCTCTAGCTCTTGTGCCTGCGGCTTCGGTCGATCTGCCATGTAATCTGGTTCCTCTGTGAATTCCTCCATAAATTCCTATATGCTAGAATTATCTATCGCCATACATTATCCTCGTTGATATATTATAAAGCATTCATATATCGGCTCAACCTCATCATCAGCTTCCTTGGCCGCCCGCTCACACCGTTATAATCGATACACCACCTTTCCTTCCTCAGTAACGACCTTCTTGCATTGTCTGCTGGTAGTGGTGACAGCCTTCCTCTTCTTCTCTCTGGAAGCCTCAGACATTCTTTCTCCTGAGAACCGGCTCAGCACACTTTGTCGTTGGACCTCATGCTCCATCGGATCCACTCTGGGCCTCATCCTGTCTCCGAGCTGCTTCGAGATGCTTTATGGTTGAGGGACCACCTGGTGAGCCTCTTCGGCTATTACCCTCATGCTTCTTGTAACCTCATTACCTTATTTATTTACGGGTCCCATCATTTCTCTGATCGAGGGACCCCACTCCATTCTTCTCGTTAGGACCCGGACATCTTCCTCTAACTCTGTGTAGAATGCTGCGTCCACCAAGTGAGCTTTCTCAATAGCGAAGGGCCTTTTGGTTGCCCTAATGGTCACTTCTATCCCCTTGATATTCGCCTTAGCGCATTGGTGGTACGTAGAAGGAACTAGCCCTTGGTTGTGCATCCACACTTTCCCTATTAAAAGATGATAGGAAGTTGCACTTTCTATTACATGGAACTTGATAAGGGAACTCAAATTTCCCATCACAATCCCAACGTTAACGTACCCAATGGATTTGGAAGATTAGTTATTATACTCTGAAATTACCAAAGTCATGGGGACCAACCTTTCTTCTGGAATGTTTGCTGCATGGAAAGAGTTGATTAGCATGATGTTGATGGACGATCCCCCATCCATAAGAGTCCTCGTAAAGCTAACTCCGTTGACACTGGCAGTCACATACAATGGCCTGTTGTGCAGGAACCTTACAACCCTATCTGCATCGCTGAAGGTTACTTCCGACAGAAACCTCCTTACCAACCTGGCCATGGGTCCCTTCCATCTCAGCGAAGGGACCGCGTTCTTCCTCGCAATATCAAGTATTGCCTGGGTTATCTCCAATCTGCTCTCTTTTGGAATCCCGGCTTGGTCGAAAAACCAGGTGAACTTCGGGGATTTTGAAACTACACAGTATTCTAGAGTTGGGTTTGCATCCTCGCCTTCAACATCGTATACATCCTCCACATCCTTGGCACTTGCTTCGTCATAAGCCAAGACCACATTAGCCATTCCTCTCGTACAATCTTCCAAAGCCTCCTCGTACTCCTCTCACTTCGTTGTTGACTCTCTTCCCTCTTTCTCATTCTCTTCATCATAGGCCACCACGAGATTGGCGTAACACCACGTGTTTTTATTTATTATTGAATTAATCAATTGGAAATCGGAGAAAAATAAATTTTAGATTTTATAAATTTTATAATTTAAAAATGTTGGTTTTATATTTAAAAAATAAATTTTCAAGCGGAATTGGAATCGAAATTAAAACGGAGTTTTAATTGAATTTTTATTATATATAAGAGTCCTCAAAACATAAAACTCTCTAAGAGTCCTCGGAGCATAAAACTCTCTAGAAAAAAATATTTAAAAATATTGAACGGTCTGATCGAGCTAAAATAGCTTCCTCTCGTCTTAAGCTAATTCTCTGTAAAATTTCATCTAATTTCAACGGTCCGATCGTCCGGAATAAAAATTTTAGTGTTTGTATCTTATTAGAGTTTTATTAGGATTAGGTTTCTTAATGACTATATAATGACTCTAATTCGCGGGAGGACTTCTCATAATCACTTTTTTTCAAGTTTTTCACCAGAGAACACTTCTAAAAATATTTCTTCTCGACCATAATCATCAACCTCCAACATAATCAAGGTTTTGTCACCAGTTTTTGAAGGCTTAATTGGGGTTTAATCAAAATTGTTCAAGAACACTCTTTTGCTAATTTTTCGAGAGGAATCCAGATTTCTAATCAGATTTTCAACACGATCTTTATAGGCATGAATACTCTATTCTTTTCCTTTAGTATTATTCGTTTTAAGTGTCGCCTAAATACTTAATTACATGTTTTCTTAAAAATAATTAGTAACTTAATTAGAAAAAGTGGACACTAATTATGGGGCTGTGTTTATAAAATCTTTTAATCTGAATAATATTCATAACCCTTTGGGTACGTAGGATTCGTGAGTGATCTTGGGTTTTATTGGTGTAGGTTGCATGTAGAAAAAAAACTAGTTTTAAAATAAATGGATTTGGGGGCGTATAACTCGTGTAATTTATGTTGAAACAATAAAATTAGAAGTTTGATGTTTTAAAATGATGAAATAGAGGTATATTTAATTTAAATAATTAAATGAGATTAATTAGAGGTTAATGACGAGATGTTAATTAAATTATGATTTAATTGAATTGGACTATCATGTGTAGTTTTATACGTTGATTAATTATGCTTGTTTGTGTGACTTTTTGGTATTATTATATTGCCTTGTGACGACGGGTTGTTGGGTAATTTTGCTCTCCCTATACTTTAGTTAGCCTTTTAGGTATGGAACTAGTGGGTAAGCCTTTTAACGATTTACGCCTTCTAGGTATGGGACTAGTGAGGGTAGATTATCGCGCTTTTATCATCTTGGGGGTGGGCTGATTTTTTGTACTTTTTCATCATTACACTAGCCTAGGCATGAGACTAGGTCAAAGTTCAGGATTATAATTGGAGAAATTACATAAGTTTATCGGAGTTATCAGTTGGAGGTGCAGTTGGAGTTATTTATTTATGGCATAGTTTAGTTAGACTTTCTTTTCCAGTCGTATTTAATTATGAAACTTCATTGGAGTTTTATTGGGTCATTCGGTTCCAAAGTTGTTTAGAGGATTTATGTTGGATTATTCAGATCTTTTTTATTCAGGTTTTATTTAATCATTTTTGGAGATTGGATTTATTCGGAGTTAGCATGTTATGGATCTTTTATCGCTTAGTGGTTTATGATCATTTGAGATTGATTCAATTATTTATCTTATGGACTGATTATTTATGTCTCATATCGATCTCATGCTAATAATGGTATTTATTTAGTTCACGCCCGGCATAGTTTGGCGGCGGTGGCTGGCCACCCCGTCTGTCAGATTTTGCGGGGTGTGACAAATGGTATCAGAGCATGGTCTTAGGTCTCGTAGGTTATGAATCATTTTAACTTCCGCGTTACCGATCTTTGATCCTCTTTGTTGATTTATACTCCTAGAGATAGTGGGTCTAGCATACATGTTAGATGTGTTTCTTGGAGACGTAGAGTCTTGTGGTAAAGACGTTGTAGGCATCGAGTTTAGAATTAGTAAGCTTGATGTGAGGATGCTTAGAGTTGATTTTTGGAGACGATATCTATTTGGAAGATCATTAGTATAAATTTTGGGTATATCTTATATCGATGCAGTGATGTGATTTGGTTTGAAGATTTATGTGTTATAAAGACTATTGGAGATAGAATTGAGTGGTGATTCGCGAGAGCACATGGTACGCCGTTATTTTCATAGTTATGCATATATATAGGTGATATATATTATTTTGTTGTTCGTGGGGTAAGTGCGTGTAGGATTGGGTATATGGGCGCCCAATTATGGCATTATACGGGTAGGCATATGCGAGCCTTAGTTTATTTTGCGTAATTTACGTTTGATGTGTGTGCTTCATCTAATTTGGAGGATGAAATTATTTGCTAGTGGGGAAGTGTGTAACACCCCGTGTTTTTATTTATTATTTGCTTAATTAATTGGAAATCGAAGAAAAATAAAATTTTGGATTTTATAAATTTTATAATTTAAAAATGTTGGTTTTTATATTTAAAGAATAAATTTTCAAGTGGAATTGGAATCGGAATTAAAATGGAGTTTTAATTGAATTTTTATTATATAGAAGAGTCCTCAAACCATAAAACTCTCTAAGAGTCCTCGGAGCATAAAACTCTCTAGAAAAAAATATTTAAAAATATTGAACGGTCTGATCGAGTTGAATTTTTTTTAAAAGCTTCCTCTTGTCTTCAGTTAATTCTCTGTAAAATTTCATCTAATTCCAACGGTCCGACCGTCCGGAATAAAATTTTTAGTGTTTGTATCTTATTAGAGTTCTATTACGATTAGGTTTCTTAATGACTATATAATGACTCTAATTCGTGGGGAGACTTCTCATAATCACTTTTTCTCAAATTTTTCACCAGAAAACACTTCTAAAAATATTTCCTCTCAACCATAATTATCAACCTTCAACATAATCAAGGTTTTGTCACCAGTTTTTGAAGGCTTAATTGGGGTTTAATCAAAATCGTTCAAGAACACTCTTTTACTAATTTTTCGAGAGGAATCCAGATTTTTAATCAGACTTTCAACACGATCTTTACAGGGATGAATACTCTATTCTTTTCCTTTAGTATTATGCGTTTTAAGTGTCATCTAAACACTTAATTACATGTTTTCTTAAAAACAATTAGTAACTTAATTAGAAAAGTGGACACTAACTATGGGTCTGTTTTTATAAAATCTTTTAATCTACATAATATTCATAACCCTTTGGGTATGTAGGATTCGTGAGCGATTTTGGATTTTATTGGTGTAGTTTGCATGTAGAAAAAAAACCTAGTTTTAAAATAAATGGATTTGAGGGCGTATAACTCATGTAATTTGTGTTGAAACAATAAAATTAGAAGTTTGATGTTTTAAATGATGAAATAGCGGTATATTTAATTTCAATAATTAAATGAGATTAATTGGAGGTTTATGACGAGGTGTTAAGTAAATTATGATTTAATTGAATTGGACTATCATGAGTAGTTTTATACGTTGATTAATTATGCTTGTTTGTGTGACTTTTTGGTATTATTATATTTCCTTGTGACAACGGGTTGTTGGGTAATTTTTCTCTCCCTATACTTTAGGATGCCTTATAGTTATGGGACTAGTGGGTAAGCCTTTTAACGATTTACGCCTTCTAAGTATGGGACTAGTGAGGGTAGATTATCGCGCTTTTATCATCTTGGGGGTAGGCTAATTTTTGGTACTTTTTCATCGTTACGCTAGCCTAAGCATGAGACTAGGTCAAAGTTCAGGATTATAATTGGAGAAGCTGCATAAGTTTATCGGAGTTATCAGTTGGAGGTGCACCTGGAGTTATTTATTTATGGCATAGTTTAGTTAGACTTTCTTTTCCAGTCGTATTTAATTATGAGACTTCATTGGAGTTTTATTGGGCCATTCGGTTCCAAAGTTGTTTAGAGGATTTATGTTGGATTATTGAGATCTTTTTTATTCAGGTTTTATTTAATCGTTTTTGGAGATTGGATTTATTCGGAGTTAGCATGTGATGGATCTTTTATCGCTTAGTGGTTTATGATCATTTGAGATTGATTCAATTATTTATCTTATGGACTGATTATTTATGTCTCATATCGGTCTCATGCTAAGAATGGTATTTATTTAGCTCACGCCCGACATAGTTCGGCGGAGGTGGCTGGCCACCCCATCTGTCGAATTTTACAGGGTGTGACAATTGGCCCCATGTGCTGGCAATGGGTTGTTGTTGACGTTCTGTGGAGGGATCTGCAACGTTCCTGCCTTAATATATTTGTCAATAATTCTTCTCAGTGTGAAGCAACTTTCTGTTGGATGCTGGATCTTCCGATGAACCTGACAGTACCTAGGATCCGCCTTCGTTGCCGCACCAGGTTCCCCAACGGGAATATCTTTTGGCTCGTAGACCGTTCCGCCATGGACCATTGGGTTGTAACAGCTGGCAGCCTCCTCTACTATACAAGGCAATGGTGGTGGGTCCTCCCTGTTTCTTCCGAACTTTCTCTTATTGTCCTTCTTCGGTGCCTTGCCCCCGTCTCCTCCCTCGGTGCACCCTACTCGTGGGGGCTGAGACCTCCCCCCTCCCCCCCCCCCCCCCCCCCGCAGGTTGCATCGGCTGCCTAAACATCATGGGCACCGCCACCGGATTGGGCCGCACCACCAAAGAGATATTTCTTGCTGCTTTTAAGTACGCCGAGAAAAGTCCCCTCGCGCGTCTCATTGGTGAGATGGAAGATATACTCAGGAAGCAACCCCTCAGCGCATATCTGCAATAACTTAGACTCTTTAGCTTCCTCCCTCACGTCGAGGGATATTTCCCTGAACCTTCGAACATAGGCCACCACTTCTTCCCCAGGTCGTTGCTTCTCCCTACCCAGTTGGGTCAAAGTAAACTCATCTTCTGCTAGAAAGAACTTCTGGACAAATAATATATGCATCTCCTCCCACGTAGAAACACTCCTGGGGGCCAAATGGGAATACCAGGTATATGCCTTATTGGTTAAGGATTTGGAAAACTCCCTCAACCGAAGTTTCTTATTATTGCAATGCGCCCCCAGGTGTTCGATGAAGCGCTTGATGTGCTCCTCCGGATTCCCACCTTTCCTCGTGTATTTTTCAAAAATAGGAGGAATATAGTCTTTCGGATAGGGTTCGTCATTGTATTCCTGAGGATACGGTGTTCGAAAATCATCATAAACCGAAGCTACCTTGCCAGCAGATTGCGAGGAAGCCTGCATGAACTTTAGCATCTCCTTTTGCATCTCTTTTCTCATTTTCTCCATGGGCGATGCTACTGGGGCAACAAATAACGGAACCACGGGCTGAGTGCCCGTTGCAGCTGTAGAAGGCGCCACGACTGGGGCCGTCGATACTCCTGATGTTCCCCATGCTGGACTCACAACAGAGGGTGCGCTCGCTGGGTCTATCCCCATTACACCTGCACCTGGTGGGGCCATTGGAGCTACCCCTGGTGTTACGAAGGCATTAGCCTCTAATCCTCCCAGCATAGTTGAAGCTACCGGAGTTTGCAAAAACTCATAAAACTTGCTCATGAGGAGAGCGACCTGAGTGGGTCCCAACCCCGCACTCGTGGAAGCTTGTGTCACCCCCGAAATGCCTGACGTCGCCGAAACCGGAGGTACCTCTACTCGAGGAGCCCCATCCCTTAGGGCCTCCAGTTCTCATGCAGCTTGTTCTTTATTATGTTGGATGTCATCAAAATTGAGCCTTCGATTAGTATTATCCTGCGCCATACTCCTTACTTAGAAGAATGCCTCCCCAACAGAGTCACCAAATGTAGGAGGGTAGCTTAGATAAGATGGAGGCGTAACCCCAATTTGAGTATGGTAATGATAAGTTAATTAGCCCAAGACCCCCTTTGATTAATGATAGGACATACAAACACAAATCCAATGAAGATAAACTCAGTTTAAACTCACAAAACTCTCGTGTATAACTCAGAAGATGGTAATGAACTTAGAAGCAATTTAGCTAGAGGAAGAGAGAAGTAAGCACCCTAGATACACCTTGGTAAGCAGGTAGAAACACACCGAACACTCTCAAGAATCTCTGTCAAGTATTAAAAGCTTCGTAATAAATAACAATGGTGAGTAAGTAAACCCTCTGGTTTGTAATAACTCTCTCAGATCTGTATTCTCTCTAGCAATAACTCCTCAACTCTCAAAAGATCATCCAACTCTCAAAAGATCTCTCTCTTCCTCAAAGGTACTTAGGGTCCTTAAATAGCCCCCCACACCACCCCGAGGCAACTCAGTCATTAAAGACTATAAAAGATATCCCTCATACTTTATGTCACAATATTAAATGCCTGATGCACTAGTTGTCTCCACGTCATAAACATTAAATGCCAAGACATGCCTTTTGCCCAACCATTGCGTGTCAGGGGGTTATTGTCGCAGAGATGGCTCACCAACTGTCTGACAGCCCAAAATACCACGATGGTTTACTCAAGTGCAGGTCTGACATTATTTAGCTGGCTAGTGACATCACCTACAGTAGATGTGATATTAGGTAGATGGCTGTTTGGTTCACAACTCAACGCCCGATGGAACTTCAAGCTTCTTCGCCCGAGATTCCACGGTCAGGGTGCATTGGTGTTTTACCAGGTGTATCTAAGGTGATCAGGACAAGCCCCAACGGTGCCTCATTTCTCAATCCTCCAAACCAAGTCCCTCTAAAGTTCCCTCGGTAAGGTCATTCGATAGAGCATGAAAGCTCTCCCAGGCCCTGCCAAGCCTAGTCTCTCGCGAGTATCGTTTGACCTCACACAAACTCATTATTATTCTCATTACAACATTACAACCGTTATAGCTTACAGTCAATATAAATAAAGATACAATATGACTAACACAATAAGCTAAAGTATGAGTTACCACACCAAGTTGCCTCGCTGAGTTGCCACGCTTGAGTTGCCATGCCTGAGCTACCTCAGTTGCTTAATCTCAAACACTATTGCCAATTAGGGAATTATTCCTAATCTCAGGATTACCTTCAAGCCCCCTCTACAACAAGAGTATCCCACGCTTCCTTAGAAGTTGTGCAAGATGAGATCCTCTTGAACTCATACTCGTTAATAGACATAGATATGGCATTCTTGCCTTTATTGTTACATAGTGAAATTTGTTTCTCTTATTTAGTGAATTCATTTAGTAACTTTTTGATCCTCACAGTACCTCCTTCAGCGGCTGGTTTAGTAGGGAAAGTGTAACCATTTTCTATAACTTCCCAGACATCATCTCCTAGAGTCCCCTGAATGAATGTCACCATCCTTACCTTCCAGCGATGCAAGTTGGTTCCATCAAAGAGAGGAGCCTGGACAGGTTACCTAGTCTCTCAAACTTCTCATCTATAGTTTTGTTTTGAAAAAACAATTTCAGAAACACAGGATAAAAAAGATTTTAAAACAGCCAAGCTCTGATGCCAATTGAAAAATGCCACTTAAGACGTTTAATACATGATTAAACTGTTAAAACGGCTCTGAACTATTTGTTGGAGAAACTCTTAATTCAAAACAAAACTTAACACAAGATGTGTTCGAAATGTTCATAAACAGATTATTAAAAGAGTTTGAACGAGTTATTTTAGATTTAGAACGAACCAGTTTTGAAAAATAAAACTTAAACTATTAAATCAATTCAGCTTAGAAGAAGGTGATGAGAGTATGAGGAAGTGCACAAGTAACTTTTTAACGTGGTAAAACTTTACCCACTGGGGAAACATCCACGGTGACCTCTACGTCACAAAACAAAAAATTCACTAAAACAGAGTAGCAAATTGCAAGCTATTTAACAATGAAACCACACAAACACACCTAAACTAAGTTTAGAATCGTTACCAACTCCTCTTGATTAGATCTGACTTCTCTGAAGGTTGTAGTTGTTGATGTTCTCCTCAGCTTAGTAACTTTACTCGATTCCAGCTTTACGTCGACTCAACAAAGTTCAAGATCATTCAACCAACACTTTAAGTGTGGTCGAGTGAAAATGTTGTGGTGATGTGCTCTCTAATATATGAATGCAACACACTCACACTTAATACAGATAGAATGATTTATCAAATTACAAAATCACTAGATATGTAAGATTTTCTAAAATCAGTTTAGTCAACATAATATTAGACTTTAAACCTTTCAAAACAACAGCAAATCAATAGGGAATCTTGTTGTGAAATATCCAAGATCCTAACACTTTTTTGTTTTAAAAATAGTAAAGATAGAAAGTGCAATCCCCAATCAAGATCTCAAATCTAGATCTAAGTTTGATTATTTGAGTAAAATGAAATCATAACGAATATTATTGGTTTAGGGTTTGAAAACATAAAATCATTTTACAAATAACCAACAAGATAATTTTCTTGAAATAAGAAATCAAAACAGTAAACTATCTGTGTGATTTGTATCATAAAGACGAGATCTCTAATTTCTATGTAGAGAAACTGAGAAACTCTACCAACGTGACTAAGTTGGAAGGATGATCATTAACAAGAGAGGATTTACTTCTCAAACCACGAACTAAACACTCAAAGGTTTAACTCTCAGAAAAGTATTTCTGGTTTGGATTTGACAAAGTATGAATTAGGGTTTTCTTTCTTTCTCTAATATTTTCTCGCTTTTTTTTTTTCTCTCAAATGAGGAATTAACAAAAGTCTCTAAGTGCCTCCCCAGAGGCATCTATTTATACATCTAATCGAAGGATCTGGAACAATGGCTTAAAACCAAGGGCTGAGATTACATGAAGTTAAATCGTTGTAAATCTAAGGGTTCTCAATAAGCGGTGAAATAGCCAACTCTGATTGGTTAAAAAAAGAGATCACTTGGATTAATCTTAATCACATGCAGGCCGTAGGTAAAAAATGATCCAAGGATTTAAAGTAAGTCTCAGATATGTGAGTGACAAGAAACACAAAACAAACCGCTAAATGTGTAACACGTGTAGGCTTAAGATTCATTCTCAAACGCGTGTTTTAGGTTTCTAAAAAATATCACTTTCACCCGCAATATTTTCTTCAGCTTTTGGTTTCTACCCAAGACAGTTTTAAGCAATACAAAATAATTGCAAATCAATCCTAAAGCTTTATTAAGTTCCAATTTTAATTTCCAAAAATTATTTGAAATTCTTAGAAAATGTTAAATAAATCCCAAAAATTATTTAAAAATCAT
Organism: Sambucus nigra; assembly: GCA_949130495.1. Classification (NCBI taxonomy): domain Eukaryota; kingdom Viridiplantae; phylum Streptophyta; class Magnoliopsida; order Dipsacales; family Adoxaceae; genus Sambucus; species Sambucus nigra. Next base: position 1,475,722 of record CASBWL010000028.1, read on the forward strand.
TCTAAGGACATTTAACTCACACATGATCATTGCATAAATAAATTACTATATGTATGCAGTCCTAGTATGTGGTGTATGTGTTATACCTTCATGAACTTGTAGAGGAATATCAATGAAGCTTTGAAGATTCTGAGCCTTTTTGGTTCATATATGGATAGACACAATTTTGTTACTATTTTCAAACTAGATGAGCTCCTATATAATGTCGACTCCAGTGAGTCAAAGATATAGGGTGCTTCAAGTCCTTTTTGTAAGCTGGGCTGGTCGGCCACATTCTTGGGCTAAGATAAATGGGTCCCCACAATACGTATATATATTATGTCGCATCGCATTTTATTTGGTCATCTCTGTGCTATTATAAAGAAGATTTCGTATTGTTTCGTACTTCGATTGAGTTGTGTCTAACGTTAGTAAAAAAATACGATTTCATATCGTTACACATTTCAACAAGACCGTGTCGTTTTGGGTAAAAAAAAAGTTGGGTTGTGTCGCTCTATAATTGGATCATGTTTAAATTAGGTAAAAAATACGACTTCATGTTTTGTCACATTTTTTTTGGATTTTTTTCATTCTAAGTAAAAAAATCGCGCCATGTCGTGTTCGTGTTAGGTAAACAAGATTAAGATTTTTATTTTGTGTTGCATTTTATTTGAGGTGTGTTCCTGTTAGATAAAAAAAATTATTTTGTGCTAGTTGACAAAATACGATTTTGTATCGTGTCGAATTTTATTTGGGGGTGGTTGCGTTATGTACAAAAAAAGATTTCATGTCATGTTTTTTAAGATAAAAGAGATTTAGTGTTGTGTTTTTTGTATTGTATTAGATAAAAGAGATTTCATGTCGTGCTTTTTAATTGTGTCATGTTTATGTTTGGTAAAAAATACGATTTAATATTGTGTCACATTTTATTTGGGTAGTGGTCATGTTATGTGAAAAAATCGTGTCGTATTGCGTTTTATTTGGATTGTATTCGTATTTTAAGTGAGATGCATCGTGTTAGATAAAAAAAATACGAAATAATGACATCCTTAAAATCTATCTCTACGTGTGTACACATATTTCACACAACTATTTTTTAATTCTTGTTAAAGATGTGATGTGATTCTTTTTTCTAATTATAATATTTTTTAATTTTTATATTTCACAAATCTATATTTATAATATTTATTAGGATTTAAATAGAGGAATATACTAAATAATCTCTCGAACATTTTTAATACAAATTTAGTCCAAATCTTTTTATTTGTTACAAAGAGGGGAATATACCAAAAACATTATATTTGAACCAAATAATTGAATTATAATATAATAAAATTAAAATTTTTTAAATTTTAATTTAACTTCATACATGCATCCAAACTAGTAGTGGCAAAATGTGGCCCAAATAATAAAACAGTCCATATTAGCCCAAGCATCTAAATATGGGGTCCATATTTATAAGTTGTGAGTTAAATATGGGGCCATATTTCAAAGTTATGAGTTAAATATGAGCCCATATTTCAAAGCAAGAAATCAAATATGGAGCCCATATTTCAAAGCAAGAAATCAAATATAATACTCATTTTAAAAAGTTATGAGTAAAATATGAGTTTTTTTTATATATACCTCCAATTGTAATACTTAATTTAGTAAAAAAATAATGGGTTGGCCCAACCCATATTTGGTCCGCCCATATTTGGCCCAACCCACATTTAACCCAACCCATATTTGACCCAACCCACATTTAGCTCAACCCATATTTGATCCGTCCATATTAGGTCCAACCCATAATTTTGCCATTGCTAATCCAAACAAACGTATTATAGTAATTTTTGATTTTCCCATTTATTTTAGTTGGCTAGTACTACACGTGCAGCAACCACACACACAAAAATCATACACCATTATTGTGGAACAACTTTTCCTTATCACCCAAAATTACTTGTACTTTCATTTCAAGATTGGTGAAACATAAAAACTCAAACTTTCAAGAATTTCTATTTTCATTATTTCCCAAACCAACATGCCACTCTAAAATCCCCCACACATTTACATTTCATTACTTAAAATGCGAATCTCTTTGAGGCCACCATGCCTCTCCAATCCCCAAACCTTACCTTTGAGACCAAGCTTCCATTTTTCCCTCTCATCTTCTTCAACCTCATCTTCCTTCATTTTCAGCTTGAAGCCCAAAAGATTTCATTTTTTGAAACCCTGTTCAAAGCTTAAAGAAAATAAGAAGCAGCAGCTGCAGCAGACCCTTGAGAAAACACCCACTAGAGATTTTAGGAGGCTGTTGAATTTGAACCCAAATGAAGGGGGTGGGGATGGGGGTGGTGATGATGATGGGGATACTGCTGTGAAGGGGACTATTTTGGCTGGTTTGTTGCTTGTGGGAGTGGTTGGTGGGTTTGGAGCTGTTGGGTTTGTTTATAAGGAACAGATTAATGCTTTTTTGACCCACTTTTCAGTCTTCATTGAAGGTTAGTTTGCTTACCCATTTTGGCAGTTTTTGTTTGATTTCAGAATAATTCTAGGGAGAACTCAAAATTGTATACAAAACTCAATCGTGATGTGTCACACGGGTATTGGTATGTGTTTTTGTGTTTCTGGGTCTGCGCTAGCGGCATTAACCAATACATGTTTAACACATCACCGTGTTTTTATTTTGTGTACAATTTGAGGGTGTCCCTAGAATAATTCTCAACTTCATTCAACAAAACCTTTTACCCAATTACTTGGGTTGGCCACACGAATTCAATTTCTTCATTCCCCTTTATTTAGCACAACATCCCCGGGTTAAACTACACTATCATGTCCTTCTTAACAATCTCCCATGAAGTCAATTTGTGTCTATCTTTTTCCGCCGCGTTATATTAGTATTAATGAAAACTATTTCATTATGGGGGCATTTTTTTCGTTTATGTTTAATGTTTTCAAACTCTCTAAGGTGATTTATCTCAATTGATCTTTTGCATGGCAACTTCTATTGTTTAACAAGTTACTTCCAACTTTATGCATTTTAGTTTCACCACACATCTATCTTAACATCTACATTTCTTTGCCAATCACTTTTTTTCGAAAATTTAGCTTCTGTAGTTGCCCAACACCCGTGGACATATAACATGGCAAGCATCTTATATTCCTGTCATATAATACGCCAGTAGACGTTCCCCAACTTGATCAAGCATGCTTTAATCACGTGGGTAACATTATGGTTAATATCTCCCCTCCATAGATGATCGAGTCTAAACAACAAAAATAATTACTCTTACGTATCTCTTGAACCCCAGGGTTCCTCACATCTCAAATTTTCTCTTACATATATATTCAGTTTAAGTCCGACTTATTTTAAGCCCTCTTGTTTATAGGGCTCCTCTCTACATTTCCAATTTAACATCAATTAATGCGTTAGTTGCATCCATAGGAACAATGTCTTCTTCTAGATATAAAATGCAAAACTATACTCATCTTGTGTTCTTCATGTCAAGTCATGTATAGCTAGAGCAAAACGACATAGATGTTGGCCTATAGTATTTAAATTTATTGTTGTTGTTCTTATTATAGTGATAGACCCGCAATAAATATATCCTTAAACACATTGATGGATTTACCAGTTTTAGGAGGGTAGTAAGTGGTGGATAGTAAATATAGAGAATGACCCTCAAGAATCAAGACATGAGAGATATTGACCACAGGGGAAGGAGAAGTGGTAAACAAATGGTAATTATGTAAACACAAGCATACAAGTATGAATAATGAGATCGAGGGACTTTTCAAGAGTGCAAGGATGGAGGGTGACAGAGTAAGAAAATTTCAAGGGATAAGACTAAGAGGCAGCCTAAAACACCATGGGCATGATACAAGAATATTGATGATTGAAGGTGATTCTTGTCACTTGTGTGAGTAAAGGCTCTGGGTGTGTACTAGTTCTCAAACAGTGTTCTGGAGCTACGAGTTCGGTGGGGTATGGAGGTTCGTTCTCTTATATCCCTTGGAGTAAATGAGGTAGGTGGCCTTAATTATTGGAAACATTTTGGTACCAAGAAAGTCAACTCAATTTGTATTAATGAGGCGTGGGTCATATGTGGGCTGATAGCATATCAAGCAACAAGTCTGTCAGGATGATGCTATTTCAATGAATGCTATTTCAAGTATGTTGGGGCCAAAAGTAGCTTATAATGATGACCTAAGGAGATTCGGATGTTGAGGTTGATGGTGCTCTTACTCTTGTACTAGTTAAAGCACACGGGCGTTGCACGCGTGACTTCATTATGTTTTAAAAATATCCGGGTTTGTTTTTTATTAGTCTTTTTTTTTTTCATCAAATTTTATAAAAAACACTTTAATGATATGAGAAAAAAGTATCATTTCATTCCTATAGAAAAATTATTTTATTTGTACATTTCTCATTTTAATCTACCATCACATTGTACTCTTTTTGTGATTTGTTGAATCATCCACAATAAAATAGTTATTGCTAAACTTTGCTCTGAGATATGAAGTTGTTTGCATAACCATATGGGTATTTTGATCGATACCTTCATACTACATTTTACTTTTTATTTTCAAAGAATTTTTATTTTGTTTAGCATACGGGATTATTTGCATTCTCATTTGATGAATCATTTTTTTTTATTGAGGATTATGATTAGAGATAGATATATAAACTTCACCCCCGAGGTTTCTAACATTTGACTTACTTTCCATAATTAAAAATGTTTTTATAACAATTGTGCTTCTATCTTATAACTTTATTTTTTTAATATTCCCAACCTAAAGACACATGTTGGGGCAACACCCTAACGTGTCGCACTCACATTGGCTCGTGTCCGGACCCACCAACACTGGAACCCAACCACGAGCTAATACGGGTGCGACACGTCAGGGTGTCGCACCCAAATGAGTCGCATTTGGGTGTCGGCTAGAATTATTGTTGTTTTTAATAGTTTCGAATCAATTTTCCCAAAATTCTTGAAAGCCAACATATAATTATTGCTCAACCTACCATCTGACACAAATAAACACTGGCCCATTTCAATGCATAACCCTTGTATGTACCTTCATCATCTAAATGAACCATCCCACCTTAAACCGCAACAAGAACCCATTGTACTTCTTTACACCCCATACCCATTGTGAAGAAAACAAACTTATCCCTGACCTGTCCTAATACCTCTTTCTTTAAAATCTCAAACCATTGTTGTTTGCCACTACTTTATGAGTAGCTTAGAGGATTTCATTATTTTAAAGGTAAAAAAGGAAATGGAAGGGATTACAATACACACACACACGCACACATGTATAGATTACATTGTAACTGGTAACCGTAGAGTGAGGACAAAATAAGAGGCAAGCAGCAGAGTTCAAAGCTGACGGCGTAGGTATGACTTGCCTATTGTTGCTCCAACTTTACTACAACACACACACGGGGAGAGGGAGAGAGAGATAATTAAAGGGAGGTCGATTTTTATAGGGGGAGGCCAAGGGGAGTCCATTTAATACCACCATTAAAAAATTCATTTATTCGGAGGGGAAGACGAAGAGAGAGAGAGAGAGAGAGGAGTGAGAGAAGGGACGAAAGCTAGAGTGGAGGTCCTTTTGTATAAACAAAGAAGTGAAGGGGCATAAAGAGGGTAAGGGATATATATGCGTGAATTTATTGGTTGGTTAGTAATGGTTGGTTTGAGATTTGTTTGCCTCCAAGGGTAAAAAATGTCGAAGGTTGTAATTTTTGTTTAAGGTACTTTTTAAGATAGGATAAGATTATGGTGGTTGGCATGTGAGAGCCCAACAATCCTTACCCTCCAAACTCCAAGTCAGAATCTTAAAGATCCCAATGCAAATAAACAAATAGCGATCAAATGGATCTTTCACTTTTCATGAGCTCTGCCTAGCTCCAGTCTTTGATTATGATTGGGTAGATTTGTAGCAAGCTTCAAAGTGTTCTTACCTTCGATGGTGATAGGTCTTATGGCTCTCGAACTTGATGGCTCTAATGGTCATCGATTTCGCCTTGCATATTGTAATCCTTCCACGATCAGCTTAGAGTTTCCAATTTTGACTATATAATGCTTACCAATTGATGCGTGTGATAATCATCGATGGTGATTATCGATTGTGAGTGTGTATCTGATATCGATGGTGACTATGTGGGACTATCGGTTGATGTGTGAATTATCTCACCCCTACAATAGTAATTCTATTTCATAATATATATATATACAAAACACCGAGTATATTCTTCTCTAGGTACTATACTATGCACCTCAATATAGATAGATAGCTTCCATTGACTGCCAGGTACAAACCCGAACTGCTGAATTAGAACAGTAGCTATTCAAAATATTTAGGATGAAGTTCTTTATGCGTTTTGGGGATGATGGTCTATACTAGTGCAAATTTTTCGCAATACAAGATCAAAATCAAATTTACCGGTGCCAGTAAAAATCAAATCAAATGAGGAGGGGAATATTATTTCATGTCATCAAGCAACTTTTGTCTTAAATGGTTTTCCTTATCTGTTTAATTTGGAATTTTGAATACCATATTCCCTACACTCGCATTTGTTTACTTTATACATATATATGGCTTACGTATAACATGATAATATGGCTTAGTATTCTTATCCTTGGGGGCTAAGGCTGGTAATTCATCTTGGTGTGGGGCTTAAATCATCATTACATAAATATAATACATTTTTTCCTTTTTATGACGCCATGAAACATTAGCACTAAAACCTCGGTTCTCATTCACAAGCCTATATTAGAGGAATCTTGAAGTAACAATTGCGTAGTGGTATCGATGGGCTTTTTATGAGTTCCTTTGGCTTTCTCTTCCTTCTAAACCAGTGCATTATTTTATGATGTTTCATTATTTCTCAGAAGGTTCTTTATGTGAACAGGTTATGGAACAGCTGGATATGCTCTTTTCATAGCAGTTTATGCTGGACTAGAAGTAAGCATTTGATTCTAGCAGTTTGCGGTATTTTACATAATTAAAAGCTTCAATAATGACTTTGCGGTATTTTACACGGACGGCTCGACATTGGATCACTTTTTTTTCTCTAGATACTTGCAATTCCAGCCGTTCCACTAACTATGTCGGCTGGTCTTCTATTTGGCTCTACGCTTGGAACTATCCTTGTCTCTATTAGTGGAACAGTAAGTTAATTTTATTTTATTTTTTAGTTTTGTAAAATGATTTTGAGGGCTTGTACAGAAAAACAAAAACACGGCAATGGGTACTTGAAGTTGTACATTGAAACCTTTACAGATGGCGGCAAGTGTCGCGTTTCTAATTGCCAGATATTTTGCGCGTGAGCGAATTCTTAAACTGGTTGAAGGAAATAAGAAATTTCTCGCAATTGACAAAGCAATTGGGGAAAATGGTTTCAGAATTGTTACACTACTTCGTTTGAGCCCTTTGCTTCCATTTTCTCTGGGGAACTACTTGTATGGACTTACATCTGTGAAGTTTGTTCCATATGTGTTGGGAAGGTCTGTTTCTTTTTTATTTCTATTTTATGCTATCTTTGTATGTTCAATGCAATATTTTATTTTTTGTTCATCGCCTTTTGTTAAGTATTTTAGATAAGTACTCCTTCCGTCCCAATTAAGAGTCTTGTTTTCTTTTTCGGGCTGTCCTGAATTAGGAGTCTTGTTTTTAAAAATAATGTATAAAATATTGCGAGATTACAATATTACTTGGGCGTAGAACGTCAGATGAAGTTGGTGATGTTGATATGATAGCTGATGAAGTTAGAGGGTAAAATTGGGAAAATATATATTTCATTAAAATTGATGAATATCAACATGGGCTCTTAGTTGCGGACAAAGGCGTATTTTTGATAGGATTGAATATGAATTTGTTTCAACTTATCTTATGCAGCTGTTAATTTCTCCTTAGATCTTTGTATGACAATTCTTTGCTGGTTTATGATATCTTGGCCTAGTGGTAACTTTATGTGCAAAATAGCAAGGTGTTACTTTCACCAGTTATGATTTATGTAGTATTCTTATGAGCCTAATAATAAATTACACTGAAAATAATTTTGGACTGTTGGAGACGGGGATCTCCTTTTCCAGACATTGTTTAATGTAAATTGTAAAGGAAATTAGTAATTAATATCTAGAATTGTGTTAAGCAGATACTTAAATTTATTAATAGAAAATGAATGGCTATTTCTGTAGAAAACCATCCCATTTAATTTTAAACAGGCCTTCTTTACAAAACTATTAAAATCCCAATAGTTACATTATATACGAGATAGTGATTTTAATTATGACACATGTGAAGCTGACTTGGCAGTGCCACATCAGTAGCATTTTCGGCAACTTATCCTGCTAGTTCTCCGAAAATGTTGGCGTGGCATTGTCACGTGTACCAGTCACCTTATAATTGAAGTCACTATTCAGAGACTATTGGGAACTAAAAAGTTTTAAAAAATATTTTGGATTATATATATTTTAGGCTAGCGTATTTTTGTCAAATGCCCCAACCACTAATTACATCGAACTTTGGACATCAAAATGCACAACATTGAAGTGTGCTTTATAACATGCATAATTTAATTCATGTCTTCCCATTTTTGATATGAATGCAAACCATAATTTTTATGCAGTTGGTTGGGGATGCTTCCAGGAACATGGGCTTATGTGAGTGCTGGTGCATTTGGGAGAGCAATTATTGTAAGTTTTTCACTAATTTCTCTTGTAACTATATATTAATTATGCATTCATTTTTATTATGAAGTTATCAATTCTAGTATCGCACCTTTCAAATATAAAAAAAAAGGTAAATTACTGTCCTACTTATGTTAGAAGTGAAGAAAGAAAGAGGTTCAGTTAAAACCTGAGATGTATTATATTATCTGGAATATATCCTCTAAGCCAACTAATTACAATTTGAGTCTCCTTGTTCTTTACGTTTACCGTAATCATTTGTAATCGAATTCGTTAGCTTCAAACATAGGCATCATGCTGCCCCATGGTTCAAAGTTTCGGTATCGGTCCCGGTATCGGACATTCCATTTTCAACTCGGTCGCGGTATCTGTCGCGGTGGCGGGTGATACGCTATTTAGAGTGCACGCAAAATTCCGGAAAAAATATATAAAATTTTAAAAAAATAAGATTAACAATACGTACCAATCAGATATGTCCAAACCATTATTTAATATGCCTTACATTGTACGATTAGTTATTCTGAAGTGCGGCGGACTTGGCATATTGCTAAAGTACTAATTTTATTTTTATTTTTAATTATTTAAAATCTCTAAATAATTACGTATTAGTGATTAATTGTTGATTTTAATTTATGTAGGAGGATGTTTGATATTCGTGGACGAGACTAGATTTATGGGGATTCTTTTTTCCCCCAATCTTTGTCTCTTCCATTTTTGGACATCATTATGTGACATTATATTTTGATAAGATATTTTGTTCCAAGTTCAAATATTTTCATGTACGGTGAATGTTATTAGTTTTATATTAGTGACATTTTAATTTTATTGCAATTGTTTAATTTATTCTTAATGTATATGTTATGTGGACAAACTTATATAGGTCGTGCTTCCGTAAATGTTACAATATATTTTCATCAACTAAGAAATATGGTAAAAGATTAAAATTCTATCAAAAAATAAAAGAAATTATGACAATGTGCAAATAATGATGCAATTTTTTTTCCAGATTACTTGGAAAAATTATACAAGGTCGCAATAATTTTCACAACATTTTTTTTTGTACAAATAATTGTTTTGTAAAAAAATATACAAATAAATGTCTTACAAAACGTATACATTTTTTTTTGTGCAAATAAATGTTTTGTAAAAAAATTTACAAAGAAATGTCTTTCAAAACGTATACATTTTTTTTTTGTACAAATAAATGTTTTTTTTTGTAAAATAAAATCTACAAAGAAATGTCTTAAAACGTATTTTTGACATCTTTTTACAAACAAAATTTAAAAGTTTTTGGAGAAAAATATTTTTTGGGTACCAAAAAAAATGTCAAAAGGGTTAAAAAAAATGTTTTGTTTGAATCGGTCGTCTCGGCCGATATCGGGGCGAGGCGTCTCGGACTCGGTTGTCTTGGCCGATATCTCGGCGAGACAATACGATTCAATATTTTTTTTGAAACCTCTCGGTATCGTATCAGTACCTTTCGATTCCGAGTTGACTTGGTCGATATCGGGTCAACTCGGCCGATACTTTGAACCATGTGCTGTCCAATGATTAACTATAAAGTATAGAAATAAAATATATTGCATAGTCTGAACCATATTTGTTAAATTCTTGCGATTTGTGATGCAAATCCTCTGATACAATTCTATTTACAACCCCATAGCTTTGGAATCGTGTATAGAATTCAAATTGAACACGTATCTTAGCGAGCCAGACTATCTTTATCAAAATTGGAATTTCCGTGAATCTTGATTCACTTGCGATACAACTTATGTCGTAGTCTTTCGTTGTCCTCGGTATATACAATGGACATCATTTGTGAGGAACTCAATAGAGCGATCGTGCCTTTACGGTGTCACTAGGTTCAAAACGTCAATTTCAACCTCCAAAATGATTATGAGTCTGATTGAATCACTTGTGATATCAGTTCCACGATTTATATAGATATCAGTTCATTGAAGGAACATATAAAACAAAAGAAACAAACCCTAATATATTTAACAGGTCTTAGAATCAAAGGGAAAATGTAAAAATTTGAGTAATAAAAATTTAAGGGTGTTTTAGACAAGCAACTTTTAACTATATCCCATATTTTCCAACTTTTGGTGTGTTTGATTCTATGAAGCACGGACACTCTCCCAAAAGACACGAGTCGCGTGTCGTGTTTGTCGAAACACGTATTATGTGCGCGCTCCGACACGTTACAGACACGCTGGGGACACGCCGGGACATGTAATGGTGATTATGCTTTATTTATGATTTTTAATCTTAAAGTATATTTGAATTTTTTTTTGTATGGTCCATTTTCTTAATTTCATGTTAAGAATGCTCTAATAATGTATTTTATGGAAAAAATACGTTTCATTTCATTAATATATATATATATATATATATATATATATATACAGAAAGTCTCCTGTAAGGACTCCTTATGGTGCAGACCCCGGTACATACCATTTTTTTAAAATAGTAAAAAAATGAATTTTTTGATGAAACTTCATGGATATGATCTCCATGGTGATAAGATCATCTCCAATTTTTTTCGTCAAAAAATTCAATAAAAAAAACCGTTGAGATGAGGTGATATGTAAAAAAATAGTCTAAATATGCATTTTCAACCGTTGAAATGTTGGGTCGGCGCCAGCCGCTTTATTGCTTGAATTTTTTGATGAAAATTCACAGATATGATCTTCTCACTATCGAGATCATATCCATGAAGTTTCATAAAAAAATTCAATGAAAAAGTGGGTGAGATGATCGCCAACATTTCAACGGTCGAAAATGCATATTTATACCATTTTTTTACATATCACTTCATCTCAACGGTTTTTTTATTGAATTTTTTGATGAAAAAAATTGGAGCTGATCTTCCCACCATGGAGATCATATCCATGAAGTTTCATCAAAAAATTCATTTTTTTACTATTTTAAAAAAATGGTATGTACCGGAGTCTGCACCATAAGGAGTCCTTACAGGAGAGGGCCTCTATATATATATATATATATATATATATATATATATATTTAAATATATTGTATTTTATACTTATCCTAGCGTGTCGTATCCTAGTTTTTGGAAGAATCCCGTGTCGCGTGTCGAAACGCGTATTACGAGTCCGTGCTCATAGGTTTGATTTCACATATTTTGCCATGAAATAATTTTCACCCACCCCAAATGTAGAACTTCGTAAAGCTTCAAAATTTGCAGTTTCCAGCTTTTAATTTATTACCACCTCCCAAAGAAAATTTTCCAATGCAAATTTTGATTGGTTTGTACTAAATAAGCCATTCTTTTCCATATTTTGTACTCAACTACAATCAAGCATACCAAACGATGAATTTTTAGCTTGGAATTTTCTTCCTTTTCCATTTTTTGGGTCAAGGATACCCTAAGAAGAGGTTAGAGAAGAAAAGAGGTGCGAGGAAGTAAAAGTTTTAGTCTAAGAACATTCGGGTAAGAAGAATATCTTGGTTAAGCCGTGTAAGGAGAAACTATCAAGAAGACTCCATTAATAGTATAAAGTATGTGCCACTTCATAACATCACATGAGGTCTGTATAATTTTCAGTTCACTCAATGGGTTTGGTCGGGTCATCCTCACTTTGCACTTGCTGAACGGTCACTAGGTAGTGCACATGTGCATTGCGCATGTAACGTTGTGCTTAGTAAATCTTACCTAACAGTTATCAAATCAGTTCTGAAGTAAATAAATCAATTATAATTCAAGTTTAACTTTTGTTTTACATGCAGTTTGATCAAGTGTGCGTGTGTGTGTATTGAGGAGCATGTTTTTGTATATTGCGTGAAACAAGGGATGAAAATTAACTTGTAGAACATGCTAAGAAACAAGAAATTGAGGATGTATTGTCGTTTTAATGTATACTCTCACTTTTTCAAAAATAAAATAGATGAAAAACAAAATAACCAAAAGTCATTATTGAAACTATATTGACAAAAATAATTGCCTAATAGTTGACTTCCAAACTACAATTTTATATCTAGTACTCTACTCTGCCATGGCTTCCTCCCATTTCCAATCATGTGAAGGCTGCAATAACACCGAATCATATCACATAGAGTACCGTTTTACATTAAAGAGTCTCGGAATTTTTTTTTGAAATTTTTGATAAAAAAATCTTGATCTCATATATAGACAATGTTAAGCAAAATAAACATGTGAAGTTAAACAAATATTATTAATGTTATACGAAATGGATATAAAGAACCACATAGGAGCACAACACAACAAACATTGAAATTTTTTCCAAGACTCCAACCTTTCAAGACAACAAAGAAATGGTGCACGTGCAATAATATATCATTCATTAAATGTGAAGTTCAAGTTATTTATTTTCAAAAAAGTTTAAAACCCTTACTATACTCTCATTTGCTCGATTGCTTTGTTTAATTATCTAGAGAAAATTTTGCTTCAAGTTTGGCAATTTTTTTTAACACATCACAAATCGCTACTAACTTAATGTACTAATCATTCCAAATCCCCCTCCTACTATATGAAGAAAATTAAATATTTAATTTAAACATTTTATCTTCTTTGTTCCAAATTTAAGAATCTTTTAATTTTCTTAACAGCCGTGAAGAAAACAATGTTTAATAAAATAAGCATTTCTAAAACAATAGAACTGCTTGAAGAAAAAAGTAAAATAACTACAAAACTTTTTAACCTCCCTGTATAGCTTTAGTCTTTATCTTGTAAGAAATAATCCTAATACCTTAATAGATAGTATGAGCATCCCAAGCGTAATTGGCAAGCTAAAATTCTTCACACTCTAAAATTAGAACCAACTATAGATTGCTCATTATAAAATTCTACATGTGTATATAATATCGATTATACATGCACACACTCTAGCTAAAAATAGATCGTAGCAATAATAAGGAACAATTGTAGTCTTGTTGCGAAAAATTTCTTTGTATGGAGATGAAAATAGAGAGGCTTGCAGTTACCAATTCTTATGTAAGAATGTGATGAGGACCTAAATCTTACTAGTTTAAAACCATTGGCTTTAACCTGCGAGTTGCACACACAAATATTTTATATTTAAAATTCAATATAGCTAATGGTTACTATTGAATACAAATATAATAATATTTCAAAATTTATAATATTTAAGTTTTCTTTCTTAAAATTTTGAATTATGTTAAGAAGTAATAACTACATTGATATTAAGTTAATTTATTATTTCTTACTGAATACTGTTACTATTGAATACAAATGTAATGATATTTCAAAATTTATAATCTCTAAGTTTTCTATCTTAAAGTTTTGAAATATGTAATGAAGTAATTGACTGCTATGATCTAATTGGATTTCCATCACTAAAATTGACTGTGTACAAATTTTATACAAGTACCAGTTGATGGAACTACCAAAAATGGTTAATAATAGAATTGTCAACAAATAGGTACTTCAGTTAACATGTTTGGTTGATATACATGTTAATGTAGGTGTAAAATGTGGGCCACATGTCGAGTAGCTTAATCTAAACAAATTCGTTTACCATTTATCATGTTGTATAATTATAAATAGTTAAGATTAGTGTCACAATTAATATATAATATATAATAAGGTTTATGGTATATATGTAACTGTTGTAGACCATATGTTTTGTTCTATGCATGCCCAGTACACTGGACTCCTGTTGAGATAATGTAGCTGTTGCGCTCTTATAATTTTTTTTTGGAAAATATAAGCTTACAATATAAAACTTCCAAAATATCATTGTCGGCCCACCGAAAACCCCAAACACATTTCCCTTCGCAGTCACCACCACCCAAATAAACACCTCCCCATCACTCACAACAACAAAATAAATCTCCAACAGCAAAACCATCTCTACACCTTACCTGATATGAGACCCCGTTTTAAACCGAGATTTTCAAGAAAACGAATTTTATTCCAAGAGCCTATAGAAATGCTGAATTGGCTACACCAGAGTACTGATCGATGTTATTAAAGCATTACCCAAGAAGATCCATACATTAATTATATATGTATACCTATATATATAACCAGGCTCTCTAGCATACCTATGAATATACCCATTTTTTAAAAATAGTAAAAAAATATATCCTTCAACTAAAATTGGTATACATGATCTCCATAATGAGGAGATCATCTAAAATAAATTAATCCAAAAATATAACTTGCAAGTGGGTGATTTGAAAATTGGATGGATACATGCATTTTTAACCGTTGAAACTTGTGATCATCATCTCACCCTCTTCTAAGTATTTTCGAATGATTTTTTTGTAGATGCTCTTCTCGTTATGGAGATCATGTATATCAAATTTGGTTGAAAAAAATATTTTTTTACTATTTTCAAAAATGGGTATGTTCATTGGTATGTTGTTATATATATATATGTGTGTGTGTGTGTGTGTGTGTGTGGATATAAGATATTAAACATATGATCACAAGCTAATTTTGTCCTTCACTCCATCAAAGATCCAAGATCAACTTGAGGAAATTCTTTATCACAAGTTGTATCCATCATTTACATTAAAAAACAAACAATACTAACGTGAACTACACGTCAATGACCTAAAAATCAAGACAATTTGATTTCTAGAGAGAGAAACAAAAGACTTCTTATATTCAAGAATTGAAAAGTAAGTACAAATGAGAGAAACAAGCCTATTTATAGGGACTGAATTACTTGCTAATCAAGTAATTGGCTAAATTGACTAAAAGGGCCTACTAAAAATAAAATAATACCTAATTAGTTCCAAACATGTTTGACAACTAATTAAGGAAGAAAAAAGGCCTAAAAAGAACTAAAAAAATAGAAAATACAATGAAAGAAAATCGAAGGAAAATAAAGTGTGGATTCCCATCACTCTCCCCCCTTCAAAAAGGGTTCGTCCACGAACTCAGAGGGGAAGATCAATAGAATCACCCTCTAAAATGGTAATCAATGCAGGACCAGGGGACTGCTCGGCCTCGTCAAGATACTCGGGGGGCTGATTCATCGCTAGCATGGCCCCTCGACGTGGCTGAGGACAATCAGAAGCTCGGTGTCCCACGGTGATGCAATTAAACCAGCAAAATGTGGGAGGGCATGTATGGGTCGCAGCGGAAGTGGCAGTAATTGGAGCCATGGCCGAAGATGTCGAGGATGAAGCTGCAGGAGGAGCAGAACTCAAGGAAGATGGAGGTCGGGATGCTGGAGAAGCTGCTAAGGCTGCATGATAGGCTTCAACCTTAGTAGCATACTCTACCGCCTTCAAAAAGGTCGGTATCTCTCTCAATCCTAGGTCACGGCGAATATGTGGCTGAAGTCTCAGGATGTAGCGGCTGATCCGCTGATCCTCCGTCTCGGGCAGGCGGGCTTTGGTGCAGAGGAGCTGAAACTGATCCGTGTACTCTACGACCGAAGACGTGTCCAGCTGGAGAGACTGAATACGCGTAAAGAGGTCTCTCTCATACGTCGGAGGTATAAAGGAGGCCTGAAGAGCTGCCTTGAGATTGAGCCAGTCCTGGATAGGTGGGAGTCCTGCAGCCGTCCTACGATAACAAAGATCATTTCACCACACACGAGCAAGCCCCTGAAATTTGGTCGCAACTAGAAGAACACATGAGCGGCCCTGAATCCGCTTTTAATAGAAAAACTGTCTCCATAGTGGTGAGCCAATCGGTCATATCATCCGGGGAGAATCTGCCATCAAATATAGGAATGTCTGTACGAATATCCCCATGGAGACTCTGAGAGTGCTAAAGAGAGCGGGTCTCCATTCTGATGAGCTCTCGGGCCCACCACATCACTTGGTGCAGGTGCAACATAATCAACCGAGTCTGGTGGCATCTGTACAGGTGGTGGGGGAGGAGGATGATCATGAGGAGCCACGGGAGGTGCCCGGGGATCACGCTGATGGTGGGGACACGTGGCAATGAGGTGACCATGTCCTCCACAATAGAAACACTAACGATCCTGTAATGGAATGGGGCAATGGACACCGGGTGGGAGAATCCACTCATAGATACAATGGCGGGTATCTCCAATGTCAGGGGAAGAAGGGGAATCAGTGTAAAGTAAAGAGAGGCCATGATGAGAGGATGTGTGATGTGATGACAGGTGGGGTGGTATGGATGGTGGTGCGTGGCGATGCAAGCGCGGATCGATATTTTGATATTCAAAAATACCAAAATCAAATGGATCGGGAGGTCGAATAGGGTTGAGATTGGGTGGATGGTTGAGGAAAATTGTGTTTGGGATTTCTAGGGTTAATTTTTGGGTGGGTGCACATTCTTGGGTACAATTAGGGTTAACATTTTGGTTGGAAAAATTATGGTGAGGTCCGGGTTCAGAATGGGCTTTTACGATCGGGGTAAGGAAAATGGTCGGTAGATTGGGGCAATGATTTGGTTAAATCCACACGAGCTAGGGTTTCAACCGGGGCAGCAGGTATTAGGGTTTTGGGGTTGATGTTTGGACAACAATTAGCATTTAAGGGGTCTAAATCATAATCTTGGTTGGGATGGGTGGTATACACACCTGAATCGGGGAGTCCTAGGGCAAAAATACAAGAATCGGCCACCAGGAGGATGGTCCGACGCTGGGGTGGGATCGCAGCTGGCCCTAGGTGGTTGTAGGCGCAAAATTTTTCCTCCGGAGGTGTGTCGGGCCCCCATTTGGGTGGTCCGACAATGCAGAAGTCCTCCCCTGCCTTGTTCGGCGGCCTTAGGGCCTGTTTTTCCTCCGTCCGGCGCCGGAATCTAGTGAATTTACTGTCGGCATTTCTGGGATTGTAGGCAATGTTTTTAATCGCGGTCGCGCAAGGTATCGCGTTTTGGCTCCGGGGTCGCGTCGCGCATCGCGCAAGCAATTTGTGCATTTCAGTTTTTTTATTAGAAAAACATATAAAATAACATTTTAAACTGATATTTGTAAAATAATTAACATTTTAATTTGAAAATTATAGAACAAATAACTATTTGGGCTGAAAATTATTAAAAAAAAACATTTTAAGCTCCACATTTGTAAACAAGTATCATTTAAACTGAAAATTACAAAAGATTACCATTTTAAACTTAAAATTATAAAATATTAACATTCTAACTGAAATTATAAAGACAAATTACAGTTTAAAATCAAAATTATAAAACAAACAACATTTTAAGCTGAAATTTTATAAATAAGTAGCATTTAAAACTGATAATCTTTTTCATATGCATGCTTCCATCCATAATCTTTTTTGTGTGCCATTTTTTAATCTGAAAAATAAAAAATAGAAAACATTTTACACTGAAATTTATTAAAAAATATACATTTTCTACTGAATTCATTAAAAAAATTACATTATTTGAGATTTGAAAAAAAGTTGCTGAAATATGAATAAAAAAAGTGAGTTATTGAAAAAAAGTTACAAAAAAAAAAGTAAGTTTTAAAGCTCCCAAACAAAAAAAGTTAACTGAAAAAAAAGTATATTGAGAAATAAAAAAAAAGGTGTTAACAGCGCATAAGTTTAACAACCCATAAGTTTAACAGCCCGTAAGTTTTTTGAAGGGTTAAGGGTTGGGTTAAACACCTCTTGCATTTCCCTTATTTCAAAATGGCAGCATTTTCTTTTTTTTTTCCAAAGCTCCAATTGCGCTCCAGTTGCGCACTTTTGCGCAAAATAGCGCACTTTCGCTCCTAATAGCGCCCAATAGCGCACGCAAAAAGAGCATCTTGTTTAGCAGTGCCAATAGCGTGGCATTTTTCAATCGCAAAAGGCAATAGCGCGCTATTGCGTTCGCAATAGCGCGCTTTTTAAAACATTGGTTGTAGGGAGTGAGAGGGTGGTCGCGAGGGGGGCGGAAAGGCTGGGGGTTGGTGGAAGAAGGGTTGGTAGGAGTGAAAACTAGGGTTAGGGTTTTGCAATTTGAAGAATTGCAACATTAGGGTTTCGAATTGTTCTTGATGTCTCTTGGTCATTTCATCCATTCGTTGCGTTAATTCTTGATGATGTTGCTTCAATTCTTGATCGCTTTGTCTCAACTCTTCGTTAATCTCATCTTGAATTCGGGTTGTCTTCTTTGGAGCCATTGAAAAATATAGTGCATGATTTGTTGATACTCTACACACCGATTCACACGAATACCAACCGATTCACACGAATACCAATGTTTGGAGCTTCACCCGCTCTAATACCAATTTGACGTGAACTACACGTCAATGACCTAAAAACCAAGACGATTTGATTTCTAGAGAGAGAAACAAAAGACTTCTTATATTCAAGAATTGAAAAGTAAGTACAAATGAGAGAAACAAACTTATTTATAGGGGCTGAATTACTTGCTAATCAAGTAATTAGCCAAAATGAGTAAAGGGGCCTACTAAAATTAAAGAATACCTAATTAGTCCCAAACATGCTTGGCAACTAATTAAGGAAGAAAAAATGCCAAAAAAAACTAAAAAAATAGAAAATACAATGAAAGAAAATAAAAAGAAAATAAAGTGTGGATTCCTATCAAATACCCAATTCACAACCACAATGATCTAAACCAGAAGATCACCTTAATTCCTACTATTATACAAAACTAAAACATGATCTGAACTAATAACCTGTATTAGCATTTTGCGGCGGTGTGCGTATCTGATTTCCTGAAAACATTGCCGCAAACATAACATCCATCTTACAAGCCAAACACAGCCTATGATTATTCTCATCTCCCTTTTCAGCAAAAAAGTAGGTCCTCAATGGTGGTGTGAAGCAAAGCTTGCAAAACACAATTCACAATCATGAATTTCAAAGTTTGTTAAGCCCTTTCAATCCCAGCGTCAGGTTCAACAATATAGTGTTATCGATCATATACATAAGATCGAATTTTTTCCAACTAAAGCACAATCTCTCACATCAGGCGTCTACAGCCAGTAATCCATGCGCTGCTGTTTACGGAGATTCTCCTACAACGGAACACAGACGGATTCACTGTCGCCACCGCATTAGTGCTAGCCTGTATCAGTTCACATATAAGATCATCCAAATAGAGAATGATGAATGATTACACGACACAGATAAGTGCTAAACTTACTAACAAATCAAAAACGATTGTACAAATATATGTGGATTGGTTACATGACATACCACATCTCAAGCAACTTTAAATTGAGATAAACTCTTGTACCGAGTATAAAAAAAAATAAGAAAAAATAAAAATTACAAAATCAATACAATAGTACATCAAATAATACATTTATGTCAAAAAAACAAGTGAGAGTGAAACGGACCATTCAAATCTTGATGTTCAAATAAATACACAATAAATATGTGCTCAAGAATTGTAAATACGGAAAATACCAATATTAGTGAATATAACAAAGAAAAGGGAAATCTTAAATGCATCCACTAAATTATGCATCTCACCCTCGTTTTAGAAAAATGCAACTCACCCTATCATATCTTTACCAACTAATTGCAAGTCAAAGACTAAAATACAGTGGGATGAGTTGCATATGTTCTAAAATTGGGGTGAGGTGCATACTTAGGTGAGTGTATTTAAAAGTTCCCAAATGACAGTCAATTTTTTTTTTTAGCTCAGATATTGTATTCAAATAAAAGTGCCGAACTAAACACTGTTACTGGCAAATGTTTATTGACAAAATTCCGCACAGAAAATTTAAGAAAACTTACAGATTGAAGAGAGTCAGGGAATCACTTACTAGTATGAGAAAATGTATAGAAACAGAGTAAAGGTCGTATTTTTCATTGTATAAGAATAATCATACTGAAAGTAAACTTAATACACTAAAATTTACGACATTTTTTGACTCAGCATATACAAAATTGGCAACAAAATCTCAAGCAAACGAAAACAACACAAATGGTACCACAAACTTTATATAGATTAAAAAAAAACAGTAATCGAAACCGAACTTCCAGCTCTTGAAGTTAAAATATCGCACAACAGATCCGAGATCAATAATTATATATATGAAAAGTATTGACAATTCAAAGATAACCTAACATCAACAATAAAATAACAAAATCATTAGTAAACCAAGATTTTTGTAGCTCATATAGACTTCAAACTAAAAGATTTAAAAAAAAAAACGCTACTTGAAAGTGGGGATTTACCAAATACGTTACAGAAAATTTAAGAAAATTAACAAATTTGAAAGATATGAAGGGAGATGAGGGTTAAGAAGAGAGAAGGGTGGGATAATTGAATCGACGACGGTGCGCGGTGTGTGAGAGTGTATTTGATGTGAATGAAGAATATTGAGGATATTTTCGTCATTTTAAGGATTTTATAGTATTCTTGTTATTTCCTTTTATTTTGTTAATTGGTTGTGTTTTCCTTTTGTTTGTTTAGTATTTAGAGGTGGGAAGAACAAGTGGCATTAAGGGGTACATTTGTAATTAGATCATTAATAGCATAGATCCCAAGTTATACTTCTCACCTATAAATACCCCATTTGTAGCCTCATTTGAGGTATTTTATATTTCAGAGAGTTTAGTGATTAGGGGTTGAGACGTGTGATATCTTCCTCTTATTACCCTTTTGGCATCAGTTACGTCAATTGGTATTAGAGCCTCGTTAGTTCCACCCGTTGTTATTTTTTTAAATAAATAAAAACTCGTAAACAACGTTAAGATGGGTATTAAGAGGAGATATGCTCCCGTGGAAACTCGTAATGATCGAATCGCAAGGATCTTGGATCACCTCTTGACGCGAATGGAGGATCTTGAGGCTCGAGAAACTCTAACTCAAGAAACTCTAACCCTAGACCCCAAAACTCCTTTACCTACGCTTCCGCAATCCATTTCACACCTCTACCCCCAAAAAATCAAAACCCTAATCTCAAATACCCCCAAAATGCAACCAACACCGGTGGAGGGCCCCCCCCACCGCCTACCCCCACTTCTTGGCCCTTCTCCGTAGTCGGTGAGCCTCGACAAATGGGGCAGAACCCTTCGGAGCACACCAAATCACTACTGCCAGTAGGGCAGCTTACTATCGACCCTGTCCCGACCACTGCCAACCTCTTCCCCCAGGCCGTCCGACCCGCGATCTTCTCCTCCGCACTCATCCAGCACTAGTCAGTCCATCCGATCATTTTCCAATCTCAAACAGGTCCGTTCGACCTCCGATCCTTGGAATAGCCCACTTCCGGCACCGATCCAGCCTGCCGACCAAAATTTGGCACCAAGAAGCTCCGTTCTAGTGGTGGCGCCCGTTGGGCAATGTCTCCAATCTCAACTCCATGGCCGGACCACCCGAACAGTGGCCGACAACACATTTTTTTTGCCAAAACCCGCTAGGGTTTTGTCCACCCTATACCCAAGAACCTCTAGGCACAAACCCTAACACCACCACATACCCCCTTTTGTTCGGATCCTCTCAAGAGCATGCCACCACCTTTGAAACCCTAAGTCAACACACCCCCACCCTCAAGAATTACCAAGAACCATTCTCCCATAAATTCAATCCATTTTCAACCCAAGGCACAAACTCCACCACATACTCCCTTTTGCTCGGATCCTCTTAAGAACATGCCACCACCTTTGAAACCCTAAGTCAACACCCCCCACCCTCAAGAATTACCAAGAACCATTCTCCCATAAATTCAATCCATTTTCAACCCATTTCGACCCAATCCCCTCCTATGTTGACCTATATACCCTCTGCCCTAGGTGGAACCCTCCAACAAATTAAAGAACTAGAGTTTGTCCGTCCAAACTTGGTTTTTGACCCGGGTGGAAGTTATTTTTGATGGTTCTCATGAGAGGCAAGAGGAAGATGATGAATCTTGAAGCAAGAATTGAAAGAATGGCCTCTTCCTCCCAAATTTTTTCAAAAAATTACTTTTGCTCCACAAGTTTTGTCTTTCTTCTGCACATTTTTGGAGCTTTTTAAATGATTCTCTAATTTTGACGATACATTTTGGACCACCCAATATATTTGACAAAAATTCTTTTGGGACCCCATAAATTTTTCTTGTCTTCTCTCGGCTCCATATTTTGAAGATTTTGTGCATTCTTTACTTTCAAAACTCATCCTCGAGCTTTTTCGAAGGCAGGGAGAATGATGTGAATGAAGAATATGGTGGATATTTTCATCATTTTTAGGATTTTATAGTATTTTTGTTCTTTTCTTTTCTTTTGTTAATTTGTTGTATTTTCCTTTTGTTTGTTTAGTATTTAGAGGTGGGAAGGACAAGTGGCATTAAGGGTTACATTTGTAATTAAATCATTAATAGCTTAGAGCACAAGCTACTTCCCACCTATAAATACCCAATTTGTAGCGTCATATGAGGTATTCTATATTTTGGAGAGTTTAGTGATTAAGGGTTGAGGTGTGCGATATCTTCCTCTCATTACCCATTTGGCGTCATTTACGTCAATATTGAGGGAGAGGAAAAGGGGGACTCGGTTCCATTTCAGATAGAGAAAAAAGGAGAGTTGACGTAAATGACGTCAATAAGATCAAGAAAAGATAATTCTCTCTCAAACTCTCTCTAATCAAATCTCAAAATATGGAAGAATGACTTAAATGAGTCTACAAAAAGAGGTATTTATAGGAAGGAGGTTGCTTGGCCTTTAAGCTAACAATCTAATTACAATTATTCCCGTAAGTGCCAATTAACCTTCCTTCTATAATACCAAAGAAAAAGAAAAATACAATGAATGCTCAAAATAAAAGAAATACTAAAAAGAACTCAAAGTGATAAAATGATGACCACGTCCCTGATTCACATCACTCTCCCCCCTTGAAAAGAGTTCGTCCTCGAACTCAAATGGGAAGGCCTTCGGTGTCACCATCAAGGATCGTGATGAGAGCTGGCTGGGATGGTATCTCCGGTGCCTCCTCAATGTAGTTAGGTTCCCAAAAGCTATAAGAGAGCGTGACGGCGAGGGAGAGAACAATCGGTGGCGCGATGGCCCATCACCTCGCAATTGTAGCATTTGAAGGTGACCGGATGAGCTGGAGCAAGAGGAGGAACCGTGGCAGCAAGAGGTGCAGTGGTAGGAGTCCCAGTAGGTGCCGAAGTCACGGGTGCTGGAGGAGTAGGCGTGGAGCGGCTACGCAGTGGAGGGGTAGTCTGGTAGAAGGACTCAACTTTGGTGGCATACTCCACCGCCTTGGCAAAGGAGGTGACCTCATGCAAAGCAAGATTGCGCTGGATGTAGCCATGAAGGCCGTGAATATATCAGCTAATGCGCTGCTCCTCACTCTCACCTAGGCGGACGCGAGTACATAAAAGCTGAAATCACTCAGTGTAGTCCAAAACTGTGGAGTCCTGGCGAAGTGACTGAACTCGAAGAAATAAGTCACGCTCATAAGTGGCTGGGACAAAAGCGAACATCAACTGTGCAGGGAGCTCGGTCCAGGGCTGGATGGGGGAAAGGCCCTCAATGGCACGGCGCTGCACCAAGTCATTCCACCACACACTAGCGTAGCCTTGAAACTTGGTTGCTGCTAGAAGGACACATCTACGATCCTTCAGTCGTTTATACTCAAAAATTCGCTCCATGGCAGCAAGCCAATCAACAACGGCATCAGGCTGTAGGTGGTCATCAAACATGGGAACATTCACTCTGATATCACCCTGCATATTCCGTGAAAGTAATTTTAGGGCCAACTGAGTGATGGCATCATCACCCTGTGAAGAGCTAGGGTGTCCTCATCTAGATCATCATCGCCTGGCGGAGGCTCGGTAAGTAAGGCTCGCTGTGGGCGCCTCCGAGGCGGTGGATGAGGGTCAGGAGCGGGTAGAGAAATTTTGGGTGCAGGAGGAGCGGTAAGAGGTGGAAGAGTCTCTCGAGGCGGAGAAGGAGGTGGTGCGGGGACCAACGGCTGGCGGTAGGGGTACTAGTTCATCTGATGCCCTTTCTGGTGGCACACAAAGCAATGACGCTCAGAGATGGGGACAGAAAGGGTTACCGTATGGTTGAGGGAATCAAAGGGGGAAACATCAGTGCGCCACTCGGTAGGAGGGGGTGGCTCAAACTCAAGAGTGGAGTGGGGACGAGGTGAAGGAGGATCAGCATGGGGAGGAAGGGTAATCCACTCATGTACCCGCTCATGCGAATCAACGGGTGCAGAGTGAAAGGAACGGGTATCCCATGGGGGTAGATGATGAGGGGTATGTAGTGGGTGGCCGGGTGGGGGATAGGTATGTAAAATAGGTGGGGGCGGAAGCGTGGGGAAAGTGGAATGGGGTGGGTGAGGGTGTGTAGTATTGGGTGGGGTAGGGGGTATTGGGGGTATTTGGGGATGTTCAAGGTGTTTTTGCGGGTGGTGTCGAGGTTAAATGGAGATAGGGGGCAACGAATGGTCATGGTGGGGTGGGGTAGAAGATGTGGGTGGATATGGTGACGGGGAGTGGGGAGGGACAAGAATTCGGGGTGGGGGAAGGTGTGGAGAGGACAATTGGTGGTGTGTTGATATATTTAGTGGTGGAGGGGGAGGTATAGGGGGTGGTGGTGAATTTTGAGGGTTGAAATTATGAGGAATGTGGGAGGGTAAAAATTTTAGGGTTGAGGGTTCAAGATTAGAGTTAAGGTGGGGGTAGGGTTCATTAAAAATGGGAAAGGACGTTGGGGGCTGAATTCGGGTTGATTTTGACCCTTTGGCATGGCGGATGTCACGGAGCATATCGGCGATGGTTGGAGAATTCATTCCGAGTGATGGAGGCACCAATGGAGCGCTAAGAGGAGGATACAGATCAGGGGCAGTGTCGGACGACCTTGGGGCTGAGAGAGGATGCACAGTGGTGCCGCCTGAGGTCGTTGATTGCGTCTTGGGCTGGACGAGAGGTATCTGGACCTGCTTGGTCCTGACTGGGAATCTGCCGACAGCGGAGGGTATATCCGAAAGGGAGAAGGGCATTTCTGGCGGGATTTGGTGGAATCGAGGTAGGGTTGTGGTGGCCGGAATGTTTAGTCAGCTCTTTGTGTGGTTCGGTAGGATCCATGGCATCGGTTTGGATTTTTTTTTGAGGTAGGGGTTGTGCCGGATCAGTGGGTGTGTTTTTGGATTTTTTTTTTTGCATTCCGGCCAACTGCTGGTGGTGGTGAGGCGGTTTCTTGGGTGGTGGTATTTTCTTGGGTGTTGATGGGATTAGGGTTTGTGAAACTAGGGTTTTATTGGGGTAACGGTGTAAAATTGAGTGGATCTTGGAGAATTGGGGTTAGGGTTTTGAGAAATTATCGGGGCGGTTTGAGGGCGGTGGTCCGTGGTGGTTGTCAGTGGTGGAATCCAAGCGTTCATGTCATCCATTTGAGCCTTCAATTGTTGGAAAGCTTCCATGATTTGCTCAAAAGGGTTTGATGCGGAGTTGTTCATCTTTCTTGGACCCACGTGACGTTGTTTACGAGTTTTTGTCTACACAACAACAACAACAACAACAACAAGAACAACTGGGTGGAGCGACGAGGCTCTGATACCAATTGATGTAAATGACGTCAATGGGAGTAAGAAAAGATAATTCTCTCTCTAACTCTCTCGAATCAAATCTCAAAATATGGAAGAATGACTCAAATGAGTCTACAAAAGAGGTATTTATAGGAAGGAGGTTGCTTGACCTCTAAGCTAACAATCTAATTACAATTATACCCTTAAGTGCCAATTAACCTTCTTTTTTAAAAAGAAAAATACAATGAATGCTCAAAATAAAAGAAATACTAAAAAGAACTAAAATTAATAAAATGACGACCACGTCCTTGATTCACATCAAGAGTGGAGTCGTTTAGGATAGCAGAGAGATTAGTGAATGCAGAAGGAATGGGTAATTATTTACAACTATAGGGGTATTTAAGTCCAAATTAACGCATTTGATTTAAAAGACATTTTAAGTTTGTATATATATAGATTAATTGCTTCCAATTATTTTTCAATATTGACCTCTCTCTTCCACATGAATGCGTGTATATCTTGTTCTTTCTTTCTTTCATTCCAATTGTTCTCACACATCAATCTGGAATGAGTATCTATTACGTACTAGTTTTGACATGTTATGCTTTTTATGGGAAAAATATTCTATAACAGGCTTGTTTCGGCAATTATTTTCTCTATTACTATGTTATGCGAGAATATATTCTGACTTTACAGGTGATGATCAGACAACACCACTTGAGCACTTTCTTACTTTATCGTAGCTCATATATTATACTAAAGCATCTCCAAAGGTTTTAATCAAAATTCAAAATTTTGCATTTTACGATTTTTTCATGGAAAAATGACTATCCTTGCAAAATGCGTTCCACCCAATTTTACGCTTTTTTTTTTCCTTTTTTTCTTTTTAAGGCGATGGACGTGATGCTTTGGTGTGATAGTCGTTCTAAAATGGATTCCAAATCAGTGAATTTACTTGAGAAGACTTCTTTTGTTAAGGCGGGATTTTGGAAATGATCAACGCACGAGAGAGCGTCTTGCAGGTTAGGCGCCTCATCCCTTCTCTCAGAGGGCAAAGATTTTTTCCGATTCTTCTTAATGGAAACACATGATGGGGAATTGATGTTAGTTGCCCGGAGGGGGATTTCTCACCGCTTACATTGGTGCTTTGCAAAATGAAGCTGTCTTGGAATGTTAGGGTTGAGTGACCCAGCTAAAAGGTCTAGGTTGCAATTGTATCCTCATTTCTTGAATTTAGATGTAAGCTTTTCAAGAGTCTAAATTAGACTTTCAGATGGTGTTGCTTGGAGTGTGCGAGGGATGTTCGGGAATGTAAGTTTGTATAGTTTCGTGAAGGATCAAGGAATTAGATAGGTGGTGTGTCGGGGCTCTTTGTTGGATAACTATAAAGTTGCGAGGGAAAATCTGAAAGCAAGTGTTGTTACGAAGTTTTTGGAGATTGGTTGTAGGCAAAAATCCTGTGCTATTTTTTGCTTTGGAAGGGTGATAAAAACACCAAGGGTCTATTTGATAAGCAATACTTTTCATGGAACTTTTTTTTTCATGTTTACCCGAAGTAAAATTTTCTTTGGTGGGCGGGTATGGAATTTTTTCGAGGGAGATTTATTTCCTTGGAAGTTTTCCTCACCAACTGGAATCAAGCACCCTGTTTTCAAAGATTTAATGCTAATTTTTTTGTTGTACCCAAAAATTGAAGCTTGAGTTTGGTATTGCAATCTCAACACATTTGGTTACAATTGGAACTAGATGAAACAATGACAAAAATGGATATTAGTGGCATGATAAGATACTTTATTACGTGCCTCTAGTATTTCATGGAATTCATATCCCACGCCCCACCCATACAAGGAATTGGATTCCATAAAAATCCGGAAAAGTAAAAGAACATTTAACCACATCACTAGTCTCTGTTTCATATATTTTTAAACCTCCCGAACAAATTTTTTAAACAATTAGATTACACTCTCCCTCCCCCCCCCCCCCCCCCCCCAACACACAAAATAAAAATAAAAATGTGCGTCAACCCGCTTGTATCTTATGCATTAGCTTACTTGTACGCTATGAATGTGCAATTGGGTGGGGGGCTAAGTCTAATTATTGAATATCTGAGGGGTGTCTTTAAATAAGACATTCCCCAAGGGGGTGAAGTAAAATAAACTCTAATATATAAATGGACTGGTTTTCATTGTTTTTCTAATTTCTTAATCGAAGGCACCATAACCGTTTTACCATGCTTTTTTTTTTTTGATTTTTGATTGTATCCTCAGAATTCTATCTTCTTGTGTTTGAACTTTGGAATGCTTTTAGCAAGAAGAATCTGATGTGGGCTTACATGGAGGAAATGGTCAGCTATTGACGCTCGGGCTAGGATTGTTAGCAACCGCATTGGCTGCAACTTATGTAACACGGCTAGCTAAGGTAATAATAATAAGTTTTTTTTTTTGATAAAAATCCAGTTTGATGATACGCTCTGTGATTTTGATAATACACTATCTGACTTGACCCTGGATTTTGGAAAAAAAATAGTCATAACACCAATTTCATGCTAACCGGTCTATATTTCATGAAAATCGACACACATTTCAAGCAAATTGACCCATATTTCATGCAATTCGACACCTATTTCATGCAAACTGACACCAATTTCATGTAAAAAGACACCTACTTCTTGCAAATTGACACTTGTTTGCATAAAAATGGGGTCATTTGCAGTTTGGTGCCCCATAAGTATGTGTATTCAGTTTCGACTCCAAAATTTTACATATTTGCATTTGGGGTTCATTTTGAGGTTTCTATCTACGATTTTGCTAACAGTCCTCACTTTTCGACGGTTTGGAAAATTTCGTGACCATCTATTTATAATTTTTTTGCAAAACGTGGAAATGGACACCAAACCACCTCATACTAACCAACAATAAGAAGAGGTAATAGATCCCAAACTGCAAATAACATTTTTTTTCCTTCATAAAAGTCTTATTTTGGCAATAGAATTAACATGCTTTGTTTTTTCTTTCCTTCTTTTGTGCATGGGTGAGTGGGTAAATTTTCCATAAAAGTAGTCTTTAATTTCTTGCTTGTCATGGTACAGGATGCTGTGAAAGATATTGAGTAGATGCAAGGGAAATTGATTGGCCTCCAATTTATTAAGCATGTTACCATATAAGTGAATTGTAAAAATGACAGCCACCTCATGTAAATTGAAATGTACCCGTTATCAAAATTGAATAGGAGCTCTCTATTTATTTTTAATAATTGTATCATCCGTGATATGATACATAATAAATAATCATAGCTCTCTCTCTCTCTCTCTCACGCACGCACGCACACACGCGCACGCACAATTTACTTTAGGGTATTTTTGATAAAAAAACAAACAAATTGATAATACGATATTTGATTTAACCCTAGTTTTGAAAATAATTAGACATAACATCAATATCGTGCAAGGTGATACTTATTTCATGAAAATTAACACCGATTTCATGCAAATTGACACCTATATCATGCAAATTGACACTTGTTGAATGCAAACAGACAATTTTACTTGCAAATTGAAGCATATTTGCATGAAATTGGTATTGTGTTTTTTTTTTGGAAAACAAGGTTGGAGTCAAATATCATATTAAAAAATTGGGGTTTGTAATGAAGATGCTTTACTTAACCAAAATTGTTGAGTACACATTATTACCGGAAACGAAAATTCATGAACTAAAATTGTAATTGCATAAGATTGCCCACCTTCACTAATTAGGGTGTGTGTAATTAGAATTTTGGCCCATGAAAAGGTTAAAAAAATTAAAAAAAAATATCGCAAGACGTTTTACTTGTTTGTTGCTTTTCCTGGAGTTCAATTCTTTACGGGGTGGAGGAAATATTTTTCATGGAAAAAAACTGAGGAAAATTCGAGTGTGTATCACATTTAATAAGACTATTGTTGATTTATTACCATGGCATAAAATATTTTTGAAACTATAATGGTGAAAATATGCTTTGAAATTTAGAATTTAAGCATGTACACGGTAAGCAACAAGCTTACAATACATAATTGTGGCAAATTTCAGATCTTCTATTTAGGCAATAAGCCCAAGAAAAAGGTTAAGACAAATACATGAACTAAGAATAAATGGAAATTTTGTAAAACTTATTACCTAGCTTAACATTTTTTTCTCGACAACATTCCATTTATTTCTTCACCAATAATATTTTTTTGCCTCAAGTCCACTTATATATATATATATATATATATATATATATATATATATATATATACCATCCATCACACCTAGTTGTAGGCTTTACAAAACTGTTTTTTCAAATTTTATTTTTCTCTTGAAATTAACCCGCCATATCCAAAAAATTAGGTCAAAATATATTTTGTATTTATTTTTAAAAAATACACAAAAGACTGTTGACGCATACCCTTATAAATAAGGTATTTTGAGTAGTTTATTGTGAATTTTTAAAAAATAGTTATAAAATACATTTTGACCTAATATTTTGAACATGAATTTATTGGAAGGTTAATTTCAAGAGAAAAATAAAAAAAAAAAAAAAAATTTTGTATTGTAGGGCCTACAACTAAGTGCGATGTATGGATGATGTATAGAGCATGATATAGGTGAGCCTTCTCCTATATATATATATATATATATATTTTTTTTTTTAGCACTAAGATCCCTCACCTCTTAAGGTTGTTTTTGTTCCGAGTCTTGGAAAGGGAATGCAGGATTTTGGGAATTTAGAATTCCCCTCGTGCCCAAAATTTATTATCCAATGATCAAAA
Organism: Sambucus nigra; assembly: GCA_949130495.1. Lineage (NCBI taxonomy): Eukaryota > Viridiplantae > Streptophyta > Magnoliopsida > Dipsacales > Adoxaceae > Sambucus > Sambucus nigra. The sequence continues at coordinate 1,506,530 of CASBWL010000028.1, forward strand.
GTGACGTGGTCTATATATATTTTTTTTAGCACTAAGATCCCTCACCTCTTAAGGTTTTTTTTGTTCCGAGGCTTGGAAAGGGAATGTAGGATTTTGGGATTTTAGAATTCCTCTTGTGCCCAAAATTTGTTATCCAATAATTAAAAGAGACGTGGCATAGTGGCCCACACAAGCACACGAAGATATACTCAAGTGCCTATAAAAGGCCTCGGCCCATAAGAAAAGGCCACAACTTATACCTTAACAGGCCCCTGGATGGTACCTCTCGGCATATCTTTACTAACAAAGTCGCTGCCTCATACCTCAGCAACCACAGACTGTACACCTCATCATAGCCATGTCACCATAGGTCGCTGACCCGTACACCTTAGCCATGGACTGCTAATTGTCCACCTTCTAAATAGATTCCTTCACATCATCCTTATCTACAAGGAGCATGCACAATGCACGTGAAGTCCAAACAAAATTCTATAAATAGAGGTGCACGCTCCCTCATTTGGTAGTCAACAACTGGGTAGCAAATCTCTGCCCAATCATCTTTAGCATCTCTCTACACCGGAGTCTACACTTCAGTCACTAGCTCCAGCTTCCCTAGACAACAGTAGCCTCGGCCTTATATCAGTTTACACTAAAAGCCACGACCTCATTCACACAGTTACATGTATGTTATGCATTTAGTTAATTTCTCTACTCTTGTATGCCTAATAGGCCCCTCATCTTGGATTAATTGTATAGACCTAATGAAAATAAGGCTCCATCGTGGACATGGGCTTGTTTTAATGGCAGAACAACTATAAATTTCGTATTTCTCTCTCTTTCCCCTCTTTTATACTTTTATTTGTTGAGCATAACTTTGATGGATTGGTTTACTCTAGTGGAACCATTTTTAGACAACAACAGATTGTCGCCCTTTGTCAAAAACGATGTGTTCTATTGAGTTTCTCACAAATCTGGTCGATTGGGCCTTGCTTCATCCATAAGGGTCTTCGGATTTACATCTTATGAGTGAGATTTTTTTGGGTAGACCCATATTTTCATATAAACTCCAGTTAGAGTTCCTTCTACATTTTAGACCTGTTTTCCCAAGCCTATTTAGGGTTTTCTAGGCATCTATTTCCTCCAAGGATATTTTTGAAAATCTCATTCTTCTTGTGTTGGCTCAATCTTGAGACAAACAATCTTTTATTTATTTATATGCTCTTGCATTTTTTATTTTTATTCAAATCTATTTTTTATATCTTAAATCATATTTTCCTATATTGATTTATTATATAAATTATTTTTTTTGAGAAAAATATTTTTTTTGTGTAATGTACAAATTATTTTTTTGTGTCATATATTTTATTTATTTTTTCTTGTGTGAGTTTTGATATTTTTCTGAATTTAAAGTTTATTTTATATTTCAAGTCTTTTATTTTATTTGACTTGATATATAAAATATTTTTTTTATTCAGAATATTTATTTTGTGTTTTTTTTGTTTCATAACTTTGTAGTATGATCTGTATTTTTATGAGTATCATTATTTTTGTGTTTCAATTTTTTATTCTTATTTTCGGAGTTCATATTTTTTTGTGTGTTTTTATTTTTTTGGGCTTTTAAGCTTTGGGTTTTTGGAAAGCCCTTTAGGGTTTGTTTTATTTTTTTTGGGTATAAGTTAAACAATCTCTCTCTCTCTTAAAGACTCTTTTTTTTTTGGCCGTCACTCTCCCCCTCCCATTTTTTTTGCTCTCTCTTTTCTCTCTTCATCTTGAGAGATTTCGTTTGGGAGCTTTGATTTAAGCATTTGAGATCCAGATCTGAGCTCGGTTTTTGAGGGGGTTTCACACCTCGTGTTTGGTTCCGGTTGGAGGTTCCGGTGCTTGAGGCTACTCCGGCGGTGGTCATTATTTCCGGCGACCTCGGTTTGGGGGTTTGGAGATCGGTTTGGGTTCATTGTTTAAGGAGATCGGAGGTCAATTATTTGGGTGTTCCTGTTTGTTTTTTTTTTGGCCGAAAGTTCCAGCTCCGGTCTGGTGCGATTTCCGGTGCCACTGTTTTTCCGGCGGTTTCCATATTTCCGGCGACCTTGTTTTAGGTAACTGTTTTATATATATATATATATATATATATATATATATATATATATATATATATATATATATATATACATACGGTTATATATAAACATATATGTAGATAGATATATACATATATATACCGAGATATATATACATACCTATATACTGATATATACATATATATATATATATAGCTGTGTGCGTGTGTGCATTGTGTGTGTTGATAGTGTGTGTGTGTGTGGTAAGTTGGGTGTTTGGTCAAGTTTGGTTTGTTGTTTGATATTTTTGAGTTTAAAATTAGTTGATCAGTTATATAGCACTTGTCATTTGTGTATATAAACCTTGTTTAGTCCTTGAGTTTGGTTTGGATGAGTTCAAAAACATTTATTCAAAATAAAACAAAATAATTTTTTTGAACTAAGTTTTTTTTGTGCCGTTGGGGATTTAGATCTGTTTGGTTTGGACATTTTTTTGTGTTGTCATTTTAGTTCCAAATAATAGTGTTCCATTTTATTAACTTGCTTGTATTGAGATATTTTTCTGTCTAAAATTTATTTGGACTAAAATTTTATTTAGGTTAAAATTAATTTGGAACTGTTTTGGACTAAGTCTTTTTGTTGGGTGTTTTTGTTGGAGCGTATTTTACACCCAACTCATTTAGTGTGTGCACTTATTTACTTAGATTATTTTGTGCCACACATTTTGTATTTAAATTTTTGTAGACTAAAATTTATTTAGACAAATTTTTGTTTGAACTATCTTTGGAACAAAGTCTAAATTTAGTTGGGTGTTGTGTGTTTGTTGTTGGATTTTACTTTACACCCAACTTATTTTGTGTGCATTTTTTTTATTGGACTTAGATTATTTTGTGTCACACATTGTTTATAAAAATAATATTTTAATATGAATTAAAATTTATTTGGGTATTGGGTATTTGTTGTTGGAGGTTATTTTATACCCAACTCATTTAGTGTGTACACTTTATTTATTTGGACCATGACTTTATTTTGGGCCAACTTTATTTGGATAAATTTATTTGGACTAAAATTTGTTGGGACTGAAATTTAGTAGGCTTATTTGGGTGTTTGGTTTGGAGAGTTATTTTCACCCATTTCAGTTTGTGTGTACACTTGTTTATTAGACTTGACAACTTGTTTGTGTCACACACTTTTTATTAAAATAATATTTTATTTAAATCTGATTTGATTTAATTTATTTGGGAATAAAGATATTTGATTTTTGACTCTAATCTAGTTACACCCTCTAAGTTGAACTTTTGTGTGTTCACTTTATTTAGTTGGGTTTAATTAGTGTGTAGTCTTTATATCACATCTTTATTTATTTAAATTTTATTTTAGTTAAACCCATCCTATTTTAGTGAGTCGAGTGCTACACTCTTTATCTCGTACTCACTTGACTTGGATTGGACCATTTGACTCGTACACTTTTTATTGCCTAAGTTGAATACTTTTTGTTGTATTCTTTTATAACTTAAGGTAGTGTTTATGTGTGTATGAGTATTTGATCCAACCCTTGTCATAGTATTGGTTTATACTAAAATTGGAATTTAATATTTGTAATCTTATTTTATTTATTTTAATTAAGTCCCAATTTGTATGAGCTAAGTGCTACACTTATTTATCTTTTGCTCATTTTACTTGGACTTAATATTTTTAACATAACACCTATTTAAATTGATTCATATTATATTTGGTGTTTGGTTAATTTTTATCTTAGTTGCGCGACACAATTGTTGGGATTTTATTTGTGGTCATTTGCGCCAACTAATTTGTTTTTAGAATTAATCTTTACTTGAATATTAAATATTAAGGAAGACCTTACTTGTGTCTTGGGACTTAATATTTAAGCATTCTTTTTAGTATTGATTAATTCAATATTGTCTTACCTTTCAATTAGTCCTTGATTGGTAATTTGTCTTGTCAATTAAAATAGATTTAAACCTTGGTTGTTTGGTCTATTTTTAAACAAGATTATTTTTGTTGTTTTGAATAAACAATATCTATTATTATATTTGTGTGTTGCACAACTTCACGGGGTCTCGGGTTTGAGTGTGTCGTTGTGCTTGTGTTGTGAGTGAGTGATAGTCTCTATTACCGGGGTGTTATTGGGTTGACTGATTTTCAGTCAAGTTGGGTTGTTTTAGACTAGGCTGGGTGTACTGGTTTGTATTTGCCTTGTTTAATTTATTGTGGACTTGGAGGACTGTAATCTGTAACTTGTAATCGGTAATAGTGGACTTGAGTGCGCGGGCTGTCCTGGGACTAGGGACACGGGGTTTACCACTTAGGTGGGTTCCTCGATAACATATATTGTGTCACACTCTACTTTTCCTCATCTCATTCTTAAAGGGAATTATTCTTTACTTCTAGCATCATCACCTTTACTAATAGTGTGCGTGAGTGTTTTCTCACTTAAAATTTATAATAGATTTTGTATTCAAGATTTAAAAGAGTTGGAGATTTTTAATTTACCTAATACGCATTAGCAAGTACCACTCGGTTCTTTCTAGTGTGACCCTTGGGTACCTTTTTCAATTTTCATATCCAAATTTGCCTAAGTTGTTGAAATAGCTATGACCCTATAAGGGCAGGGAACTAGAGATGAGAATATTTGTTGTTTTCTCTCTATTTTATGGTAATTTAGCCATGTTATGACCTATATAATATGTATTTGGTGCTAAACCTGTGTGTATTTGAACGTAAGGACTTATTATGCCTGGGATTAACACCTCAAAAGATTTTTAGTCAAATTATTGGGGTGGAACATCGCATTGGGGCAAAATTTGGTTTGTAATCTCCAATACTACCCCCCTCGGACCTAAGGGTCCGCGGCCTTACCCCTCTCTTTATGGTATGTCTGCGGATTCCGCGTCACAGTTTACTGCCGAAATCCATAGTTTTGATAAACTCTACCTTTTCAGTGCATAATAGTATTTCCTATAGACTTAAGATGTTATATAATGCTTAAAACCCCCCCATGACATGTTTGCTAATTCTTGGGATTGGTGAATTTGCATAACGCTAGGTCTTACGATTTGAAAACCGATGATTTTGTGGTTAAAATCTAAAAAGGCTTTGGCCTTAAGGATCACCAAGTAACCCAGTATTGGTTAAGATGTCCTACTAACTTTTTAGTTATCGAAATATTATTCCGTCTAAAGGCTTGTGTTTAGCATATTAGCCAGAAGATAGAACCACCTCATGGAAGACCGTATTGGGTCATGTTAGTCCCTTTGGAAAACTAATTATAAAGGACAATAGCCACGACATCATCCCTTTTTGCTTAACTCAGCGGAATAAGCCTCAACTTGTTGTTACTGTCTGCTCAATATATGGTTCTGCTTTCTGTATGACTCTTGGATTTCTCACTATGTTTAGTTCATCTTAGAGTAAAGAAAGATTTCTAAATAACTTATTATTTAAAGAGAAGACACCATGGAAGGCAACCCAAGATTAGGATGCCATAAGACTAAGAACATAATACACTTGATGGCATGCCTCACGCACCTCTACGAAGCACAAGCCTCACTCCAGGGTCAAATCAATCTCCTCGGCCAAAGATACCTAATGCTAGAGTCTGAGGCCTTCACTAATGTATTCAAGGACGAGGATACTGAGAGGAAGGCAGAAGTCGCGGCCCCCAAAGGGAAAACAGTAGCAGAAATAGGAGAGATGAATAAGAAGGGAGAGCATAAGGCTCACACTGAGAAATTATATGAAGAGTTTACTCCTCTCAATTGTGAGCTGGAAATCGTTTTGCACATTATCAAGGCAGAAAAGTTCATCAAATGGCTAGGGAAGCTGAAAACTCCTTATAATAAGAGAGCCAAAAGCAAGTGGTGTGAATTCCATAAAGACAACGACCACTCAACCAATGACTGCCGCAGCCTGAAGAACGAAGTTGTGAGGCTAGTCAGATCGAGGATGCTGGGAAGCTTCACTCAGGCCATGATCTTCAACTGAGCACATTGGAGGGGATGGATAGGTTGCAACCATAGTTATAATTTGGAGGGAGATTTTGTTAATTTTCTACTTTTGTAATTATCACAAGGCTATAGTTAGACCAGAAAAATAAATCTTTTACCCTCTCAAATTAATATCAATGAAAAGTTATTTATTTAACTTAATTCCTTTAAAAAATTTCTCAACGCGTTCATACCCCTTAATTCAACTGCAAAAGATCGCGGCCAAACATGGCATATGCCCATAAAAGGCCGTGGCGGAAGAGGTGTCCATAAACCTAAGAGCTAAGAGGCGAAGCTAGATTCATCTCCAGCAAACAAAACCTGTCATAAGACGCAGACTCTGTTCAATGGAATCAGACTTAGTCTGCACGGAGATCCAAATGACAAGAACTTCGTGCTAGTGGTTCTGGTCGGAGCCTCCATAAATGTGTTACCTGATTGAAGGGAGTTTATTTCATTATAGACACATGGAAACTCTGCATAGCACACGTTCACTTATAAAAAGTTGTTCGAGCCTTGGGGGCTACTTATACCCTACGAGCCTTGGGAGGTTACTTATACCCTATGAGCTTTAAGGAGCTACTTATATCCTACGTGCCTCGGGGGGCTACTTATACCTTATAAGGCATGGGGGGATTCTAAATATACCTCAACAGATTCGAAGGTTTCAATAAAGGACTAGAAGACCATGATTATAATATAAGATCGTGGAGAACAAGACAACATGTTCTTTGGTCGAACAATGGCAACAGCTGTTGATGCAAAAAACTGGACCGAATCCCATTTTTTTTTTATCAAAGATAAATAGATAAAAGAAATCCAATCAAGCACATGAGAGACACAGATTTTTAAAGTGGTTCGGCTATAAGAAAGAAGCCTACGTCCATTGTTATTTTATTCCCAGGGATTTACGATAGCACAATGTGGTAGAGAGAGGGAGAAAAAGGGTGTATCTTGTGTATGGTCTCTCATCGTTGTCGGATCTCTTCCTCTCTCTGGATAAGGGAATACATGTATTTATAGTGATGGGAGATAAAGAGATACAATGTCTTTATACATTCAGACATTTATGTTTACATACAATGAATCTAATTGTTGGCCTTCTATGATGGTTGATCCTCCTTGAATTGATTGGTATGCTATGTGTTTTCATCTATTAATACAGTATAAATGTACATTAAGGCTCATTAAATGGGTTGTCATCTTCATTAATGCACATTAAATGCATAGTTATCCTTTGATCTTCCTGGTTGGTATGCCGACCAACTCTCCTTGGGTGCCGATTAACTCTCCTCGGGTGCCGACCAACTCTCCTCGGATGCCGACCAACTCTCCTCGGGTGCCGAATATTGCCACGTAGGATGACATGTGTCCTTTTCTGATTGGTCCTCGTAGATGGAGAATTTTTGCGTTAACAGAAGCCCCCAATGCTCCATGCTTGATGGTTCACTGAAAGGATGGAGTATTTATTCTGCAGTGTTGCTCGGTGCTCGTGAAATTCTTGATCTGCCTTCTTGATTTATTCAACATAAAGTGCATTATCTCCTGGACGACATATGATGCTGGCTGATCGATGGTTGCTAATCTTTCTTTTGAGGAACTCCGTGTGCTATGTATCACCCCTGGAAATTTGGATGCAGCCATGCCATAGTATGCAGCTTATAGCTTGCAGCTTGTCATAATCTTCAAGTATGTTGGTTGGTTGTCTAACCGACCAATTGCCTCATGTGTCGAGCAACTGAGTGTCAACTTCACGTGCTTGATTTTTCTGATTTATGCTCCTCTGAATACTTTGTAGAGTAACATACTAGCTTTTGAACCCAACTCTTCAATCTGATTAGTACCAAGCTTGTGGTGGACTTCGAAACATTTTCATACAACTTCTTCTTCAATGTTGGTCGGGACAGTAGTAGTAAAGATCTTAGTGATGTAGATGCTGAATCTGACTCCTGAACTTCAATAATATGTGCATAATAACTCCTGAATATGCCTCTTGAACTTCAATATGCCTCCTAAACTTCAATATCATGTGCATAATGACTCCTGAATATGCCTCCTGAACTTCAATAGCCTCCTGAACTTCAATATACCTCCTAAACTTCAATATCAAAACTAATTCCTGAGCAAGAAAAATAACTTCTGAATGATAATTAGTCGGGGCCCCGACTATGTAAGTTTGTGGAGTTGAATTTGATGCTCGACTGCATGAAGTTATGAGAATGTGACACCGAATGAACAACCGAATTTGTAGTAGAAGCCCCCAAGTGTGGAATATGAACTTTGAATGCTTTCTTGGCCTTGAAGTATGTTTGCTGATGAACATACATATGTAGAAAGACAAATTGTCCTATTTTGTATAAACAATGAAACTTGCTCCACCTGCTGTATAATTATAGTGACTTGTCACTCTTTGGGCCTAAAAAATGAAACAACTTTCATCCCATGATCCTCCTTAGTTTAACCAACTGGAGTTTATTGTAAATTGATTTGTCGACCAACCGGAGTTGGTAGATTTTATTTATCGACCAACCGTAGATGGTGAATTTTTATTTACCGACCAACCGTAGTTGGTGGATTTTTATTTACCGACCAACCGTAGATGGTGAACCGACCAACCGTAGTTGGTGGATTTTTATTTACAGACCAACCGTAGTTGGTGGACCGATCAACCGTAGTTGGTGGATTTTTATTTACCGACCAACCGTAGTTGGTGGACCGACCAACCGTAGTTGGTGGATTTTTATTTACCGACCAACCGTAGTTGGTGGACCGACCAACCGTCGTTGGTGGATTTTTATTAATAAATGCTGGAGACCTCCTCGGAGCTGACCAACAGATTGTTGGGAATAAGATAATATAAATGCTGGAGACCTCCTCGGAGCTGACCAACAGATTGTTGGGAATAAGATAATACATGTTGAAGACTTCCTTGAAGCTGAATATATATAGAGAGAAGAAATCTTATGATCTCCATGCTGAGATAAATATAAAACATGCATAGACATAAAGAATGATTTAGAATAATAATGAACTGTCTTGCTGATATGTCGAGGCAAAATTTCATGCTGCCGAATAAGAGTAATATTTTCCAGAATATAAGAAAATGGCCGAGTACTTTGCCCGGGCCTGAATATAAATAAGAATTACCCCGACCAACTATTCGTTGGGGGTGAAATATAACAAATGTTGTAGATCTCTTCAGAACTGAATAAGTATCTCGTCGAGCTCCATGTTGAGATGAATATATAATATGAATCCCAAGGGATATATAGAATAATTTATGCTTGAGCCGATATCTGGGCCTGAATATAAATAAGAATTTCCCCGACCAACTATTCGTTGGGGGTGAAATATAATAACTGTTGTAGCTTTTCCTCAGAGCTGAATATGATAATAAGTATTTCGCCGAGCTCCATGTTGAGATGAATATAGAATATGAATCCGAACGGATATATAGAATAATTCGTGCTTGAGCATAAATCAGAGCAATAATATAATATATAGTTCCTTGCTGAGGTGAAATTTCATAATGCTGAGCAATGATAATAGTTTTCAGAAGTTTAAGATTGTTTTCGAGCATTCGTCGGCGTTGAATCTTGTACCTGTAAAAATTAATAACTTGCTCTACCATATGTGTAGGATGAATTGATTAGTTATCATGAGAATAATTTAATCATCCAATCAATATATGATAGGTATATGCTTGAGAAATAAAAATATTAATTTCAAAAAATGAAATAATATATGTTGGCTGATATGTCGAGGAAAAATTGTCTGATGTCGAGCAATACTAGTTTCCAGAGGTTTACGAGAGCTTTCATAGGGATTGAATCTCATCTTTATGAAATTTTAATAAGCTGCCCGAGCATCTGTCGAGACTAGAGAAAATAATTATTATCATGAGAATAATTATTCAGCCAAACAATATGTGATGTGTATCAGCATAAAATAATAAAAATTTCAAAATATGAAATAATATTTTGGTGCCACACTTATATTTCGTGAGCAAATTTTGATAAAAATGCTAGGCATTTTAATTTTAAGTAAAAGACTAAATATAAATTGGTTCAGAAAATTTATTCTAAGGTAAATCTTTGGGTTATATTTTATTTAGCTTTACAAGATTTATATTATTAGAGAAGTGTGAATTAAGAAATAGTAGGGAGCTATGGTGATGATTTTGACTTTGTCAAAATTAATAATCTGGGCAACTAAATATCAATTTCGAAATATGAAATAATATGCCTCGTCCCAAATGTGTGTCATATGAGCAGATTTTTATCGAATATACAAGACATGAGGTTTGATTTGGACTTTTTGAAAAATAATTTTAATTTTAAGTGCCTGCACAAATTTAAGTTGGTTTTAAATTTATTCTCACGATTGTGCAACATATGGCTTTGGTGTTGGTATGAGCAAACTTTTATAAAAAATGCTAGACATTTTAATTTTAAGTAAAAAAACAAATATAAGTTGATTTTTAAAATATTTATTAATTAGTTTTGAAGTATTTAAATTTTTTATTATGTTAGAAAGGTATGAATTAATAAATGGTAGGGGGTGAATTTGTATTTTAAAATCATTATTGAGATTTTGACTTTGTCAAAATCAATAATCTGGGCAGACAAAATTGCCACTTCTTCGTTCAAGTATTCCTCGTCAGCAGGTGATAACTACCTCCGACCAGTGGCTATCGCCGACCAGCATAGTGTGACGTCAGTGTTGGGAGGCTTTCGTTATGATAAAAAAAACATTTTGTTTTGTATAAAACTTGCTGCCGACCAACTCTGGCCAATTTCTTTGATGCCTCAAATAATCGCGACCGCTGACCAGTAATGGGAGGTCGAGAAAACCCTTATTTGTTCAAAACACCTGCCACCGACTAGTGATATGATATCAGGTGATGCCAATACAGTGGTGCCGACCACATGGTCGTCGTTCCCAAAAGTTACTGATGACCAAGAAATACTGATCACCGACCGATGATAGATATCGCCGACCACCATGAGCGTTCCGGTAATTGTTACAGAGATTCTCTTTATTTGAATGGGGTTTGTTGGCCAATAAGGTGGTTATTGACGATCAACAATAGATGGTAGGGATCTTGTCGTCGCCCAAGAAACAGATGTTACCGACTGTCAATAGGTTCTTCCGACCTACTCCGATGTTGCAGTTTACCACCGAGCACAAAAAATGGTCTGGTGAAAATCCCGACCAACAAATAGGAGGTCATGGAGATACTCTTGATGTATAATACATGGTGTCGACCAACAAATATGTATGGCCGACCAATATTAGATGGTCTGGAGCCTACGCCGACCAACGGTTGATGTGTCGACCAACAACTGTACAATAACTGTTAATAAATTTCTAGTACCTTAATCCATGTCGTCTCCGATCAGTAATAAGGTTCATGATTTGATTTCCAGATAAACGGCTTTAAAATAATAATCATTGACCACGAGGGTTTTGCACTGTGATACACTTTATGAGCTTTTCAACTTGGTCGGAGCTCGAGAAACTATAATTGTAGATCTGTTGGAGGAGTCAAATGCATAAATGATTTTAGGTTTTGTTGAACGATTGCTACCAGGTAGCTGGGAAAATAGCCAAAGCTCGGCTGGTAAACCACCTAAAATTTTATTCACAAAGTTGACTGGAGCCTGCGATTTGCCTGTCACCGTTTACATTTACAATGGGTAAAACTAGTCTGATCTGGATTAAGGAATAACCTTTATTTTTGGCACCTGTTTCCCTAATTGATTTAATGTCTGATGTTTTGTATGAAGGTTTATCATCTGATCTGATGTAGCCTTATGATAATATGGATCTATGGTCAGGTCCGTTCACTTTATCCCATTTATCAAAGGTTAGTAAATAGTTTTTTTTAGAGAGAAAGTGGGTTTGGATTGTTATGAAATTTTGGAATCCAACTAATCTTTACCCCACGTAACACTATGGATGGGTTTGTCTAAAAATTGCATCAAACCAATAAGATAAAAATGGACAAAAATGGCATACAAAATAAATCAAATTGATGGGAGCTTTTGAAGTAGATCTGGGTCAGAATTATGATTTCTTTAGTGAGAGAAAATCATTCTTGACCATATCTCTTCTTATTTCCCCCTTCCAGATAGATACATATGATGGAAATTTGAATAGTAAAAAAATCATTCGACACTTGGCTCAAAATCAACAATAAAAATTACCAAAATTTGACATAATCGTCTAGATTTATATGTGAATAAAACGGTGTGGTTAACATCCCTGAATTTCAGGTTGCATATAATGTGGCAAATCATTATTCATCACAGTGTTATATGAATTCTAAAAATTTATGTAATCTCTGAATATGTGATTCATGATATAAAATTGAAACTTGAGAATCAAGCAAAAAGTTATGATTTATGAAATCCACTATTTTTCAGATTTCTAAATAAGAATGAATTTAACAGTTATGATTTAAAAATCATGATATGCAACATTTTGCAGATAAAAATTGGACAATTAATTTATGTATATAAACATAAAAATCATGATTGAATCAAAAGATGTATGTATAATTGATTATACGTAGAGAAAAATACAAGGTGGTATCCAAAGTTTTTAGAGGTCCACAACTTTTTAGAGGTTTTGTATTTGACACCGTGAGAGGGGGTATCCAAAGTTTCTTTTTCAGAAATCTTCCAAGAACTCCCTGGTATTCCAATGCATAAGGTCGCAACAAGTATCTCTAAAAGAGAGAAAATATCCACAGTTAGAGGACCACGCCCATTATGAGAAAAATACAAGGTGGCTACAAAAGTTTTGAAGACCACGACCACATGCAATAAGGTCGAAAAAATAAACATAAGTATGGATCCTAAATCCACCGCCAAAATTTAAAAGGCCGGTACATGATTTAAAAAATACCTAAGGCCGAAGACTCTTATGTTTAAGAACATGAACTAGCCAAAAAGCCCCAATTTTAGTCATAGGAAGTAGTTATTTATAAAACAGTTACCACATTCTAAATACCTACTGCAATTTTAAGTGTGAAGGGCCAAGATAATGATAAAAAGTCGCGGCTAGATGCAACACATAATGGAATGAAATCCAAGACAACTAAAGTAAACAAAGTCCGCGACCCCTAGAAACGAACCACATGGTACAAGACCCAATGGTAGCCTAAAAGACATGGCTAAGTGTGAATCCTAAAGCAAGGTGAAAAGAGGTCACGACTATATGTCTAAGGCCATAGCTAGGCAGGCAAAAACTTAAACTCATTAACCAAATGAGTGGGGAGATTCAAACCTTAAAACCCTAGGTTTTCCAATTAAGAACACGCATTGAGTAGCAACTCATGTTCTAAATCTAACAAAACACGCCTCTTTCTGACCTAAAAACTAGATTTAATCACTTAAACAAAGCATTCAACCCCTCGCGTACAAAAAAATCAATAATAGCATCCATTAAAAACAATCGAATCCCAAAAATCCTCAATAAACACCAAAAGAAAAAGAAAACCCAGAAAGTGTTGAACAATGATTTTGGCACTACTTGGGATCAATTTTTGGATATTAATATTCTAATTTCCAGGTTCAACAAGTTCGAATTAGTTCTAGATTGCAGTGAGTTAAGATTAATATGGGTTTTACTGGGTTAAAATCGCGGATCGAATCGTGAGTTTTAAAACCCGAAAACTAAAAAAAAACTTGTTTCATTTTCTATAAATTCTACTCCGATTTCATAAGATATAACAAAAAAAATGGAGCACGAAAATTAAGGAAAATACGAAGGCAAGTCAAATTAATAAAGAAATTCCAAGAAAAGCATTGAAAACCAACCTGAAATTAAGTCTTCGAGGGCTGTCAGAAGAGTCATCGAAAATCGCACTTGAACTGCCAGAAATCACACTGATGTTTGCTCTTAAGGTTTGCAATGGTAAATTAGTCCACGACCTCAATCCATTTATATAAGAGATCGTGGAGTTAAAGCATCGAAGAAGTTAAAGCGCCACAAGAAAAAGGCCTTGGCATCCGAAATAATGGTTCGTGGACATGAACAAAGCCCCAATACTGAAACACCAACATCTTAGCACTGAGGCTTGGGGGATTTTTGTTTTGCCAAAAATCTGTCATCCAATGATCAAGAGAGACACGGCATAGAAGCCCACACGAGCACATAAAGATATAATCAAGTGCCTATAAAAGTCCTTGACCTATAAGAAAAGGAAATGGCCTATATCTTAACAGGCCGCTAAATGCTACCTCTTGGCGTATCTTTACTGACAAGGTCGCAGCCTGATACCTCAACATGCCACAAATTGTACACCTGAGCATATTCATGTCACCATAGGTCGTTGACCCGTACACTTATGCATTTGGCCCATTTCTCTACTCTTGTATGCCTAATATGCCCCCAATATTGTACTAATTGTATAGACCTAATGGAAATAAGGCTCCATAGTGGACGCAAGCTTGTTTTAACGGTCGAACCACTCTAAATCTTGTGTTTATCTCTCTTTCCCCCTCTTTTATACTTTTATCTATTGAGCAAAGCTTTGATGGATTTGTTTACTCTATTAGAGCCATTTTTAGTACAATGTTTGGTTGGAAATTTGGAAAAAACTTAGAATTCCTATGTAATACCCCGCATTTTATTTCTTAAATAATTAATGAAATATTATTTTGGGGTAAACAATTAATTTCAGAAATTTAATCTAATTAAATAATTTATTCGAATATGTTAAGTGGAAACTTGTTATTTAGTATACTTATGTGTATTCATTCGAATATGTTAAGTGAAACTTGTTATTTAATATGCTTAGGTGTATGATTCATTTTTTTGTGCCTGGATATGTCATTTGCATATAATAAAAAATATATATATAATTTATGTGCGACACAAATAAAAAGTAGTTATTTTGGCATAAATAATTTGGAGCATGTTTTGGAACTCATATGAACTCGTTTAAGCCTTTAAAAATGGTCCCGGGTCAATAGTATAGAGGTTGGGTAACTTTTGGGATTATTGAGTTATGAATTCGGGTCCGATTAGGGGTCCAAAAGTTGGGATTTTGACCTAACTTGGGATTAACACTTAATGAGTAGTTTAATGGGGGTAAACCACTCCCCCTGTATCACAAATCAAAACCTAAAATATCAGCCACGGGAGAGAGAAGAGAGAAACACCAAGAGAAGGAAAAAGGGCAAGAACAAGAGGGAATCTAAAGCTTTCAAGGATTTCTCCACTACAAAATTTCACGCAAGAATTTTCTTACATAATCTATGTTTCTAATTTATTTCTCAATGCATAATTTTATCCTCCTTAGATTTCTGGAAATTAGGGCTTAGGGATTTATTAAGTTTTTAATTTGATGATGATATATTGATGATGATATACACATGTAGAGGAATGATTCACGTGTAGAATTTATTTTCAAAAATTAGGAATAAAAAATCTGGGCATTGAGGTTAGAATTCCTTAAGCTTGTGGAAATTATTTGAGGTAAATGAATAACCCATGTAGATGATAACTGTGATAAATTATGGACAGAAATTTATATAGCCTCCATAGTAATTAAATCCGTTTCTGGGAGTAAATTAATGGGTCTATATTGTAATACATTTAATCCCTGATCGTACATATATTGTGAGACATTTGGGACTTAGAAATTAGTCTATATGCGAATTATTTCTGGGCAGTGAAGGACTGAGATTTGGGTTCATAAACTTGGAACTGATTGACTGTAAAAGAGAAGAAACGAAGGAAGAAGAAAGCAGAGGGTCTCTCAAATGACCATCCACGTCGTTTGAGCGACGACCTATGTCGCGAGAAGTGGGGCCCTGTCGTTTGAGTGACGAGGTCATTTTCTCTCTCCTCCACCCTTCTGTTGTAGCCTTGTTCTTTAAGCCTTCACTTACAAAGTTTGGTAATTCCACGTACAGTAGACAATTAATGGGTTAATTAACTTGGTTAATTAATGTGGCAACTTTGCTTCCTAAATTTGGTTGATTAATTTAAGGAAAAGGAAAATATGAATTTATGAATTAATTAATTTATGAAATAGGATCACACCCATGCTGGAATTTACAATAATTACCTTTAACTAGTAGTCAAGTACTTATTTATGAACTGAAGTTAAGAATTTATGGGATTATAAATTATAAATTATTAATAAATAAGAAATATTATGAATTATTTAATGAGGAATATTATTGGTAATTGTAGAGAAATTGCCTATACATATTATAGAGATAAATAATATGTACTACTATGTATTTGTGTGGACATACCATATTCGTTGCCTGTCTTATCGGCTCGGGGGTTTGCTCGCTCGGGCCGCGTTCCACACGCCGACACAGGTGGGCTTGACGATGTGTAGGCCATATAGATACTACGTAGAGGCTCCACCCACTAGAGGTAGGGTTGGCACTGACCGTTCCTGTATTACCGCTAGGTATGGGTCGTATACAGGTGTCCTGCGTAGGGTCCGCCCCCAGTGTATGAGTGTTTTGTGTTGTCCGCTTAGGAATAAGAGAATTTCTTTGGACTTGCTGATAGAGTACGAATAGACACCAACACGAGATGCCCTTGTGTGTCAAATATATGAAAGGACATATATTATTAATTAACGGGACTTGTATCGAATAAATTGAATTGTCTACGAAAAATAGACAATATTAATATATGAAATACTATAATGCATAATAGATGTTTATTCTCTTTGGAAAGAATTATGAGACTAGAATAAGTGACTGTTGGGAAAATTTAACGTAGAAATTACATTAAAAATATCTATTACTGTTAACCCCATTATAAATTGAGGCATGGTCACCATTCATTATTTGTGAATTGTTGGGATGCGAATGATATTTTCTTTATATGAGGGGTGAGGTTTCATACGCATGTTAGGGTCGAAAAGGGGGGATATTTATTGTGCATCGACTATATAATTACATTCATATTTTATTCAAGTTAATTCTTGTAAACCTCGGGCTCTGATCCATATTTAAATATTTTTCCCCTAGGTGATCCTAGACAGGGATAGTTGGATTGTGTTGTGGTAGTCCCTCGATCTTTCTTACTCTCCAGATTAAGATTCAGTTACTTCTATAATAGGTGCTTTTCAGATTCAATTATTTATTATTGGAAAAAATTGTAAGGGCATAAGCCCGATACTCTTTTCTTTTATGTCAGTTAGGATTTTATCATTCTAGATGGATTTTATTATTATTATTATTATTATGATGGATTGGACTATTAGATTCTTGGGTATGTGTTCTTTCTTTTAAAAATGCCAAAATATTGGAAAATAATTTATTTATATTTACTATGGTGCTAAGAATGGTATTAATTGACAAGCAAGCCCCATCTTCGGCGCATCGTGCCTGACCAGCCTTTACTTGAGAAAATAAGGGTTGTTACAGTTTGCATCAGAGCACGGTTCTAGTGTCCCTAAGATATGTTTTTGCGCTCATTACGTTCTGCGTTGCGTTCTTTGATATGTAGAGCCTATATTTAGGACTCATTGTGCTCTTGCGATTTATACTGCTTGGATCCTTATTTGATTTCAGATGGCAAACGGACGTAGGGGCAGACCAAGGAGAGTAGTCCCACCAGTTGGGGAGGAGGAGGCTCTCTCGAGCCTACTCAACCATCACAACCACCACAGGCTCCACAGGTCCCGCAGACCCCACAGTTGATACTCCAGCGGAGATAGCCACTATAGTGTCCCAGACAGTATCCACAGCGATGGCGGCCATGCCACAATATTTTTCGTCGCCTCAGGCACCACAGCAGGTGGCTATTCCACCACAGGTACCGGGATACGCATGGCAAGGTGCAAGGGAGGCCTTTGTTAAAGGATGGTGGAGTGCACGCTCGTTCAGAAACAGATGTTAACATCCTGTAAGGACATAAGTTTATAAATGTCCGTTATCAATTTGTATGTCGTATACCACTACAAACGTCGAAGAATGTTCAAAGATCACATATGAAACAAATCGGATCCGAATATCAAGCTTCTTCAATAAGCAAGCCTCTCCGAGATGAATTTGGTAAAGGTTGTGTTTTTATTCCTTAGCATTTCACTTAGAATATTGGGATATTTTTCATAAAATAATTTCTGAGTGCTGGAGCGGAGTTTTTAAGTTTTTAGTCAAAATTAATTTTCGAATTTTTAAGGCGTTGCATTGTCAAAATTATTTAAAGGCGCGTTCGAGCGATAGCCCCTGTCGTTCAAACGACATGCTATCTCGCGCGAAGCACATTCGAGCGACGCATGTCATCGTTCAAACGAGATGTGATCTCGTTCGAGCGATCTGCCTCCTTAATATCTTATATACATACACATAAAACGAGGTATTTAGTTAAGAAGTCTTTTCGCTTTTGATTCTGCAAACAATGAAAATCAACAGAACACTTTTGGCTTTTTCATTTAGGGCTTTAAACTCTTGTTTTTCAATTCACAAAAATCCCAATGTTTAGGTGAATTGTTTTGGAACCCAAGAACATACTTTGCTATTGTTCAACCTTTGTGGAGTGCGTCTCTACACCGAAAGACTGAGGTCATTGAGGTTCGCTGCGTGTGGATCTTTGGTGAAGACTGGACAGCGGTTCATGTGGGTTTGCTGCGTGGAATTCATTGTTGACTTTAGACTATGTGTCTATGTAGGTTTGCTGAGGTAAACTTATTGCAAATTTCATTGTGATTTGTAAATTGCGATTTAATTATAGTGAAATAAAAGATTTTGCCCTAAGGGAATTTTTTTCCTAAAATCTGTGAGTTAGCATATTTGTGTTTATGTGGGTTTGACACACGCACATACTTAAATGTTTGTTTAAGGGATGAATTAGCTTAGTTTAAAAATTGACTCTAATTAAATAAGTTTGTGATTGAAATTTACGCATTTATTTAAATTGATATCGCTTATGATTTTACAAATTGGTATCAGAGCGGGTTACGCTAATTTATTACGTGATCCTGATTTTTTGTTTGTTTGATACATTTTGAGTACTCACATTGTCAAATTGGTATCAGAGCAGGTTACTCAAATTTACCGAGTATTCTTATTTTTTTTTTTAAATGTGTGATATTGATTTTTTTGAAAAATCATATTTTTAAAAATTGTCGAAATGTTTCCAAGTGAAAACTTATATAATCGGTTGCCAATTTTTTACGGGTCTAATTATGCTTACTGGAAAGCCCGCATGAGATATCATTTAAAAGCAATCGATAAAAGGGTTTGGTTAATTTGTGAAAGAGGTTGGAATCCTCTAACTGTCATAGCAAATAATGTCACGAATTTAAAATATGTGTCAGACTGGACTGATGATTAGTTTAGGTGGAGCACTTTTAATTCATGTGGGCTTAGTAAAATTTCCGAACATGTCACCCTCGATGAGTTTCGACGTATTATGATGTGCACCACGTCTAAGAAAGCGTGGGATCTTTTACAACTCACCCACGAAGGCACTAACGAGGTCAAAGAGTCTAAAATTCAAAATTTAACTACTCACTTTGAAACGATTACCATGCTTGAGACCGAGTGTTTTGATAATTTTTATGCACGTTTGTCTGACATTTTTAACACTGGTTTTAATCTTGGTGAGCCTATACCCGATGCACAAGTAGTTAAAAATATTTTAAGATCTCTTTCAAAACGGTTTATCCCTAAAGTGACTGTTTTGAATACCTTAGGTAATTTGGGCAATTTAAAATTAGAGTTGGTAGGAGATCTCTAGACATATAAGATTGAAATGTTTCCTGACACTATCAAGCCTATGGATAGAGGGATAGCACTTTAAGCCCAGTCAAAGAAGAAAAAGAAAGTGATTTTTTGTGAGTTCGAGTCTGAGGATGAATCTGATTTTGATATGGCCATGCTTGCAAAGAATTTTAAAAAGTTTCTTAAGTTTTTAAAACAAAATTCTTCCAATAATTTTTTTTTTGAGAAAAAGAAAGGTAAGGCCAGAGAAAGCGGTGAGAAAGAAAAAGAGGGTGAGTGCAATTTAGAAAAAGTAACTTGTTTTGAGTGTGAGGGCAAAGGGCATAAGTCGTTTGAGTGTCCCACTAGACTTAGGAGGGAGGGCAAGAAAGTTGTTATGCCAGTCACCCTTACTGATAGTGAGAATGATGTGAAGGATTATGGGGATGAGTCTTCACAAGGAAAGTTTGTTGCCTTTTAGCTAGTCATGTGAGCACACTTAGTTTATCCCACGACGATGAGGATACTTGTGCACGTGAGACTCCCGAGGTTGATTTGAGTGTTTCTAGCGATGGAGAGAGTGAGTGTGCTAGTGAGGATGATAGTGAGCTCCGATCACTTTTAGAAATTTGTACTCCGAGACTTTACAGACTAAAAAATTGAATAAGGAGTTAAGTCTTAGGTTGAGAAATTTGGAGAGAGAGTTAGAAAGTTTGAAGGAATGTGAGGCAAAAGTGAGTCAACTCGAGAATATGAAAGTTTCTTTGAGTGAACAGTTGATAGCTTTAAGGCGGGAAAAGAGTGAACTTATAACCCACATGTGACAATTAGAGAGAGATATTAAGCACGCCCTGGAGTTTAAAGTCACTTTAGAGAACACATCTAAGAAGGAAGTAAAGATGGTTCTCAATCCCATTTTGGGTAGTGGTGAGAGTTTAGGAATAAATCATGATGGTGCATCCACTTCACACGTTGCACCCGAGCCGGTTCCCGCTTTAGTGTTTGATCCACATAGCTCTCATCCCAACCCATCTAGGTGTCCCGTACCTGACAGGAGGGTGCGTAGGAGACGTTTTGAGAGAGGTGTACCTAGGCCTGTTTATGTTTGCACACATTGTAAGAAAAGAAGACACCTTAAAGAGTTTTGTTTTAAGTTGGTTCATGTGTCACATTTTGCTACTACACGTGTTCACACACACGCACCCACACCTAACCCTCCAGATGATTACATGAGAGCGCTTGCACATATTAGGGAGCAAATACTGTTTTTGGTCAAGACTTCACATGACTTGATGGAGGTTTTTTGTAGGATGTCACCAACTTTAAAAAAATCCACCGCACCTACCGGTTGAGGTCTAGACTTATTTGCTAGCATAGGCTGATTTGCATGATGATATTACTTTTGCCTATTGCTAGTATGTCTTTTTTTGTATTAGATTTTTTGCTTTCGATAAATTTTGAAAAATACAAAAAAATTTTAATTGTAGAAATTTTTTTGAAAAATACAAAAAGAGTTTTGTATTTTGTTTTTACACCGTATATGAATGGACATTTAAGATGACCGAGTCACGATTTCATTCCATATCCATGTGACTGTTTGATAGTGTTTTGA
The DNA here is from genome assembly GCA_949130495.1 of Sambucus nigra. Lineage (NCBI taxonomy): Eukaryota > Viridiplantae > Streptophyta > Magnoliopsida > Dipsacales > Adoxaceae > Sambucus > Sambucus nigra. The sequence continues at coordinate 1,527,876 of CASBWL010000028.1, forward strand.
TATGCGTAATCATTTCATTTTTGTGCTTTATAATGTTTGGAGTCATTGAGATGTGATTAGTTGTTACTACCTAAATGTTTGACTCATAAGTTCCTTTAATGCACACTTGCACAGATTTGTTTGACTATTGTACTTGTTTATCACATATTGATCGGAGTGTTGTCATCTGAATTCTATCTTTAAAACGAACCATATGCGATAAAACTTGACAATTGAAGTAGTGCATGTAAAAACCATTTAGAGTGAGGAATTTAATTACAACAAAATATGATGAGTGAATCATGGGAAAGGGCTACTAGAGTTCAAAATTAACTCGTCGTGAAAGTCACCGTTTGAAAAGAGCCCGAAAAAATTTAAAGGCAATAAAAAGATAAATATGCCAAAAAGGGACCACCTCAAAAGTAAAGTAAAATAAAATGATTATTATTTATGAGGGAGTTTGGATGGAAAGAAATGAAAAACGGGTTTGCATGTCCTGATAGCGTCATGAAAAAACATTTATAGTTTTAGACGTTATTGGTGTGGGAATCATTTTTGACTTTGATGTGTTGATAGATTGAGTTGATGTCATTTAAATTCAATACTTTTAACACCTACGGATGATTTTGAGATTCATTTGATAGGACTACACGTATGCATCATGCACATATATTATGTTTGATTGTGTTGATTTGCCTATTAAATATGTTTACACCCATTCCTTATGTTTCCATGATTTGGTTGTCTTAGTATAAATTCACGGTACATGATTTTTGTAATATTATTTTTGCTTTTTTGTTTGAAAAAATTAAAAATTCAAAAATAGTTTGTGGAAGCTTTGCATATTTGTCGTGACAACTCCATGCTTGATTTGTTTATTCATTTTTATGTCTATTTCAGACAAATAAAAAGGGGGAGAACGAATTGCGGGGGAGATTTGATTATATTGTATGATTTATTTTTATATCATTTCAAACTCGATGCGTCACGAGGTATTTTCTTTGTCTTATGTGTGTCAGTACAAAGTTGACGATTGTTGGAATGCACACCCTGATGAGAAAAGCTTTGAGATTTGAAGATATGATGTTGAAGATTTGAAGAAAAGTTTTGAGACCTACATGTTTTGTACCTTTTCATTTTTGGGTTCATGAGGGTATTTGATTTGTATAGGAATTTTTTTAAGTTGATAATTCAGATATTTTTATTTTGTACCGGCATAGACATAGGGGGAGATTTGTAAGGACATAAGTTTATAAATGTCCGTTATCAATTTGTATGTCGTACACTTCTACAAATGTCGAAGAATGTTCAAAGATCTCATATGCAACAAGTCGGATCCGAATATCAAGTTTCTTTAATAATCAAGCCTCCGCGAGACGAATTTGGTAAAGGTTGTGTTTTTATTCCTTAGCATTTCACTTAGAATGTTGGGATATTTTTCATAAAAAAAATTCTAAGTGTTGGAGTGGAGTTTTTAAGTTTTTCATCAAAATTAATTTTTGAAGTTTTAAGGCACTGCATTTTCTGGGAAAAGGAAAAAAAATATTTATTTAAAGGCTCGTTCGAGCGACAACCCCTGTCATTCAAAAGACATGTTATCTCGCGCGAAGCTCGTTCGAGCGACGCGTGTCATCGTTCAAACGAGATGTGATCTCGTTCGAGCGATCTGTCGCCTTAATGTTTTGTATAAATACACGTTAAACGAGGCATATTTAGTTAAGAAGTCTTTTCATTTTTTAGTCTGCAAATGATGCAAATCGGCAGAACACTTTTGGCTTCTTCATTTAGGGCTTTAAACCCTTGTTTTTCAATTCACAAAAATCCCAATGTTTAGGTGAATTGTTTTGGAACCCAAGAACATACTTTGCTATTGTTCAACCTTTGTGGTGTGCGTCTCTACACCGAAAGACTGAAGTCATTGAGGTTAGATGTGTGTGGATCTTTGCTGAAGATTGGATTGCAGTTCATGTGGGTTCGCTGCGTGAAATCCATTGTTGACTTTAGACTGCGTGTCTTGCTGAGGTAAACTTATTACAGATTTTATTGTGCTTTGTAAATTGCGATTTAATTATAGTGAAATAAAAGGTTTTGCCCTGAGGGGATTTTTTCCTGAAAGTTGCGAGTTAGCATATTTTGTTTATGTGGGTTTGACACACGCACATATGTAGATGTTTGTTTAAGGGTTGAATTAACTTAGTTTAAAAATTAACTATAATTAAATAAGTTTATGATTAGAATTTGCGCATTTATTTAAATCGATATCGCATACAGTTTTACACATCCTTTAGATTGGTGGGAGTCGCCCTTCAGTGGTGGAGGAAGTGACGACAACCGAGGAAAGCGATAACCTCACGATAGATCAGTTCTAGGAGAGGTTTGAGGGGAAATACTTTCCCCTAACTATGCAGTCCGAGATAAGGACTAGGTTTATGAATCTGAAGCAGGAGGGGCGTACGGTTTCAGAGTACAAGGAGGAGTTCACCGCTCTCTCGTATTTTACAAAGGAGGACGTTCGGACTGATCAGATGAGGATGGAGCATTTCATCAGGGGGTCAGCTTGGCATATTAGGAAGACTCTTCTGAGAAATCTAGCCTTCTTGACGTACAACCAGATGGTTAACACTGTACTTCTTCATTGCCAAGATCATAGGGAATTTCTGAAGAGCAAAGGGTAAAAACGCCATGGGAGAGAGTCGTCTAGGTAGCAGGGCAAGGCGAGCATGGCAAGGTGAGTTGATAAGCACCCAAAACTGTACAATTTATACCCCAAATAGACGTACTTTTGTTGTTAATTCTCGACAATTTGGGGCTTATGTGCTTAAATATTTATTTTGTAGGTCAAATTGTCCATTGCGGAGTTCAAATGCTTAAAACAAAGTAATTGCGCATGAATGGAGCTAATTCCCTCTCCCGTACCCTAACCCGAGCCTAAACCTAGCCCAAACTTACCCCAAGCCTGTGTGTGTTTTGTTTGTGTCATTTTATTATTTTTTAGATTTTTAGTTTGAATCATTTTTATTTTTAGGATTTATTTTAGATTTATTTAGTATTTTCTAGGTTTTATTTTCTATTTTTCTATTTAATTTTTATTAGTATAATTTTATTTTATTTTGATTTTTATTAATTTTTAGTTTTATTTTATTTTATAATGATTAGTTTTTAGGAATTTAGTTTTATTAGATTTTACATTTTTTTTAGGATATTTGTTTTTAAGTTTAATAGGTTTTTAATTTTTTTTAATTTTATATCTCTTTATTTTTAGAGTTAAGAATTTATTTATTTAGTTCTTTTTGTTTTTGTAGATTTTATTTATTATTTTTATTTTGTTAATTGAGTCTTTTTATTTTATTATTTATAAGTGTCCAAATAAAACACACACATAAACTCCCTACACCTAACACTACTTATCCTACACCCTCAACCCACCATATTCCCCTACACCCTGCCACACTAAATCAACCCCTCTTCATCTTCTTCCAACAACCCTCTCTCTCCTCTTTCTCTCTCTCTCATCAATACTCCATTACCAAACTTAAACCCCTCTCTCCCTCTCTCTCCTATGCCCCGATCCCAACCATCCCAACCTCCCATCGTCGCGACCCTACCAAACCCCTCCGGCGCCTAACTCCGACCGCCTCAACCCGATGCCACCTCGCACCCCTCGTCGGCGCTAATCCGGCAGCACCCCTCTCAACCCGACCTCTCGCCCTCCAGCCCCGTCTCGACCACCACACCACAACCCAACCGTTTCTCCGGTATACCTCCGGCGACAACTTCCAAACCCATACCCATACCCTGTCCCATCCAAACCCACCGATCCAACTCACGAAACCTTCCAACCCGGATCCTCACTCTCCGACAGAACCCAAACCGCCTGAAACCCACCTCCGACTCCTCCTCTGTCGGCGACAGCTCACACCCGGTGCCCTCCATGACCAAACCGATCTCAACCATTTGAGTCCGAACCCCATACCCGAAAGCCTCGGTTCAATCCTCCAAACTTGCAACCCAATTCCCATCTCACGTTTTCATCGCCGGTTAACAAACCAAAGCCATGACCAAGTCAACCAAATAAAGCCACATGCCACTTAAACCTCTTTTAAACCCCTTTCCCCAATATACCCTTAAAAACACCCAACTAATCTTTTCTATCTCAATACTCAAAATGACCCCAAACCTTTCATCCCAAAATTTAATTTTATTGTCTCACCTCACTACCCCCACATGACACACCCCAAACCACATGCACACTTATACCAATTACCCTATATACCCTCATGCTCCATGCCTTGTATAAATTGAAGACTTGGGCCATTTGCAAAGAGATCTCAAAACTAATTTTGAGCTTGGTGTGATAAAATTCTCCCCACCTCTCTATGTTGAGTATTTGCATTTTTAGCAAATACCTCAATATAGAGGTGTGTGTTGAAAATTATCTCGAGGATAAATTTCACCCCAACCCTCTATTATGAATTATTGCATTTTTAGAAATTAATTCAAAATAGATTGATGTAGTGAAATTTATCCCTCATGGGAGGTAAATTCTAACCCATTCCTTTGTGTTGAGATTTTGTATTTTTAGCAATTATCTCAATATAAATTAATGATCTAGAATTTATTTCTTTGGGTGAGTTATAATGTACAATTTTATAATTTTAGGATTTGCATTTTTAGCAAATCTCTTTTATTATTTAATTGTCCATTATGAATTCATCCACTATCCTTTTTATTTTTTTTGTAATTTTTAGTTTAGATTCAAAAAGGAACTTATCATCAAAAGAGAGCTTAGAGATAGGAAAAATCTAGAGAGAGAATTGTAGGGAAAAACACCATTTGTAAATAGTTTTGTTTTATATATTTTTTTTTAGATATTTGTGAGGTCAAATATTGATTGAGATTTAATTGAGTGTTCATTTATTTTCAAATTAATTGGATTCTCAATTGGAGGGTTGTATGCTTCTCATTCAAGAAGTGAAATTTATTGAATTCAAGAGATTGGTTTGATTATTCTTCTCTCTACTCTTTTATATTAAATGCCTATTGAATATTTGTTTATTATGTTTGATACCATGTTAGGCTAAATCCCCTTTTAAGGGGTGGGGTGAAACCCTTATTTGATGTTATTTTAGTTTAATTAGTTTGATTACTTGAAATATCCCTTTGAATGTTAATTTTGATCCCTCACCCTTAAATTTACGCCTCGAGAGAGGGTAAATGATTTTCGAGAGAAAATTGAAATTCTAGTTATAATACCCATTTTAGATTCGAACTAGGGATAGGGGTTTCTTAAGTGGGGTATTATAACTTGAATTTCAACTCTAAATTTATTTTCTAAGATTGACATAAATTTTAATTGATCGATCCTAGCGGGTGATTAATTAAAAGGAGTGTTGATCTAATTTTCTAGAGTTGTGGGGTGTTAAACTTAATTTTCTAAAATATTACTATTATAATTACACTTGCAACGAGAGTTGATTTGTAGTTTTGATATTAATTTGGGAGAATTCAATTAATTAAAATTAATTAATTAGAATAGCTAAAATTTCTCCTTGATTGTTTTCACAATTATTTACCTCACTTTATCTTTTATTTTAGTGTTAGAATTTATTTTTCATTTTAGTCACTTTCTAGTTAGTTATCATATTACATCTTAGTTTAGTTTATTTTAAAACCTCACCTCACCCTATTGTTTTAATATTGAAAAAGCTAAAAAAAAAAGTAGAAAAGTAAAAAGCCCAAAAACAAAATAAAAAGTGAATTACAATTGAATTTGTTCCATTTTCTTTACCCCTTAGAAAGTGGATTGATACCCTTACTTACCTCTACACTTTAGATTGTTATAATTTGTAGGTATTTGAGGATTTTTGACTAACTTGGCTTTAAACAACGACATGTAAAATGCTTAGTTATCACGAGTGGGAATAATGGATCTGGGACCCAGCAGCACAGGGGTACCCCACCCACCGATCAGAGTAAGAGGTTCAGAGGTGAAGACGACAGGAAAAGACATGGCTAGAAGGGCCAGGGTCAAACAGGACAGGGCCAATAGTACAAAGGCCAGCAGGGCCAACAGTACCGAGGCCATCAGGTCCAAGGACAGCAGGGCAGGGGCCAACCGGGTCGAAGAGTTGACAGTGGTCCTTTCCCGATAAATTGTTATAGTTGTGGCGAGAGGGGCCATACTTCAAGGACTTGCACGAGAGGGGACCAAGCAGCCCAGGGACAGGGAGGCCATAGAGGACAGCAGGCGCCGCAACGACAACGCCCACCATTTCAGGCTCAGGGAGCCGTTGCACCAGCACCCATCGCCCCACCTCAGGGGCAACATCCATTGCAGTATGGTCGGGTTTACCATGTAGCAGCAGCAGATGGACCTGCACCTCCACAGGCGGCTGAGGATATGTTTCCCATTTTTGGTCACGTTGGTCGTATACTATTTGACACAGGTGCATCACATTCTTTTATTAGCACGGGGTTTACACGGGAGTCGGGTATGATAGACTTTGCCTCATATGTAGTATTGCACATAGACTCACCAGTGGGTAGAGGGGCACCCGTACGGTCAGTGTGTAGGGGGGTCGGTATTGAGATAGGCTGACTTACTTTTGTGGCGAACTTATTAGTGCTTGATATGCATGAGTATGACATCATTCTGGGGATGGACTGGCTAGACAATTATAGGGCATGTGTGGATTGCTTCGGGAGGTCCATCATCTTTGCCATTCCGGGGCAGGAGATGTACCTAGTTGCGAGGCCTCACCCCGGGTGTGGGTCAAGCACGCATCTATATTATATTGAGGAGGATACCTCTTCAGATGTTTTGGTGACTATAGATTCCATTCCAGTGGTTAGGGATTTTTCATATGTTTTTTGGGAGATTCTGGGGTTACCACCTAGTTGGGAGATCGATTTTGTGATAGATCTGATTTCGGGCACCAGACCTATTGCCCGCACTCCGTATAGGATGGCTCCAGTGGAGATGAGGGAGCTACAAGAACAGATTGAGCAGTTATTAAGGCAGGGGTTCATTAAAAGGAGGACTTCGCCCTGGGGTGCTCAAGTGTTGTTCGTCAAGAAAAGGGACGAATCCCTACGGCTTTGTGTCGACTACAGAGAGTTGAACAAAGTCACGATTCGAAATAAATACCCATTGTCGCGCATAAATGATTTGTTCGATCAATTGAGGGGTGCTGCATATTTTCGAAGATTGACTTGTGGTCAGGATACCATCAGTTGAGAGTCCGGGATCAGGACATCTCAAAGACAGCTTATCTTACTCGTTATGGGTCGTACGAGTTTTTGATGATGCCATTCGGGCTAACCAATACATCGACAGTGTTAATGGATTTGATGAACCGAGTTTTCAGGGACTTTTTGGACTGTTTCGTTATAGTATTCATAGATGATATTCTGATATATTCTCGGATTGCGAAGGAGCACGCAAAGCATCTACGGGTGGTCTTACAGACACTTCGGGATCACCAGCTGTATGCGAAGTTCGAGAAATGCAAATTTTGGTTGAGGTGAGTACAGTTCTTTGGTCATATTGTGTCCGAGCAGGGGATATTCATGGACCCAAGGAAGTTTTTCGTTGTGATGGAGTGGGGATAGCCCACTACACTCATCGAGGTGTGCAGTTTCTTGGGATTGGTTGGGTACTACCGTCGATTCATTCAGGGGTTCTTGAAGATAATCGATCCCTTAACGAATTTGATGAGGAAAGAGGTACCTTTTGTTTGGGATGAGGTGTGCCAGCAGGCATTTGAGGAGCTGAAGACGAGATTGTCTACAACACCAGTTCTAACTTTACCTCGGGCGGGAGTTGACTATAGGGTTTATACTGATGCGTCCCTGAGGGGACTTGGCAGGGTTCTGATGCAGGAGGAGAGACCGATAGCTTATGCTTCCCAAAATCTCAATCCTCACGAGGGACATTACCCCACCCACGACTTGGAGTTGGTAGCCGTGGTTTTTGCCTTACGAGTGTGGAGACACTACCTTCTAGGGAAAAGTTTTAGCTTTTCACGGATCAAAAGAGCTTCCAGTATTTTTTTCACATAGAGGGAGATGAACATGCGACAGAGAAGGTGGCTTGAATTTGTGAAGGACAATCAGTTCGACATTCAGTACCACCCAGGGAAAGCGAATGTCATAGCAGATGCGCTGAGCCATAAGCCGTTTCTGAAGTTGGCAGCTGTGTGGAAGACGAAGTGGAAGTCACGTCGTGGAGATGATTAGTTGACCCGAGTATTTATGTCAGTTCTAACCATCATCCCCGAGATCATTATTCGGGTGGTGAAGACACAAGCGGAGGATCATCTTTGTCAGGAGCGGGTGAGGCAGTTGCTAGCCGAGGGGGTGGAGCATTTTTCTGTCGGGTCTGATAGCGATTTTAGGTTCCAGGGGAGACTAGTTGTTTCGAATAATGAGGAGTTTAAGCGAGCTGTCATGTCGTAGGCTCATGATTCGCTATATACGGTGCATCTCGGTGGGGATAAGATGTACCACGATATGCGCCGTCAGTATTGGTGGGCCGATATGAAAAGGGATATAGATGAGTTTGTGTCTAGATGTGCTACTTGTCAGCTGGTGAAGGTGGATCATCAGCGTCTCGCGGGTACTCTGTAGCCTTTGGATATCCCGGAGTGGAAATGGGAAAGCATATCTATGGACTTTATTACTGGGCTACCTACTTCACAGAGGGGACATGATTCGATATGGGTGATTGTCGACAAGTTGACAAAGGTGGCTCATTTCTTACCGGTCAGGACAGACTACAACTCAGAGCAGTAAGCCCGACTCTTCCTTGCAGAGATTGTTAAACTGCATGGGGTACCGCTTAATATAGTGTCAAATGATGTTTGTGTCTCACTTTTGGAGGAGCTTCCAGCAGGCTTTGGGAGCAGAGTTGAGACTGAGTACTTCGTATCATCCTCAGACCGATGGACAGACCGAGAGGGTGAACCTGATGCTGGAGGACATGCTAAGTATGAGTATTTTGGACTTTAAGGGAAGTGGGGAGAAGTATTTACCCTTAGTGGAGTTCGCCTACAACAATAACTATCAGTTCACGATAGGGATAGCACCGTTTGAGGTGCTCTACTAGAGACCTTACCATTCACCCTCATGTTGGTTAGAGGTTGGGGAGAACAAATTACTTGGGCCAAATTTCATTCAGGATACCTCGGAGAAGGTAGATATGATTTGAGCCAGGATACGTATTGCCCAAGACATGCAAAAGAGCTATTTGGATGCGGGCTGAAGACACTTGGACTTCGATGTTGGAGACTAGGTGTTGATTAAAGTGTCTCCCACGAAGGGGGTGATGAGATTTGAGAAGAAAGGGAAGTTAGCTCCTTGATACGGAACACTTACAGTGGATTGGACCAGTAGCATACTGGTAGGGATTACCGGAACACTTACAGCGGATGCATGATATTTTTCACATGTCCTCACTGCGAAGATTCCTTAGAGATGAGGTGGCATACTAGCACATCGATGTCGACGAGATAGAGCTCCAGCCAGATGCTACTTACGAGGAGATACCGGTAGCTATTTTGGATAGACGGGAGTGCCGACTGCTGTCCATGATTGTTCCTTTAGTTCGGGTGCAGTGGGGTACCATCGGGAGGACGAGTCGACTTGTGAGAGAGAGGACGACATGCGCACAAAGTATCCCGAACTCTTCTAATTAGGTACGTACTTTCTCGATTCCGAGGACGGAATCCTATCATTATGGGGGAAGAATGTAATACCCCGCATTTTATTTCTTAAATAATTATTGAAATATTATTTTGTGATAAATAATTAGTTTTAGAAATTTAATCTAAATAAATAATTTATTCGAATATGTTAAGTGGAAACTTGTTATTTAGTATGCTTGTGTGTATTTACTTGAATATGTTAAGTGGAAACTTGTTATTTAGTATGCTTGGGTGTATGATTTATTTTTTGTGCCTCGATATGTCATTTGCATATATAATAAAACAATTATATAATTTATGTGCGACACAAATAAAAAGTAATTATTTTGGCATAAATAATTCGAAGCACGTTTTGGGACTCATATGGACTCGTTTAAGTTGTTTAAGCCTTTAAAAAAAGGTCCCGGGTCAATAGTATATATATCGGGTAACTTTTAGGCTTATTAGGTTATGGATTCGGATCCATTTGGGATCTAAAAGTTGGGCTTTTAACCCAACTCGGGATTAACACTGAATGAGTGGTTTACTGGGGGTAAACCACTCCCCCGTTATCAAAACCTAAAATATCAGTCAGGGGAGAGAGACGAGAGAAGCACCAAGAGAAGGAAAAATGCCAAGAACAAGAGGGGAATCTAAAGCTTTCAAGGGTTTCTCCACTATAAAATTTCAAGTAAGAATTTTCTTGCATAATCTATGCTTCCAATTTATTTCTTAATGCATAATTTTATCCACCTTAGATTTCTAGAAATTAGGGCTTAGGGCTTTATTAAGATTTTAATTTGATGATGATATATTGATGATGATATACGCATGTAGAATTTATTTCCAGAAATTAGGAATTAAAAATCTGGGCATTGACGTTAGAATTCCTTAAGCTTGTGGCAATTATTTGAGGTAAATGAATAACCCATGTAGAGGATAACTGTGATAAATTGTGGACAGAGATTTATATAGTCTCTATAGTAATTAAATTCGTTTCTAGGAGTAAATTAATGGGTCTATATTGTAATACATTTAAGCCCTGATCGTACATATATTGTGAGACATTTGGGACTTAAAAATTAGTCTATATGCGAATTATTTCTGGGCAGTGAAGGATCGAAATTTGGGTTCATAAACTTGGAACTGATTGACTGTAAAAGAGAATAAACGAAGAAAGCAGAGGGTCCCTCAAACGACCACCCACGTCATTTGAGCAACGACCTATTCGCGAGAAGTGGGGCCCTGTCATTTGAGCGACGATGGTTTTTTCTCTCTCCTCCACCCTTTTGCTATAGCCTTGTTCTTTAAACCTTCACTTACAAAGTTTGGCTATTCCACGTACAGTAGACCGTTAATGGGCTAATTAACTTGGTTAATTAATGTGGCAACTTTACTTACTAAATTTGGTTTAATTTAAGGAAAAGGAAAATAAGAATTTATGGGTTAATTTATGAAATAGGATCACACCCATGCTAGAATTTATAATAATTACCTTTAACTAGTAGTGAAGTAATTATTTTTGAACTGAAGTTAATAATTTATGGGATTATAAACTATTAATAAATGAGAAATATTATGAATTATTTAATGAGGAATATTATTGGTAATTGTAGAGAAATTGCCTATACATATTATAGAGATAAATAATATGTATTATCATGTATTTGTGTGGACATACCATATTCGTGGACTGTCCTATCGGCTGGGGGTTCGCGCATTCGGGCCGCGTACCACACGTCGGCACAGGTGGGCTTGACGATGTTTAGGCCATAAAGGTACTATGTAGAGGCTCCACCCATTAGAGGTAGGGTTGGCGTTGATCGTTCATGTATTACCGTTAGGTATGGACCGTATACATTTGTCCTGCGTAGGGACCGCCCTCAGCGTATATGTGTTTTGTGTTGTCCGCTTAGGAATAAGAGAATTCCTCTGAACTTGTCGATAGAGCATGAATAGACACCAACGGTAAATGCCCTTGTGTGTCAAATATATGAAAGGACGTATATTATTAATTGACGGGACTTGTATTGAATAAATTGAATTGTCTTAGAAAAGTAGACAATAGTACTATATGAAATCCTATAATGCATAATAGATGTTTATGCTCTTTTGAAAGAACTATGAGACTAGAATAAGTGATTGTTAGGAAAATTTAATGTAGAAATTACATTCAAATGATTTTATTACTGTTATGCCCGTTATAAATTGAGGCATGGCACCATTCATTATTTGTGAATTGTTGGGATGCGAATGATATTCGTTTAGATGAGGGGCGAGGTGTCGTACACATGTGAGTGTTGAAAATGGGGGATATTTATTGTGCATCGACTGTATAATTATATTCATATTTTATTCAAGTTAATTCTTACACACTTCGGGCCCTGACCCAAATTTAAATGTTTTTTTCCCAGGTGCTCCTAGACAAGGATAGTTGGATTGTGCTGTGGCAGTCCCTCGATCTCGCTTACTCTCCAGATTAAGATTCAGATTCAGTTACTTCTAGCATAGGTGCTTTTCAGATTTAGTTATTTATTATTGGAACAAATTGTAAGGGCATAAGCCCAATGCTCTTTTTTTTTATGTTGGTTGGGATTTTATCATTCTAGTTGGATTTTATTATTTTATTATGATGGCTTGGACTATTAGATTCTTGGGTATGTGTTCTTTCTTTTATAAATGCCGAAGTATTGGAAAATAACTTATTTATATTTACTATGGTGCCAAGAATGGTATTAATTGACAAGCAAACCATATCTTCGACGTATCGTGCCTGACCAGCGTTTACGTGAGAAAATAGGGGTTGTTACATCCTGGAATTTAGAAATCTCACAAAATTAGAATTCTCTCTTTCCTTCTAAAATGGGGAGAATGCTACATTCTCGAGAATTATAGCATGCTTTTATGGTGAGACAAAATTACCATCTCAGACACTCTCTCTCTCTCTCTCGGCTCACCTACATCATAATGTATACATCACACCTAGTTCTAGCGCCTAAGAAATCTTTTCTCCATTTTTTTTTATTTTTTTCATGAAACTAACCTTCTAATCAACCCATATTCAAAAAATTAGGTCAAAATACATTTTTTAGCTATTTTTAAAAAATTCACAAAAAACTGTTGGTGCAAACCTTTATAAATAAGGTATTTTGAGCAGTTTTTTGTGGATTATTATAAATAGTTACAAAACGTATTTCAACCTAATTTTTTAAATATGGGTTTATTAGAAGGTTAATTTCAAGAGAAAAATAAAAACATTAGAAAAAAAGTTTTTTAAGGCCTACAACTACGTGTGATGTATGGATGATGTATAGAGCATGATATAGGTGACCCTTCTCATATATATATAGGGAGAGGTTCATAAGAGAACCTAAAAGATGAACTTTTTAATGAACCTTAACAAAAAATACTTAATAATTAATTCATTTTAATTCTATGTTGTAATTGGTCCGCGCCAATGGCAACGGACACGTGTGTTGATTGATCCCCCCTTGGCAGCCCTGCTGCCATAGTGATGGTGGGGGTTGGGGTGGGGGTGGAGGGGGAGGGGTGAGGGAGTTGGGAATCGATCGACACGCGTGTTCGTTGCTGCTGGCGCGGACCAATTACAACATAGAAATGAGTTGTTAGGTGTTATTTTGTTAAGGTTCATTAAAAAGTTCATCTTTTAGGTTCACTTGTGAACCTCTTACATATATATATATATATATATATATATATATATATATATATATATATATAGAGAGAGAGAGAGAGAGAGAGAGAGAGAGAGAGAGAGAGAGAGAGAGAGGCCCTCTCCTACAAGGACTCCTTATGTTGCAACCCCGGTACATACCATTTTTTTTAAAATAGCAAAAAAAATGAATTTTTTGATGAAACTTCATGGATATGATCTCCATGGTGGGAAGACCATCTCCAATTTTTTTCATCAAAAAATTAGATGAAAAAACCGTTGAAATGAGTTGATATGTAAAAAAAAAAAATGGTGTAAATATGCATTTTCGACCGTTGAAATGTTGGCGACCATCTCACCCACTTTTTGATTGAATTTTTTGATGAAACTTCATGGATATGATCTCGATAGTGAGAAGATCATATCCATGAAGTTTCATCAAAAAATTCAAACAATAAAGTGGCTGGCGCTAACCCAGTATTTCAACGGTTGAAAATGCATATTTATACTATTTTTTTACATATTACCTTATCTCAACGGGTTTTTTATCGAATTTTTTGACAAAAAAAATTGGAAATGATCTTCTAACCGTGGAGATCATATCCATGAAGTTTTATCAAAAAATTCATTTTTTTACTATTTTAAAACAATAATATGTATCAGGGTCTGCACCATAGGGAATCCTTACAGGAAACTTTATATATATATATATATATATCTTTCTCAAACACTCTCTCTCTCTCTCTCTCTCTCTCTCTCTCTCTCTCTCTCTCTCTCGTGCACACACATACATACACAGACTCCCGCACAACACATTCACAGAAACATACACAAACACACACTCTCTCACACATACACGTCCTCCCTCTCTCTCTCTCACGCACATAGACATACAAATGCACGTATACGCTTACACTCACACATACACATACACCAAACACTCGCATACACACTCAAATCAAGTAGAAAAGTATTTTAGTTAAATAATATTTATTCATTTCCAACTCTTGTCGGACCAAATATGAGGAATGATTTTTATATATCGGCAAAAGAGAATTTATGTTTGAACTAAACAATGAAAATGAATTCAAGATTCCAAAAATTTAAAATTCTTAGAATCAATTTTTCGTTCCAATTTCAAACCTCGAACCAAATGAGCCCTTGATATCTTTCATTAAACAATTTCTATCAATATTTTGGTATTCTTAGTTTTCCTTTCCAATGCTAATCAGCCCAATACAGATATTTTCAACTTTCGATATTTCTTATTTTCAATATTCAGAAATATAATATAATATAATATACTCATTTTTTACAGGATCAAATATAGAATAATATAACATTAACAGTGTCATTATACTTTTTAATTAAAAAAAATATCGACATTTTGTAATGGTCTCAATTGATAATTTAAAGACTAAAATATATAAAATATCAAACCACAACGCCATAAACAAGCTAACCACGGGTACAAAAGACTGCCACATTGAAAGTACCAACAACACATTTGAGTTTAAATGCTAAATGAAATAGTTGAAACTATATTACACCTTTAATTATAAGGTCATTTGATAAAAAGTGCGTCAATATTTTTTTTATTTAACATTTAATATAAGCAAATTTTTGTTACAAAAGTTCACCACCATATTAAACTAAAACAAAACTCTATACCCAAGATTCTAAACTAGAAAAATAAAAAATAAATAAAAAGCCAAAACTCATTACCTAAAACCCTAATAAAAAATGATTAATTACACTTTCTTCCCCCATTTAGTAAAACAGTATGACTTGCCCCCTGAACCCTACGGTGTTATGTTTTGGATTGAAATGATCATATGCATGACATACAAGGGTATTTTTGTCAAAACAAAATAAAGAGACTACTTATTTTCATAATTTCAAATTTGAAAAAAATATAAAAAAAAAAAATTCAAACCTTTCATAATAAAATTTAAGAAGTTCGGAAATAGTGAAAAATACTAAAATTACAAAAAAAAAATATTGAAAGATTTAAAAATATTGAAAAAACTTCAACAAAACGAAGCACACACTGAACAAGCCTCGGAGGAGGAAGAACAAATCCAAACCAAAGAAGAACAAACCGAACAAGAACCAGATCAACAACAAAACGAAACCGAAGGCGAAGATCATGTCCTAAACAAAAGAACTAATCACAAAAGAAAGTATTGAACATATCAAATCCCAAGAAATAATCCCCTTCATTTTCATACAGCAGATCACAAAAGAGAACCATCAAAATAACTAAATGAGGTCTAATCAACCCATTAGGAGCTTGCTATTGAATATGTTGACAATGTCGATGAAGAAATGGATCTTCACATTGAAGATGGTCAATCTTAAACCTTAGAACTAAAATCTTATACCTAAGCCCAAAATAAAAACTGTTACAGAGATAGACGATTAACTTTCTGCAACATAAAAGAGTGAGGTGAACTCAACGCAAAATGTTTCTCCCAAGGACAAACATTATTTGTCTCTAAATTACAATAGTCCACTAAATTTTTTTAAATTGAAAATACCGAATGTAACTCAGTTCTAGTTTAATTTTAGTAAAAGAAAAATTGAAAATACCAAGAAGTACAAGGGCCTTAATCCATTTAGTCCCTTAAATAAATATTAATTCATGATTAGTTCCAACCTTTTATTTTGTTTCAAAAAGTATCACCAAATAAAAACACTCAAAACAAGGACATACACAAACTCATTTACCCACCTCCCTCCAACCCCCCACCCCACCCCACCCCACCCCACCCCCGGAGATCAGGCGAGACTGCCAAAGCTCCAACGAGAGCTACCGGAGCTCTAGCAGTGGGAGGTGGGGTGGGGGAGCTGCTAACGCAAAACTGTAAAAATAAAAGAATGTTGGATAGTCGCCGGAACTTCGATTGGGGTCGTCAGAGCTCCAGCAAGGGCTGCCGTAGCTCCGACAATGGGGGTGAGAGAGGAGGTGGGGAAGGGGGTGCCGCTAGCCCGAACTTTTAAAAATAAGAAAATATTGGGTAAATAGGTGTTTGAGGGACTAAATGAGATAAACTAAAAATGTGTCTTTTTTTATAAAATATGTATTTATGTTGGGGATTATACAGTAATTGATCCAAAATACAATGAAAAAGAAATAGCAAAAAGAACCCCCCAATATATATATATATATATATATATATATATATATATATATATAGAGAGAGAGAGAGAGAGAGAGAGAGAGAGAGAGAGAACGGTTCTCATACAAACCTGACTGTGCATACTCCGGGGGCGGACCATTTTTGATAAAGTAGTAAAAAAATATTTTTGGACCGATTTTCTTCTTATGGTATTTAAACATTATGCGATCCATAAAAAATCAGCTCAAAATAATTTTTTTTGCTATTTTAAAAAAATCGGTCAAACTAAGTCAATTTAAAACCTTCTAAAAAAAAAATTACATAATTTGATCGATTTTTTTAAAATAGTAAACAAATTCATTTTGAGCTCATTTTTTTATGTGTTTCCTGAAATGTTTAAATACCCTATATATATATATATATAAAATAAAAAGAATACAAACACCGTAAAAGCCCAGTTGTTCGTGGTTTACATTTAAAAATAAAAAATGCAAAAAAAATTGTTTTGCTATTAAATACGGGCCAAATTGACCGAAGGTCCCAGGCCCATCCAATCGATGTTTTAATCTGATCACACTCCCAGTCAATCCAACACGCTTAAAATTCTCGACACATTTCCAGGCAAGAGCTGTTACTTTTCAACATTTTTTAAACAAATTTAAGGAACCTGCGAAGAAAAAATGACGTAAAAAATATACTACAATTAAATTTATTGTACAGTACGATAGATCTTACAGTGCTACAAAAGCTTTCGTATAATTCTAATGAAATTTGGGCTCTATTTGCCATTTTGTGATCCACTGCTTTCATTAAGAAGGTTAGGAGATTCACCAGTTGGATTGAATAGGAGAACTCCTTTGATGTTGAACAAGTCGAATTCAGGTTTTCTTATGCCAGACATGATTTTTTGAAGCTGATCATTAACTCGGGCCTGCAATATTGGTGGTGAAAGCAAGTCTGGCTTTTCAAGAACTTCGATTGTTGAGCTTGCCCCGCGACTTATCTGTTTAAGACAATCAAAATAGATTCTCAGTCGCAATGAATCTGTTAATACTATTTTCTAAGCACAATTAGAAGTGTGAAAATTGCATTCAAAAAGTTTTTTCCTAGTATAGGCATGGTAGCACTAATCATCAGTTCTATGTAGGCTCCGTTTGGTTTAGGGTGATGATTTTTACCTAGGTGAAAAGTAATTTTTTATTTATTTGGAAATAAATTTAAGCATTATTTTTGTCTAAACCATATAACTATGGCATTCAGGCTTATATACGATCTTATTCAAACATTTTTTAAACTTTAAATCGGCGAATATTCTTTTTGCTATTGGTCTTTTTCACTTGGATGAAAAAAATTCCACCATGAACCAAACGGGCCTAAGTTGCAAAGTCATTGTGGATGACGAAACAATTTGATAGTAAAAAAATAAATAAATTACAAAGTCTTAAATCTCTTTGTAGAATACATACCACATATTTATATATACATGTGGGGGTGGGGGGGAGGGGGGGAGAAGGGGTGCATGGTTGTGTGTAATTCTATGCCGCCAAATTGTTCATGTTATTACCTCCCATGTCAGCATATTTGGGTCGTTATTGCGTCTATTTCGCTATCTTACCCATAGATGCAAAGAAAATTGATGTACACACTTTCCATCAATAATCTGTATGAAACTACGGCATAGCAGGAATAGGAATTGCATAGAATAAATGGCAATTATATTCCTTGCAGCGACAATTTATTCAAAATTGAGCACTTTTTAAGGTCATTTGGTCTTTGACCCCCATTTATTTGTTGTATTTTACTTTGGGTACCAAAATTTTCACTGTTTACACCTTTGTTTAAGTGTCGAAAAAAGTGCTTCGCAAAAGATCTTGAAAAGTGTAGTAAAAAGTAAGAATTGACCCTGAAGTGTAATTCCTAGATCTTAGATCCACCAGTCTCTTATAGTAATTTCTATCATTCGACGCAAACTACAAGCTCGAAGGTGATACCAAGTCGTTGGTTTAGAGTATAATTTTGGGTTTCATATTTTGGATCCAACCAATATTCGGAGTTGATTTCACGTGGACTTAAGTGACAGACCCAATCAAGCAACCCATATATATACCATATCGATCAATTGTCTATTGAACCCTGCCTGAACCACCACAACTAAATCAGAGCATGGACTGGGGATTTGATAGTGCGGAGTGATAGGACAGAAATAAATCAAATCACTTCAATTGACCAGACTAGAAATATAGAGAGAGAGAGAGAGAGAGAAAGAGAGAGAGAGTGAGAGGATCACAAGTGAACCTAAAAACCGTACTTTTTAATGAACCTTAACGGAAAAACACCTAACAACCAATTAATTTTAATTGTTATGTTGTAAGGCAATGGACCTGACAAACCCCCCCACCCACCCCCCAAAGCCCCGAAGCTGTGTTTAAGTACAAAGAGAAAGAAGGAAAACCTCCACCTTATGCCACCAGCATAAGCATAACCCGTAAGCCCACAGCCAAGCTCCGGCAAGAACCACTACCCCGAATCCATTCAACCCAGCCGAAACCCTTCCAACTAGGTTTGAAAACCTCCGCCGGTAACCATCTCCGGCCAACACTACTCCGGCCGGCGAACCCAGTCTTGTGACCCACTTTTAAGTTCCAGTCGATCGACATTGATATGTTTCTAGATTTCCTAAAAGTGAATGTCCCTGGAATAGAGAATGATATTTTGATTTAAAATTATGGACCGAAGGTACTGGCATCCAGACAGATGCCATGGAGCCAGTTTCTAACATATATTTAAAGATCTTATCACTGGCAAATGAATTCAAGGTTGGCAAGGGGGGTGGGGGGTATTAAAAAATACACGTGTCCGTTGCCGTTGGCGCGGACCAATTACAACATAGGAATTAAAATTAATTGGTTGTTAGGCGTTCTTTGTTAAGGTTCATTAAAAAGTTCGGTTTTTAGGTTCACTTGTGAACCTCTCTCTCTCTCTCTCTCTCTCTCTCTCTCTCTCTCTCTCTCTCTCTCTATATATATATATATATATATATATATATATATATTTCAAATTCACCTCTCTTGACCAATGTTTTAAATCGCGTTCACGTTTTGGTCCCGGGTGCGCGTCGCGTAAATCGCGTCGCGCATCGCGCAAGCAATTCGAGCATTTCAACTTTATAATTAAAAATACAAATAAATAACTACAAAAAAGTATTCCATATGAGTTATACCTCCATTTGATTTATGATTACAATACTTGCAAAATATACCCCTTTCCCCCTCTTTTAGAAAACCGTATTTCCAGCAAAAATCTTTTCTTGACATTGTAAACTGAAAATTAAATCCAACAAAAAAGAACAGACAGACTTTAAAAAAAAAAGTTGCAAAAATATGAAGTTAAAAAAGAAAAAAATATACCTAGTTTTGAAGTTAAAAAAAAAAGATGAGAGTTACAAAAATATACCTGGTTTGTACAGCCGGGTTTTTTTTCCGGGGGTTTTTCAAGTTGCCGATTTTTTTCAGTAGTCAAAGGTTGTTTTCCAGTCGCCAAAGGTTGTTTTCCAGCCGGGATGGGTTATTTCCCAATCACGATTGGTTATTTTTCAGAAGGGTAGGGTTTTGTCTTGAGAAAGGTTTGTTTTCTATATGCGGGCTGTTTGTGCGATGCTGTTAGGGTTTTGCGTTGAGTTGAAAGTATAAAATTAATAAGTGGATAGAAGGTTTTAAGACTAATAGTTTCTAACATTTAAAAAAAAATTGAAAAAAATATCAAAACTACTTAGTTTTGATAATTTTTGTCAAACATACTAAATATATAAATAGCGCCAAATAGCGTGAAATAGCGCAAATAGCCCACAAATAGCGTGCCAAGTCATCAATAGCGCACGCTATTGGTGACTCGCGTAAAAATGGATGAGCTACGTCACGTTTTTGCCCAAAATCATGTTATTGCACGCTACGTCGCGCGCTTTTTAAAACACTGCTCTTGACAAAAGATATTTGGATCGAACCAAACTTGTAACGGAGGATCATTCGCCGTGTAACGCTATCTTTCATGCATTTGATTCTGCAGTGTGGAGAGGGGTCTACAAGATTATTACTGATGAGAAAATGTTTTCATTAACGTCATTTCTTAAATTGTTTTAAAGCTTGCACTTGAGCCACATCAAAAATCGTTTGAGGTACCTTAAGTAGATAAGAACTTCCTCTGAAATCTGTTTAGTTCTTCAGATAATATGCCCATGAACATAATGAAAAGGCGAACATATAAGAATTTTATGCATATAACCAAGCTCATATAGCTAAACTCTTTCCAGCCCAGACAGAAAGGTAAAGACCAACCCATAACAGAAGAAACAGTGAAATTTGAGCAGCTTGAGAAACCACAAACCAACCCCAAGGAATAACTAAAAGATGTTGTAAAACAAACCATGCTTACTCGAGTTCAATCCGTTTTGGTTTGTTTACAAGCACGTGGATGAATGAATCAAGTTCAATTGTATTAAAAAGCTCGTTAGTGTCTTAGCTCATCTCAAATTGGTATAAGTTAGCAATAATCATATGATATTGTATTAAGAATAAAGTTATTTGAGCAGGGCGCTTGATCGGCTCAAGTAGGTCTCATTCAGGATTGACTTGTGAGATAAATGTGACGAGCTTGAGCAACAAATTGCCAGCTCAATTCATTTACACGCTATTAAAAGATGAATAGAAGTGAAGGTTGGGAAAATGCCAAGAGTTCTTATTCCCATAAATCAACAAAGAAAGTTAGAGATTCCACATTGATTTCATCTTTCCAGACAACTAGTGTGTTTCGCCAGATATGAAATTTGAAAAGAAGAAGAATCATGGAACTTCAGACTATTAATGGTGAAACGCGGCAGAAGAATAATAAAAAATGCAACAAACCAAAAGCAATTTTAAATTAACTACCAGTGTCCTAAAAAGGAGAAATCCTACCAAATTTATAGGTAGGGATAGATGAGCCCTTGGCAGACGAGATCTAATTGAAAAGGAAACATAATATAAGGACACCTAGAGATAGTTATAAATATTACACCTAATAAATATCTACTACTAATTAAAAAAAAAAAAAAAATCCCTCCTTCATATTCTTACCCCTTCTCTCTCCTTCCTCTTCACATGCTCCCTATGGCACCCACCACCCATCCACATCATTCCCGCCTCCTTTGAAAAACTTGGCCTCGAGCTTAAAGGCAAAAGGTTGTAATGTTGAAGTTCATGATCTCAGGCGGGCTCCCCCACTTGAAATCCACTTGCTTTATTTGAACAGGAAAGATAACTGCTATAGTTCTCTTTTCGAGCGTCCCTTTGCTTTTCCCAAAATTCTAAAAAAATCGCCAAATGAATATAAAAACTTTCTTAACAAAAATCAGATCCTCACTTGTTTGAAATACAGAAAATATTAAAACTGTGTTTAAATTTTTCTCCCTGCATATTACCCAAAGGGTCCTAAAAGTTCAAACAATAGCCCCTATATTTCCTCTTATTCAATATTTGAACAAGGAATTTTTTTGTTAGCTCGTCTTCATGTCTATATGTGAATGATCGCGGAAGAGGCGCTCTAGGGGAAGGAGATGGAGCACCCACATATGTCAGCCACTTTTCCGCCAACACAGCTCATTCGATTCCATTTGATTGTGGGTCTTCACTGTCAGTTTTTCCAACAGAGCAACACAATACAACACAAAAACAACAGGCTATCGTGATAGGTCTCAAGAGCAGTGGCTCTGATGCCACTTTGATGTAAACAAAGAGGAAGCAAGGCTAAAAAACACACGCTGCTGCAAATTAAAACCAGAACTTTTATTAGGGAAAGACTAGAGGAGTCCTTGGCCAACAAGGAAAATAATAAAATGTAAACATAAAATCCTGTGTGCCTATTTCATCATTACGGCTATAAACTCCTCCGTCTCAACGTCACTGAAATTTCTAAACCTTAAGAGAAATTGCAAGAGGTCGAAGGTTCAAAAAAGAAGGAATTGATGCAATATGGAAATTTGTATTCTATGAAAAATTATCTAAACACGGAAACTAAGATTGGAAGGAAGTTCCCCCCCCCCCCCCCCCCCCCCCCCTCTTCCCCTCCCTATCTCTTCCCAATTAAGTGATCTTATCCTGTCCTAAATCCAACGAGACACGCCTAAGAAAGGAGTCGATGCCTTGTCATATAAATTTCCAAGGGCTTCCTAGGGTACCTCTCACCACTCTCTTGGAATCCCACCATTGAAGTACAATCCGTATTTTTGTTTAACAATGGCTCACCACAAAGAATCTTTCTCTAGAGGGAAACTCCACAACCACTTAGCTACCAAGGCTTTATTTCAAGATTATGTTTTCGATTCCCAACCCACTATTTTTTTAGGTTTAGTTACCTCCTAATCAATTAAAAGTTCATGTTTCCCCGCACCCCACCCACCCCAGAAAAAGTTTCTCGTGTGTGTTTCAACTAGTTTGGGAGTTTGAAAATACACAAGAAATAAATTGGAATACTACGAAGGACCAAGGCTAACACAATCAATCTCCCCCTTCTCGAAAGACTACGTTTCTTCCACCCGTCCAACCTTTTGCTAATTTTATACAAGAACATACTCCAAAAAATCAAATCATTTGGGCTCCCCCTAGAGGAAGACGGAAGACCCAAGTAAGACACAGATTAAGCCCCCATACCCAATTTACTACCCAATTCTTCTCCCTCTTTGGGTTCCAAACTTATCCCTCCACTTCACTTTTGCTCAAATTAACCTTAAAACATAAAATTTCACAAAACAACAGAATTGAGGATGCTAAATTATCAATTTTGCTGCTGCCCCACGAAGAAAAGAAAAAGGCGGCATCATCCCCAAAATGCAAGTGTGAAACCTCAATCGCGTCCCTCCAAAATTTAAATCCTTCCACCACCCCACACCTTCTAGCTTTATCCATAATAGGACTTGGGACAACCGTCACCAAGACAGTAAGATAAGGGGATGGTGTATCCCCCTGTTTAAGGCCTCTCTTCCCTTAAACTTCCCTATTGGTCTCCCATTAATAAATGCCTAAAGTTTACCGAACAAACACAACCTTGAATCCATTTACTGAAAAACCTTTATTTTCGAAGCACTTTCGATCCACATGGTCATAAGCTTTCTCAAAATCCACTTTGAACTATTCCCTCTCTCTTTTTCGCTACATATTCCTCGACCGTATCCTTAGCTATCATAATGAGGTCTAATGTTTGTCTCCCCTTCACAAAAGCTCTTTGGGAAGGTGCAATAGTGTCACATTACACTTCCCTCAATCTAAGTGACAACTTTGGCCAATATCTTATAAAAAATAGAGAACAAATTACTTGGTCTGAAGTCCCTCGCATTCACTGAAATTAACTTCTTTGGTACAAGACAAATACAAGTCTCATTCACACATGCATTCACAACCCTTTCCCATTTGAAACATTCCAACAATCCTTGTACATCGCTAACGTGAAAGCGTCGGGAAGAGGGGACTTGTCTCCACAACACGTAAAAACACTGCTTTAAGCCTTCCAACTCCACCCATCTCACCCTGACTAGAGTATAAATTTTCAAAAAATAACAAAATCTCACCATCAATTTCCTCCTCACCCACAATTAGCTCACCATGCTCCTTTTAAAGTTCGATTATCAACTTATTGTTCTTTTCTCACTTACTACTCTATGAAAAGAGTTTGGAATTATTATCCTATTCTTTAATTCATGTTGTTTCTAATTTTTGGTGTCATGGCCTTTATTCTTTTAGGACAACTTTTTCAAATTCATTTAAGCTCACATTTTACCTCACACATTGTTCCTAACATTTGGCCATTTCGCTCTTTCATATCAATCTCCTCTATTTTTTGCAAAATTGTATTTTTACAAGTGTAACATCCCCAAAAGATTCTTTATTCCATTTTTTTAGATTGTCTTTCATTACTTTTAGTTTTTTACTTTAGTTTATTCCACTTTTTTCATGAATTTGAAACCTTCCTACCAATGTTTTAAAAAGCGCGCTATTGCGAACGCAATAGCGCGCTATTGCCTTTTGCGATTGAAAAACGCCACGCTATTGGCACTGCTAAATAAGATGCTCCTTTTGCGTGCGCTATTGGGCGCGAAAGTGCGCTATTTTGCGCTAAAGTGCGCTATTTTGCGCGAAAGTGCGCAATTGGAGCGCAATTGGAGCTTTGGAAAAAAAAAAGAAAACGCTGCCATTTTGAAAAAAAGGGAAATGCAAGAGGTGTTTAGCCCAACCCTTAACCCTTCAAAAAACTTACGGGCTGTTAAACTTATGGGTTGTTAACACTTTTTTTTTTATTTCTCACTATACTTTTTTTTCAGTTAACTTTTTTTGTTTGGGAGCTTTAAAAACTTACTTTTTTGTAACTTTTTTTCAATAACTCACTTTTTTTATTCATATTTTAGCAACTTTTTTTCAAATCTCAAATAATGTAATTTTTTTAATAAATTCAGTAGAAAATGTATATTTTTTATAAATTTCAGTGTAAAATGTTTTCTATTTTTTATTTTTCAGATTAAAAAATGGCACACAAAAAAGATTATGGATGGAAGCATGCATATGAAAAAGATTATCAGTTTAAAATGCTACTTATTTATAAAATTTCAGCTTAAAATGTTATTTGTTTTATAATTTTGATTTTAAACTGTAATTTGTCTTTATAATTTCAGTTAGAATGTTAATATTTTATAATTTTCAGTTTAAAATGTTAATCTTTTGTAATTTTCAGTTTTAATGATACTTGTTTACAAAAGTGGAGCTTAAAATGTTTTTTTTAAATAATTTTCAGCCCAAATAGTTATTTGTTCTATAATTTTCAAATTAAAGTGTTAATTATTTTACAAATATCAATTTAAAATGTTATTTTATATGTTTTTCTAATAAAAAAACTGAAATGCACGGATTGCTTGCGCGATGCGCGACGCGATTTGCGCGATGCGATCCCGGAGCCAAAACGCGACACCTTGCGCGACCGCGATTAAAAACATTGCTTCCTACCCCCGGAATTGGCCTCGTACCAACTTTATATTTTTCTTAAAATCATTATGTCCCACCACATAGTTTCAAATATCACTCTATTACCGACTTCTTGCCTCACCTCCAGGTACCTCATCTCCCATTCCAATGAAAACAAAAACCTGTTAGTCTTGAACACGCCACCTACTTCCTCAAGTTTGACCATGCAAACTCGTGTCTCTTAACCCTGACTAACATTCAAAAGCATCAAAGTCCATACAATGAGTAACACGGCCCAGTAACACGACCCACACTCGATTTCTTGGAAATCAATCTAACCACATTAAAATCGATCCCTGCACACCAATTCGGCTGGCATAAGCAAATCAGCCCTGCCAAGTCCTACCAAAATTCCCTTATCTCACTCGATCTACAAGGTCCATACAACACCGAGATCACTCGCCTTTTGGTGGTACTATACTAACTGAGACTGAAAGTCCACTAAGAGACACTCACTAACCTTAATGGATCTAGTGTACAACAATATTGGAATACCTCCCAACCTACCCGACATTGTTAAGAACACACAACATTTGAACCTAGCACCCCACAAACACAACCAATTTTTTGTCAATTATTTCTTTTTTAGTATCTTGAATAATCAGATTGGGTTTTTCTTTCAACAAAATATCTTTAATTAATTTCGTCGTATTCCTAGAGCACACCCCGTAACATTCAAATTATCTTCATTTATCATTATAAATTTTTCCCCTTGACAGACCACCTACCACTTCGTTTTTCCTAGTTAATTCCGGATACCAAGTTTTTCAGTTCTCTACCTTTAGCATTCTTAGTTACCCTCCCGCCATATCCAGCGAACAATGTGGAACAGAACCTAAGAAAAACGATGTGACTGGATAAGCTTTTGGTAAATGATATGGTCCCGCTAGGATTCTTTGCCAATTTGTTATAAGATAACTTATTTGGTAACAATCTGATTGGGCCATCACTTGTTCACCCCTCAGACCCGAATCGACCTCCATAAGTTTTAAAATTCCCCAATTCCATCAAATAAGTTAAACTCTTTAAAATATTCGCCATTTGTAGTTTCATCTGTTTCTTCTTCAAAACAGGCCTTCGATGCCCTATCTGAATTTTTTATATCATCAAGGTCATCATACGATTAAAGAGAAAATCTTAAAAAGTTTATTTTCCACATTTTAAATTGAATTTACGATATCATTTTTATCCTCATAAAATTTCCCAATTGATTTCTCTTCATTGTATTATTTTAAAAGGTGCCCCTGTTCTTTGTCCTTTTATTGAAACCTTAGATCCAGACCCATCATCCTCGCTTTATTCTTCCAGATCATCATTTAATTCGGGGCGAAGATATATGTTTTTTGCACGTTTATTTCTCCTCAAATCAACCTGCTCCCTTTCTTCTACACCGAAGAAGTTCGATCCTCTTCTAAACCATTCTTTCAAGTAATTCATTTGGCACCCGTGCTCATCTGTTCTTTCCCTTTCTATAAACCTCAATCTCCACTACATCTTGTTCAGCTGCAATCCTTGCGAAAACTCCATCAAATAGGTGGGCCTTTCTACTCGGACCAACTAGAGGAAAGAAAAAGGTCCTATTGGTGGGACAGACTCATTGATTAAGATATAAAAGTACGTAAACCAATATGAGTCAATATTAACAAAATTTGAATTCTTTAAGGAGAGTCGCTTGGAGATTCATACGAGGAGACCTATACAGCCTAATGAATTTCATAAGTACACTTAAATTTCTCTTCGAAGCCCTAAAACTGTCACTTACTACCAACGTTAGCAATAGATCTCCCAACTGTGCAGCCAACTTTGACAGTTGTGAGCTGCATTTACCACGATATTCAAAAGGTACTACTGACTTTTTCCCTTCCCAAGCTAGCTTCTCCGCTTTGTTCACACAAGGATAATCATACTTCGTAAATAAAAAACATAAGGTTCATTTCATCCCTATTTGTTCTATTATTACTAAAATCACACTCAGATACTCCATATACTAAATTTTAGTCATACTTATTTTGCAGCCTCTTACATTCTAGGTTTTCTCGCCACATTTCCAATCTAGCATATTATTATTTTAGAAAATTTCATTTCAATCCACTCATACTAGAGCAAAAAGATGACAGAGTTAGAACCTCAATATAGGCCTGCAATACTTGGAAATTCACTACTATCTTCTACAATTGTTCATAATATAGTCACAACCCCATCATACATATCTTTGATCACATCAATATATCTACAGTTCACTTCTTTTATATTTAAAGCTAAGGAGGGGCATATCATACACCTCTCCAAATATATGAAAACATATGATGGTCATTCTTACTCTCTATACCTCTCTTGTTGATCTTTTCAATAAACAGATAACTTCCATAAACCCAAACTTCTCAATAAACAAATAGTGTTTAACTTTTGTCTCAATCTATGTTCAATCACTCATCTAAGGAGAATTCAAAGTTAATTCTTCTATAGCATTATATGTATTTTGAAATTGCAATAAACAAAGGGCCCACTATTAGTAGATGTAGAATTGTCACATGTGGCCTTTGAGGTTCTAAACCTAGAAAATAGCATTAGCAACATTATGGGAAGCTGAGTTGTAATACAAACAAGTCTCACATTTGTATATAACTAACCCAATATGTTTGGATTGTTGGTGGTTGTGTCCACTCTGCACAGCCATATGGCCGATGAGGGAGGTGGTAGGAGGATTACTTTATTTGTACTAAAAAAAAAAATAGATGCAGTGAAAAGAGTTCATAAACAAATAAGGTTGACAAATATCAAATGATTTCACCTAAGACTGAGATAACTTCAAAAATTAAAATAGCAGTTATTCCAATGATAAACCACGATACATATAAAAGAACAAAACGTCTTTTTAAGCAAAATTGGAGCAACCTATCAAAACACTACAAAAATTCCACATAAGAATGTTATAAACAGAGGAGTATTGGAAAAGAGAAAGGGAAAATGGAGACTTTGTTACCAATTGCGAAGCCATATTTAAGAATCCTTTTGCCAGAGGCACAATGCAAAACCTTCAACAAAGAAAAATCAAAATTGTCAAAATTATAACCTAGAATTCATTTATAAAATTTATCGGAAGCCCCTCAGGTGAGGGGCGTTTCAACACTTCTAAGTGTTTAATGTATAACCGTTTCATAGTTTTTTAGGCTTTAACCCAATCTCAAAAGTTTTATTATGAACCCATCCCATGTATTTTTTTAAATGTACGAGTCTCATAACCCCCCCCCCCCCCCCCAACCCACCCACCCACACACACATTTCCTTAGAAAATGATACTCATCCTATATTTGTTACAACAAGACCAACAACTTAAATAATGAAAACTTATGATCTGCTACAAATGAACCTTTACAAATGTGTAACTAAATATATGTGCGCCCCTGTTTTTAATAGTTAAATTTCATAATATAACACACTCTGATGAGAATTAGGGTTTATTTTAGTATTTTCTTGCATTTTCTTGTAATTTTTCTTTATTTTTAGTGTTTAATTAGTTTCCAAGTATGTTTGGGACTAATATGTTATCTTTAGATATTAGTTACCTTTTTTAGTCTTTTTGGGTATTAGCTTGATTAGCAAGCTAACTCTTCCTATAAATAAATCCCTTGACCCTTATTTGTATTTAACCTTGAATATTGAGAATAGCGAAGAGAGAGAGAAAGAAACACATTTCATTTCTTTAGTTGTTGTTGTTGTTGTTGTTGTTGTTGTTGTGTAGTGTAGATGTTGTGTAGTTAGTTGTTGTGTAGATAACTTCTTTTTACGCTTCCACACCCAAATTCACATCAAATTGGTATCAGAGCATGGTTTGCACTTGGATCAACCATGATTAGAAAAGATTGGGACTCCCATTGGAGTCATTCAAATGATGTTAAGAAAAGCCCTAATTTTTCGACGCATTTTTCACCGGAGAAGACAACCAGGATAGCCAACAAGCAGAGCCCCTTACCACTAACCACCTCTGAGGCTTCTCCCGTCGGCCGGACCACCCCCAACTCATCAAACTTACCGCCAGCAATCAGGGACCTGCCATCCGCCATCGGAGCTGCAGGCATGATCTCAGCAGGAGGTCCACCCCACCATTCCACTACCGACCCATCATCAATCTGCCCTGCCCTAATCTCTCTTCTGGTCCATCTAGAGTGATACTCGTCCATTCCGACACAGAAGTTCAACCCGGAACTCAAGAACTTCACCGGGATTTCAAGAACCAACCCCGATCAAGTCAAGAACCACCGGAATTTCAAGAAAGCGTTTCCCACAATCAAGATTCATTGTCCTCTCTTTCCAAACAATCCAAGATCCATCCTAATACCGACCCTAACCAATTTCAACAAAAAATTTTTTATTCCAAACCCTATTTACCCCATTTTCAAGAATCCCAAAAGCCCACTCCATCTCAAAACCCTAATCAAATTTTCCCACCGCTCGGACCTATTCAACACGCTAATTCACTACCTAATTTCTGAAACAATTCAGCCCTTGTTTTTTTCTAAAAATTACAATTCAGTCCCAAATCTATCAAGACCCTATGATTTCATCCCTCCCCCACCCGAAGAATACCTTTCTTCCAAATTATCGTCGGATGGTACCAAATACGTGCTCGATTTGAATGCATGTGCCGATTTCGACAAGATTAGTTGTGCCATCATCAAGAAACTCCAAAGTTTTCAAGCTTCTTGGGCTGAGACGGATTCATATCTCTCTCGACAACTTCACACATTCGCGTATAGTGCTTACTCTATCGGGGAATATGAGATGTACCGTCAACACCTAAATAGTTGTCGAGCCGAGTATTCTGAGATGGAGATGGCACGTGAACAATAGGTACATGCACGAGCAAGATATTTGGTCCCATATTTGGAGTACTTGTCCACCGGTGTACATCCTCCTAGATCCAATGTCATTCCCGCGCACACTGATGATACTATCTCTTCGGATATGCTTCACGAGGATGTCTCCAAGGTTGTTGAGACCCCGACTATGCTTGATAGTGACTCCGTGTTCCTTCCTTGTGATTTTTTTCCCATATTCGAGGAGGATGGATCACTCGTACTCGATATAGGGATTTGGAGGCATTTGAGATTATGGACTCATTCCTATCTTTGGGGTAGAAGATGATGGGTACATTCTATGTGATTTTTTCGATTTATTCGTTGAAGACGGTTGGGAGACTCGCACTCATTATCGCAAGGTGACAATATTTGATTTGATGGATTTTTTTTCCCATTTTTTATCACGATGATGAGCTTTGTGATGATGGTTCGGTGGTTGTTTCCTTTGAGGAGTATATGTTGCATGAGGAGATCACGATTGGTGTGGAATTTGTGGATCCTTTTTGGGTTCCTTATGAGGAGTGCTCTACGCCTTTTTTACATGATTTGATGCTAAGGAGGCTCATCACGGGTAACTTGGATGAAATTTGGCATCAACGGCCTTCTCCGCGTCGATCTTGTGTTGGCTCTTCATATGGACGGATTAGAGGCCGACTTCCTATTCCTCGGCCATGGCGTAAATCTGTGGTTTCTCTTCAAGGCTATTTTGCGAGTCATTCAGCGGGACGCTTTAAAGGACGACTTCCCTTTCAAGTAGGGGAGCCCCCGGATGTTGCCCTCACACACATTTTTGTAGCTCGGGACGAGCTCCCTCAGGTAGGGGAGAATTAGGATTTATTTTAATATTTTCTTGCATTTTCTTGTAATTTTCCTTTATTTTTAATGTCTAATTAGTTTTCAAGTATGTTTGGGACTAATATGCCATTTTTAGATATTAGTTACTTTTTTTAGTATTTTTGAGTATTAGCTTGATTAGCAAGCTAGCTCTTCCTATAAATAGGCCCCTTGGCACTCATTTGTACTTAACCTTGAATATTGAGAAGAGAGAAGAGAGAGAGAAAGAAACCCATTTCATTTCTTTAGTTGTTGTTGTTGTTGTGTGGTGTAGATGTTGTGTAATTAGTTGTTGTGTAGATAACTTCTTCTTTTTACACTTCCGCATCCAAATTCACATCACTCTCATTCTGTAATATAAAACTACTACATTGTTCTATTTGACAATTTGTGTGACAATAAAATAGTAACATAGCAGTGTTACAGTGTAATATGATGACCTTGTTATCTTAGAAGATAACAAGGTCATCACATTACACTGTAATGTTACTGCTATGTTACTATTATATTGTCACACAAATTGCCAAATATAACTACGTAATAGTTTTATATTATAGAGTAAGAGTGTTGTGTTATGATATTACAAGGTCCTCTAATTTTTTTTTCTAATGGGATCGGAACCTAAGCACATTCAAACTTTTAAGAGATTTTTACCAATTGCTCCCGTTACTAAGTATGTAGTCAAATAGGTCTTATGATTTTGTTTTCTCCGTTTGGTCCCATTCGAAAATATCTTCACCAAAAGGTCTAATCATAAAACATATACGGAGTAGTAAATAACTTGTTCAAAACAGATAGTAATTTTTTTTTTTTTAACTTTAATAAATTACTAATTTTTGTATTTAGATTTTAATACAAATTAATAAGTAGCGAAATTTTCACATTTAGTGACGAAACTGTATTAAAGTCTAATAAACTTATTAGTTTGTATTAAAGTCTAAAATCGATAATTAGTAATGTATTAAAGTAAAAAAAAATTACTATTTGTGCAAACTAATAGTAAATATTAAACGCAATAATATTTATTGAAAAAACGATATGTGCAAACTAATAGTAATTATTAAATGCAATAATATTTACTGAATAATGATATGAGTCCCAAAAATATCCCAAATAATGTGGCATTACAATAAATATTGTACACTACCATCAGTGTTCTAAAAGGCCCGCCTAGGCTAAAGGCTTGGGAGAAACGCCTCGTCTTAAGCCTTTTACGCCTTATTCTTGGTAAAAGGCTTAAGGCGCACTTTTTAAAAAAAATAAAAACGCTTTAGTGAAACAATATCGCCTTTTAAAGGCTTTTTTTTTTAAACGGATCAATATCTCATTCAAAACAATCAAAGGACAAATGGTCTCCCAAACCTCTCTGCCTCTCGTCCAAAAAAACGAGTGTTTTTTTTTTTCTTTTTTTCTTAGTATTTAAAAAAAATAGTATTTTAGTTTGCATACATTCATACATATTCTTAGGTATATACCATTTTTCTATTTTTATTAGTCTTGTTATAGTTAAAATATATTAAAAAAGGCATAAACGCCTCTTAACGCCTAAGGCCCGCCAAGGGTTCTAAGGCTTAAGGCTTGGCCTCGACGCCTCGGTCACGCCCAGCGTTTTTAAGAACCTTGACTACAATATAATAATGATGCAGAGTACAATACTTTATTGCTATGCCAACTTGTTTGGTGGATAATTTAGGGGATTTTTTCGGTACTCGTAGCATTACTCATATTTATTAGGGTAAATTACACCAAACCTCTGAAGTATAGTGATTTTGTAGATAACCACCCTAATCTAAAAATTCGATAAAGAGCCCCCGAACTATTGAATTTTGACATCTAGCACATTTTCATTGAAAATGAGTTGATAAAAACATGATTTTATGCATAAAATTTCTGGGTGTAAAAATTCAATAATTTGGGGTTCTTTGTCGAGTTTTTTTTATTAGAGTGGCTATCTGCAAAATCGATACAGTTCAAGGGAGTTTGGTGTAATTTACCCTATTTATTACCTTTATTAATAGACCTGTTGGGGAAATTTTCTTTAATTGGATCCAATTAGGAAATGTCTAATATAAACAATACTTATATCATTTTGAAATGCTTTGTTTGATAACTAAACAAATGCAATTAAAATTGGAACTGGAAATATGTAATTAGCATTCTAACCCAATTGAAGCCAGTAAAAAATAGACAGTGGGTTTAGGTTATTTTTCTTTAAATAAAGGCAAAAAGAATCAGAACATAGAAAATAATGAAAAAGAAATGAAGAAAGAAGAAGGCATACATTCCCCGGCCACCGGCTAGGGCTTCTTCTGAAGGATCTTTCCATTCATCAAACCTGCCCATCAAATATCAATTTATATTATGATATATATATATACACACATGTATACATACAAACATATGTATATATATATATATAGAGAGAGAGAGAGAGAATACACTAAACCGTAGCGTCTGTCGAATAATAAACGTTTGGAAGGGCGTGTTGAGTTTACACTACAAATTTTGGAGCTCGACTCCATAGTTATCCTCTCTGCTCTGGTTATGGTTAACTCAAGCGAACAAGGTGTATCTGGTAAAAAAAAAACAAAAAAGAATAAAGATAGAGATATTACCATTAAGTATCTATTAAATGGACTAATCTTTGGTATTAGTCAATTTAGTCCATCAACTATCTTTCGTTTGATTGTTCTAAAATTATAAATTGACTAATATATAAATTAGTTTATTTATAAATTAAATTATTAATTATATTTAATTTTATTAATGAAATAATTTATTACGTGCTCCATTTAATGCATTTCCCTATCTCTTATTTCAAAAAGGAAAATTTGTTAATATAGAAAAAATGTCAAATTTCATGTTTATCCTCATTTAACACCTTTATTAGTCCACCGACTTATTTTTCCCTATTCCACTCCATTTTGGTGTCAAAGTCATCAACACACCATCTCTTAGGCCATCAACAATGGGGGAGTTAAACTTAGTGTGGATCATTTACATTGTATAAAATTGAGTCACAATGGGTAGGAAATCCCATAAATTGGGTAGATGATCTGTTATTCGTCCTTTAGGTTTGAGGGAGGGATAGGAGATTTTATAGGAAGGGGCATACATGTAACAGTTACATGTCCAGGTTCTAGACGTGGTCGTTCGTTTCAACACTAGTAATACCCGTTGCAAACCAGAAATGCCCATTAAAACATGGCTATATTATTTCATCTTTATAAATATTTTATTTTTCACCCCTAACTAATTCACAATAATTTTGTCCCTTCTCCCTTTTCTCCCATTTTAAGTTTGTACAAGATAAGCAAATTCATATATGACTTATCCCTCTCAAACTATAAGACTGTCCAATTTAAGTGAAGTTGATGAAATAGCATTGTGTCAAGCCTATTGTAAATTTTCCATATATGAAAAAATGGAAACAAACCAAAGAGGGGGAACGATGTGGGAAAACATACAATGTAAGTTCAACAGCACCGATGGTGTGTTATATCATCGATCAATAAAAGTCCTGCAAAGCAAGTTGCAAGCTATTAATTGTGACTGTATGTTGTACGTTGCTAAGATGACTAGTGCATTTGGAGCGATAAGAGGGAGTGGAACATCATGCACTGACTGGGTATGCCTAAACCATAACATTATGAAGTTATTAATAGATAAATTTTAATTTAGTACGACTTTTTTTTACACTAGTATAGATACCGCGTGATGCGCGGATGTTTTATAAAAAAAAACATACATAAAATTTATTTAAAATAGTTTTAATAATATAAATAGATAATAATTGATAACATTGTAAATATGTTGTGCTTAATATTTTATGGTGAATATTCAGTTAGTTGGTACCTAGTTACTTAAGCAACACTGACAACAAATTATCGTTTATAATCTTAGATTCCTAAAAGTTAAAAATAAAGATGTAAAAGGAGTTTCATCAATAAATAACAGATTTAGACGTATACATATGAATAACCTAAAATAAACCAACAATTATGGAAACATAATGAAATTTTTAGAGCTATTTATTATGAAAAAAATTACTTGAGCGAGGGGAAGGGATAGGATTGATTATCGCAAAAAAATAAATAATCTTTGATTCCACAAAGATCAAAGGAATTGATCTTAAAAAACTTAACAACAGATAAATATAAAAAAGTAGGGAATTAAAATAAAGTATTTACCTGAAAGATGAGAAGTAAATGGATAAATATCAAGACTGAGTAGATAGATTACAAATAGATAGAGAATGGTTCTCACAAAAAAAAAAAGTTAAAAAGTGGAGATTATAGAACTCAAATGTGAAATTGTAACACAAAATATTATACTAATGGGAATATATATAAATGTTGTGACTCATGTATAGATTGCAACCCTAATGAAGTTGACTTTGCATGAATCAAACCTACATGGATGTTGTTTAGCATCACTTTAAAGGACTCATAAAAATCTATATGTATCCCACTACATACGCCTATTATTTTATACTATAAAATTATAGAAAGAATTTGAAGGGTCTAAAAATGGAATATGAGTTAGAATAGATATATAGAGTCTTTGTACAAATAGAAAATTATAAATAGTTTTTTTTCATTTTGAAGGAAAATATACAAAAAATCTTAAATATTGCAACCAAATTGTGCAAAGATGAGATTCCACGTTAACTACCTTGCTAGAATTGAGCATTAAAGCCTCATTATTAACCTCTCATACTACCGTATTAGAGGTGTAATAAAGATTCTATGTTATTAATGTATTTTGTATGTTCTAAATTTTTTTTAACAGGTTCAGCATGCTCTCGATGACTTTAAAAATGAGATTAGGCGTAAATTTGTGTATGATTATTGTTATGACATTTTAAAGGATATCCAAAAATTTAATTTAGCAAATACTTCCACTCAGTTCATAGATTAAGATTCAAGCCAATCAACACGTGGAGAAGACATTGATTTAAAATGAGGACTTTGAAACAATCCATACCCCATTGGAACGACCGTCAGGGTGTAAGGTTAAAAAATAAAGAACTAAATGCAAGGCGATTTCAGGCAGTCTACAAGCTAACATCATACTAATTGAGAATTCAAATTGTTTTACTGAATCATACAAAGAATTTTTTGTAGCAGCACAACATAGCCAAGAAGAGCTCAATACGAAGTTGGATGAGTTAATTGTGCTAAGAAAACTGGAAATTCGATCCCAACTTACCAGGGATGAGAATGCAATCACTTTCATGGATACCTTTCATTTCTCTCCAATTCAATTACAGCTTCATGAAATGCAAACAAATCAGATACTTGTGCGTAGACTTGCAGAATGTCAGCAAAATCCACCATCTAAAGGCAATTAATTATTATTTTTGTTTAGTTAGTTATGTTTGGTTAATTTTTATTGTTGTATTAATTTATTGTAATTTTTTTTATTACGGTTAATAAAAAAATTTATTTGAAGTCTAAGCAATATTTATAATAATAATAATAATACGAAACTGAATTACAATATAATTTATATCCATACATAGATTTGCAATAATAATATAATAGAAGAATGATAATGTAATATAGGTTATTGGGCTACTCGTCATCCTTTACTTGATTGTGTTTATCCTTGTTGTACATCTTTGCCTCACGCATTTTGTACTGGTATGCATTAGCGATAGTGTCCCGACTGATTAGTGGCATTGGGGTTGTAGGATCAAACTCAATACGCCAATTAGGATCCCGTCATTTATCCTCTAGTATCATGTTATGCAATATTATACATGCTTTCATAATTAACTTCAACTCATTGTGTTGCCAGAACCTCACCGGGTTCTTAATGAAATGGAACGTTTGTATTCTAAATGCGCGCTTAATATCTTTGCGTGCTCCTTCTTGAAATTTGCCAAACACACTTTGTTTCTAAGTTATTGGTCGTTGGAAACTCTTAACAATGGTTGTTAATGGTGGATATATACCATCGGTTATGTAATACCCCATGTCATAATTGTTCTCATTTATTTCATATTCGATTGGAGATGTGTTGTCTTTCAGTAATTCGTCAAATATTGTTGATTTAGCCAACACATTGAAGTCATTACATGCACCAAACAAACCAAAGAAAGAATGTCAAATCCATATACCATATGAAGCTACTACCTTAAGGATTATAGTTACACCTCATGCATGACCACTATAATGTCCCTTTAAAGTGTGTGGAGATAATTGTGCCACTACAAATGCATGCAGTCAATGTTTCCTATCATTCCAGGAAATACCAAGGTTCTAAAAAATGCGGGGAGTGATCGAGGCGTGGAGACCAAGCCTTAAGCCTTAGAAGCCTAGGCAGGCCTTGGCGTAAAAAGGCGTCAAAAGGCGTTTAGGCCTTCTTAATATATTTTAATA
This sequence comes from Sambucus nigra, assembly GCA_949130495.1. Classification (NCBI taxonomy): domain Eukaryota; kingdom Viridiplantae; phylum Streptophyta; class Magnoliopsida; order Dipsacales; family Adoxaceae; genus Sambucus; species Sambucus nigra. The sequence continues at coordinate 1,565,450 of CASBWL010000028.1, forward strand.
TTTTTTAACCATATCAAGGCTATTAAAAAACTAAAATTGTACATATCATAAAAATATGTCTCAATATTTGCAAATTAAAATACTATTTGATTATTTTGGATGAGATAATGGTCTGGTTTGTAAAAAAATTCTTTAAAAGGCGACATCGTTTCACTAAAAGCATTGTTGTTTTTAGAAAAAAGTGCGCCTTAAGGGTTTTACCAAGAATAAGGCGTGAAAAGCTTAAGGTGGGGCTTTTCTCCCAAGCCTCAAGCCTAGGCGTGCCTAGGCGAGTTTTTTAGAACAGTGGGAAATAATCTTTTCGCGTTCTCTGCCTGCAACTGTACAACATCTTTTGCGACAGGTGACCGATAATATTCTCTTCGAAAGCACCGCACAATTGCGTAGGCAGACCTCTTCACGGACTTAATGGCAGTTATTTAACCAATGCCTATATATTCATCCATCATGTCAGCAGCATAACAGTAGGCTAATATGCGCATTCCAACACAACATTTTTGGAGACAAATGAACCCCTTTCGGCCTAGGGCATCGCTTTTTTTAACAAAGTAATCATCCTTTTGTTTAACGGCTTCCATTATTCGCATAAACAATGGGCGTCGCATTTTGAATCGAAGACGGAATTGTTCTGGAGTATACACCGCATTTTCAACAAAGTAATCTGCCCATATAAGGTTGTGAGTAGCCTCCCTATCCTGATGTATAACTCTTCTTTTTGAAATTTCTCTAGAATTATTTAATTTTTTCAATATGGAAATATTTCTTTGGTATTACATATATGCAGAAGCACCTTTTACATGTGCATGTACACGTTGTTTGGTCGATGAAGCTGCAGCCAATAAATATTCGTCTAGCGGATCTTTTGGCATTTTTCAAGAATTTAAGAGTTAAATAATTTTCGTATTGTTGGGTGGTTTTACAATTAACTTGTTGATTTATGAGGGTTTTGCAGAAATGCATGCATAGCGTTGCCAATTTATAGTTTACGTAGAATGGGTTTGCCATTAGTGAAAATATTTCCCATCTGGACAATTATGAAATGACATTTGCCAGATGTGGAAATGTTTTCCGTCTGTATAATTATGAAATGACATTTGCTAGAAGTGGAAATGTTATACAATTATGAAATGACATTTGACAGACATGGAAATGTTTTCCGTTTGGAGATAAAATAACATTTTTCAGACATGGAAATGTTTGTCGTCTGTACAATTATGAAATGACATTTGCAAAAAGTGAAAATGTTTCCCATCTGCATAATGTTAAATTTTGTGGGAATGCGATCTATAAATAAAGGTTTCTGATATCCTTATATGCAAACCCATTACCAATAGTCTTTATTTTAAACTTCACACAATGAATCACCTACAATGGTCAACAGTCAAGGATTATTATTTCCCCACCTAATTGACAGATAGATACTATGCCAAGGAAATCGAATTGGCTACCCCTACTGGAATACATACCATATGCAGGGGGTGGAAGAACAACACAATATTGGGTTCCCGTTTCCATTATCTAACAAACTTTCAACAGTGTTCGCACGTGTTAAATTCTACATTAGTCCTTTACCATTTGGCAGCAACAACCGACAGATGTAGGTGGAATGAGTCGAGCTTCAAACTCATTGTGTGTAATGACTAAGTGTGTAAAACGTTATGTGAATAAGTACCACGGTGCAAGGATATTCGTGGAGAGACTTTATATTTATTTAATGAATTTAGGAGAGCCTTTCCCAAGCATCTTTCTTATAAATGACCAATATATAGGTTTCTTTATCCCACCCACAACGACCAACGCTTATAGCTTTCTCGTACAAGTCAAACTTCAATTTTTATATGAACCAATGTGCACAAATCTCGTTTATTGTAGTCCTCTACTAGCATTAGGTGGTGTCATTCATTTTCGCTCAACGGTTGGGAAAGTACTCGACGATACTCAATAGTGTGGACTGAAACATCAATCGGAGTTGGTTATAAAGTTAAGTAGCTAGAAGTCTTCATTTATTAGCCATGGTCATGAATCCATTTGGTAAAAGTAGTAAATGAATGAGTTACCATTTATGTCATATTTATAATATTTTCCTTCAGCAGTTTTTTTCATTTGATGTGAGGCAGAAGTAGAAATGTTTCATGTTTGCACCTTATTTTATTTGACGTGAGGCAGAAGTGGAAATATTTCCCATCTGCACCTTATTTAATTTGACATGGTATACAAGAGGAAATGTTTCCCTTCTCCACTTCAATAGCATATGTATATAAATACCCCCTTCAAGTCTTATTTAGATGAATAAAACTATGTCTTATCCCATATATGGACATAATTATTTTTACCAAGACCCCTGTTGTGTGGTTTGGTATGGGAGGAAACGACTTTTTAATAATAAGCCAATCGACACGTCGAATAGGTTTGAACACCTGCTGATGTGAGACCAAGAAATACGACGAACGATGCGATCTTAAGGTCTTGTGTAAATATCATAAGATACCCGTACCAATAGGGCGTGCTATCAAATTTTTCATTATATCTCCCCACACTAACGATGATGACGTAATTGATTTATTAGATGAAAAGATTTGACAAATGGAAAAGACACTACAAAGATACCATGATGCCCAATTAGCTAAAAGCGAATAAAAAATGTTAGGGAAAAGTTGTTGGAAATATATTACAACAAGACCTTACAATCTAATTGTGAATTATCTGACTCTACGTATTTTAAACATGATATATTTAATTACAAGGATCCGAAAGTTGATGAGGACGACTACGAACCAATTGTTGAGAATTAAAATGCATTATATAATGACCATTGTGAGAATAAATCATACATCCCCCAAGTTTGGTTTATAACGAAAAAGCAATATGTTGTACATCACACATTACTGAGTTTCGTTTCATACGCCAATATTATTAGGTTGAAAATTTTAAATTGTACTTTGCTATACGTAATGTGTTTTTTGTTATGTAATAGTGTTAATCGTGTGACACCTCGCCTAATTAGCCCCGGGTGATCGGTCCTAAATTAAGTTAGAACAGGTTTCTCAGTTGGATCGTTCTTAGCATCACTGTCGCCTTTTTAATTACTAACCACCTAAGTGAGAAAATTAGACTGGTGCCAAGTTTTATCTTTCATTAACTTAAATGAAACTCATGCGGAAATTAAAATAACACAATAATCACAATTAACTAAAACAACCATACACAGGTTATTATCTGACCGAATAAACCATCGGCCCAAACTCCAATAAAGATAAAATAAAGACAAGTAATCAATCTCAACAAGTCTGACAAAAACTAAATGAACTGTGAGCGACATGCTCGAAATAATTGATAAAAGTCTCTATACTAGAATGAAAGAGTGAGGCGTCTATCAAAACTCCCGCAACGTCCACATATGCTGCAGCAACGGATTCCTGAAATAGAGTCAAGCTTGGCGTCCCTGTGGCTGGACACCTAAAAGGTTTTTAAAAAAAAATTACAGCAAGGGTTAGTACCCAAAAACATTTGAAAAATATTTAGCAAATAATTAACTTGCAGTAATGAATAAATATGCATGCTCTCCATATTTTAGTTAGTGTCGCACTCCCTTGAGGACATCCTCACCCCTCCTCTAATGTGCACTACTAACGCCTTAGTTAAATTCACTTAATTCTTCATCTTACGACTAGATAAATTATAAAACCCCTGCACTCACCCTACTCTAACCGAGTATGCCTTAGTTGTGATTTTTAAGTTATTATCATCATCAACTTAATTAAATCATTTCCCTCTTTAATTTCATATAACTTTCACATCTGTTATACATATAATTCAACTCATGCTTTGTATTAATTCGCCTGTATATAATTATTTACCTAATTATATACTCAATCATATTACAGTATTCACAAACATACTGGTATAACATTTAATAATAGTATTTTCCCCGAGTCAAGTCTCACCGGGTATAAATCCTCTAAAGTGCTATCCCACTAGGTATGATCACATAGCCTAGTTACCCCCAAGTCAGAACCGCTCACTAACTTGGTTAATACATAAATGTTGGAGGCGGTCATATTCCTTCCCTGAAAGTGAGATGTCCCTCACCCATATATCGGACGCTATGACCTGGGATTATACTCGCCCTACTCCTCAAGCTAGGGGATTCATCCACTACGCGCCTCCCCCTATAGCACTAGAGCATATAATAATAATAATAATAATAATAATAATAATAATAATAATAATAATAATAATAATAATAATAATATTTATCCACTGATATTAATGCACACACCATATATATACTATCACACACTGTATATATATATATATATATATATATATATATATATATATATATATATATATATATATATATATATATAAATATAAAATATCCCGGCTACACCGTGCACTAAGTCCGTGACACAAGCCCATTCCACTTTATTTTTGAGTTTATGGCCCAACTCTAATTATGAATTAATTTGCACATTAATTTCTTTTGGTATTGCCCCAACCAATATATTCGGACTTACTCTCGTGGCCCGAAATAACATCACCCAAGTCTAAATCCCCGACTCTAAATTATTTAGTCTTCCCTAAATAAAATTTCCATTTCGGTATCGCTCAATCGTTATCCCCGAATTTGTTTTCTACATCCATATTTAATCATTTCGAAAAAAACTTTTCAAAATTTAAACTTAGTGTGTCACACCTAATTTCCTCCAAATCCCCATAAATTTTAATTATGATGTCACACCAAGCCGCCCTCAAATCCTAATTAATCTTGATTCACAATTAATTAGATTTAAACCCCTGTATTAATTACTCAACAATTAAGGCATGGAAGGATTTTTATTTATTTTCCCTATACATTAAAAACTGGGCAAACTGTCAAAATTTCCGGACCATCGATCGATCGATGGTCCACCTTCGATCGATCGATCGATCAGGTCCTCGTCTTTACCGAGTTGGCTGTTTCAGCCATGGACGCCCACCTCCAAACCCTAGCTTCTTTTACACCAAAAACTAAACCTTCTCATCGGCAATAGACATCAAAAACCTTATAGGAAACCTTCCTAAAGTCCAGAAACATCACTTAATTCCTTTTCTCTACTGTTTTCACGAGTTTGGATTTAAAATTCAATTCAGTCTTTAACCCATTTAACCATCAATTCCATATCACTAATTCGTTTCTAATTCCTCCGGTTTTACACAACTTACTAGATTACAAGCACACAACTTAGATTAAATATGCATTTCTACTCAATTTAGAAATCAGATTCATAATCTACAAAAACCCATGTTTATACCTCTGTAAATCCCAAAACGAATTTCTTTGATTATCCACATCACATGAATATGAATTGAAATACACTTTAAATACTACAGCAAGTTAACCACTTGCCTTAGGATTTGTAGAGTCTGAATTTGGAATCGTGAGTGCCCAAGGTTGAAGATGACTCTTTTTGGCTCTCCTGTGATCCCCAAATTTGCCTTTGGCTGCTGTTAGGGTTTCCTAACCCTCTAAGTCTCCTCTAAAAACAATTCAGTCGTTACCTTGTTACATTTAATTGTTTAATTAACCTTAATCCCATTTTTGCCTAATGGGCCAAGCCCAAGTGACCCAAATGCCCCCGTGTGGGCCCCGCTATGCCTAAAAACGTCCCGTGACCCGTTTACTATCCCCGGGTACACTTTTTCGACTATCTCGGCCCATTCGGACTCAACCGTATACTCAGAATTGGCATCCGAATTAAATTAGAAAAATCCTTATTTCACACCCAAATTAGTCTATACCGACTCCCGGCCGAAATAAGTACATGTCCAGTCATTAATACTCGAAATGACGAAAATACATTATTACTATTCACTTAGTAATTAAGTTTCCCTAAATATTAACTATTCACTTCCAGATTAATATTTAAATATAACCTGCCATAATTAATTCAATTAAAATTACAATACACAAGTAATTTTGAATTCCCGAATTAATTAAATATTAAATGCATAAAAATACGAGGTGTTACATACTCTCCCCCTTACAAAGGAATTTTGTCCCCGAAATTAGGTCGTACCTGTGGTAAAAAGCTCTGGATATTGTTCCCGCATATCCTCCTCCCACTCCCAGGTAGACTCGTCAACTTTGTGATGACCCCACTGTACTCTAACTAGTGGAACAACCTTGGATCGTAACTTTCGCTCACTACGATCCAGAATAGCCATCGGTCTCTCCTCCTATGAGATGTCTGGCTATAAATAAATTTCCTCGAGTGGAATGTGCCAGAAAGCCCTCTCGCTCCTGTGATATTTCTTCAGCGATGCTACATGGAACACGTCGTGTATCCGCTGAAGGTGCTCCGGCAATCCCAGCATGTAGGCTACTGGCCCCACCCTCTCGATAATAGGGAAAGGTCCCACGTACCTCGGTGCTAACTTACCCTTCTTGTCGAACCTCATCACCCCTTTCATAGGGGACACCCGGACCAATACCTGATCCCCAACCTCTAACTCCACATGTCTCCGTAAAGCATAAGCATAACTTTTCTGCCTATCCTGAGCTATCCGAATCCTCCCTCGGATTAGCTCTATCTTGGCAGACGTTTCCTGAACAATCTCCGGCCCTAATAGTTTGTTGTCCCCCATCTCTAACCAACAAGCGGTTGAACGATAAGGTTTCCCATATAGTGCCTCGAATGGTGCCATACCGATCGTGAATTGGTAAGAGTTGTTATACGCGAACTCTACCAAAGGAAGATATTTCTCCCAACCTCCCCCAAAGTCTAATATGCAGATTCTGAGCATATCTTCCAGCATCTGATTGATTCTCTCAGTCTGCCCGTCAGTCTGTGGGTGATAGGATGTACTCAAACGTAACTCTGCGCCCAAGGCCTCCTGAAAGCTCTGCCAAAAGTGGGCCATAAATATCTTGTCTCTATCAGACACAATATTAACCGGTACCCCGTGCAACTTAACAATCTCAGCTATGAATAGCTACGCATATCGCATCGTCTCAAAGTTTGTGCGAACCGGCAGAAAGTGGGCCACTTTGGTCAATCGATCCACAATGACCCATATGGAATCGTGACCCCTTTGTGATACAGGTAACCCTGTAATGAAGTCCCACTTCTACACGGAAATCTCCAGCGGCTGTAGCATCCCTGATGGTCTCTGGTGGTCAACTTTCACAAGCTGACACGTGGCACATTTCGAAATAAATTCTGCTATGTCTCGTTTCATTCCTGCCCACCAATACTGCCTCCTCATATCCTGGTACATCTTATTTCCATCGGGATGTAATACAAATCTCGACCCATGGGACTCTGTCATAACAGCGCGTCTCAACTCCTCATCCTCTGGCACAATTAACCTCCCATTAAGGCGTAAGCCTCCTTCCGAGCTGACCGAGTAACCCTCTGCTCCCTCAGCTAGCAACTGGCTCACCCTATCTTGGTAGATCTGGTCCTCTACCTGAGCCCTCATAACCCGCATAATGATCCCAGGTGTGATGGATAATGCTGACATGCAAGCCCTGGTTACATCATCCTCATATCGAAGCTCTTTCCACTTCGCTTTCTAGACTTCTGATATTTTCCCCGTCGATCTTCGGCTCAATGCATCTGCTACCACATTAGCCTTACCAGGATGATACTGAATATCAAATTGGTAGTCCTTCACGAATTCTAGCCATCACCTCTGCCTCATATTCAGATCCTTCTGTGTGAAGAGGTACTGAAGTGATTTGTGATCCGTGAATAACGTGAAATGTTCCCCCATAAGATAATGCCTCTATATCCTCAAAGCAAAAATGACTGCTTCTAGCTTCAGGTCGTGAGTGGGGTAATTCCTCTCGTGGGGCTTTAGCTTTCTAGACGCATAAGCTATAGCCCTTTCCTCCTGCTGAAGCACACCCCCCAAGTCCCTGTAAGGATGCGTCAGTGTAAACCCGATACTCTAATCCTCCCTTCGGCAACGTAAGTACGGGTGCAGATGTCAACTTGTCCTTTAGCTCGTCGAAAGCTAACTAACAATGATAATTCCAAGTGAAAGGTACCCCTTTTCGGGTCAGATTCGTCAAAAGGCCTGCAATCTTTGAGAATCCTTTGATGAACCGTCTGTAATAACAAGCCAATCCCAGAAAATTGCGCACCTCGGTCGGCATCATGGGCTGCCCCCACTCCCTCACCGTCGATACCTTACTTGGATCCACCGCAATACCCCGGTCTGACACCACGTGGCAAAAGAAACTGAACCTCCCATAACCAAAATCCACACTTCCTGAATCTTTTGAGACGGCTAAAATTTGGGTCTCTAAAACCCACTTTTTGAGACAGGTAAAATTAACAGTCATAAAAACTACTCTTTTAAGACCCTTTTCGTTACCCGTCTCAAAAAGTACTATTAAAAGAGACTGCAAATTAGTAACCGTCTCAAAAGATAATACTAAAAGAGACTACAAATTAGTCCCCATCTCAAAATATATACTTTATGAGACGGCTAAAACAAATTTCGGTTTCCCCCTTTTCAGATTTTACTCTCCCGCTTATTCTATCCACCTAAGAGCCTAAGGAAAAAGAAAAGAAAAGACCTGTGGTTCTTCTCCTTCTTCACCCATTCCTATCCTTCTTCTTCACCGCACACCTTCGCCGCCCTAGCCCTAGCCCTAGCTCTAGCCGTTCTAGTACCAAGTCGCTCTATCCCTAGAACTAACCCTCTCTGTCGCCTATGTCGCTGGTTAATCATATTACAATTTATTACTCAGGTATAATTTTTTTATTGACTATTTTTATCTTTTATGACATTCTTGTATGTTAAAGGGTATATGTTCTTAATTGAATTGGTTGGAAGATTGTATAAGAGGGGGCGAGTAGTGTCATACTGACTTAAACAGTAGACCAATTACTAATTTTATTGAATCAGTGGATATACTATTGGTTTTAGCAATTTTATTTCAGGTATGTGTTTAATAGTTGGGATTTAGTTTATTCTATTTGTGTTTCAACTGCTGCAATCAGTGATAAATGGTTGACCTTAAAACTTGTAATATGATTTTTGAATGATGCAGGAAGACAAACTAAATGAACTGATCGACTGAGCTAATCTAGTCCCGTACATTCAAAATATAGTATCGTCAAATTTATACGGATAAAGGTAATTTTAATTCTTGGTCATTGATTAATATCATTAGTTTTTGTACTCGATTGATTTGTAGTGGTGATAGGAGGTTGAGGGTGAGCCAATTGAAAACCCGGATTGTCAACTGGTTGTTGTAGTATAGTTTTAAGATTAATTTATACAAATATTTGTATACTTGTTTGTGTGAATTTTTGTTAGAATAATTGATATGTTTGTTTGTGTTAATTGAATCATGTCCTTTGCAAGTAGTTAATTTGATTCACTATTCGATTTTGATTTTATTTTGTGTTATATGTGATGGACCCAAATTAATTCAAACATGCATCACCATAGAAAAAATCGCCAATATTATCCGAGTATGTAATGTGAAACTATGAAGCACGGATACGGATACGGGTGTCGTGTCCGACACGACACGAACACGACAAACTTAAAAAATAAGTACACGACACAGCAAAGACACAACGACATCAACTATGCATTTCCAAAACAAAAAATAGTAGTGAAACTAATATATTAAAATTAACATGGTTCAGTATTTCACCATTTAATAATGACAGTTAAATCGTAAGTAAAAGATATGCATTTAAATTAAGCAAGATAACAACTTCATTCTTTTAACTTTTCTTCTTCTTATTCACACACCCTTGAAGATTTAATTTTATAAGATGACACTAGAATTTCTTAGTGTTCTTTAATTTTGGCATCCCGTTGTGTCCACGAAATGTCTAGGCCTATGAAGCATTGACACTCTCCCGGAAGCCACGAGTCAGTCTTGACACGAGTCTGACACGCGACACGCTCAGACACACTGCTGACACACTGGGACACGTTGGAATATGTTTGGACACGTTGCCGACACGTTGGGACACGTTGCCAACACGCTGGCCGACACGATAGGACATGTTCCCGACACGCTGGGACACGTAAAAGGACACCTTTTTTTATTTTTTTATTTTTTTTATTTTTATTTTTATTTATTTTTCTTATGATTATGATTATGCCTTATTTATGATTTTTAAGGTTAAAGTGTGTTTGAATTTTGTTTTATATGGTCCATTTTCTTAATTTCATGTTAAGAATGCTCTAATAATGTATTTTATAGAAAAAAATCTATTTTATTTCATTAATATATATTATATATTTTAACATATATTATATATTATACGTATCCTAGTTTTTGGAAAAATCACGTGTCGCGTGTCGTGTCGAAACATGTATTACATCTCGAGTCCGTGCTTCATAGGTCGTGTTCGTGAAGTGTCCGCCGTTTTTTAAATGCCAAACAAATATGACAAGCCACGCGGAATGTCGTACAAATGTTAGAGTGTTCGACACGGGTACATCACCTTCGAAGAATTGTTCGTGCTTCTTAGGTGGGAAATGTCCATTTTCTCATTGGACTAGATTTTTTAAATTTACTAGTAAACATTCATTTTGGGCAGCAATAAACATAAATGAAGTGGCATGGAAAGACTCACGAATAACTCCAAAGGTGTCAAAGTAACTTGAGGGAAGGATTGTGTCCTCACCGGGATCTTGGTTGCTGAAGTTAACTAGTATATGCTTGTTATAGGGTTGAAAATGAGATTTAGGAGTCAAAACTCAAAATAGGAACTTGGTGACTTAATAAGAGACACGAACACCCCAAGAGGTATTGACGTATCATGTGGGAAGAGACGGTTTCTTCATGGGACATTTGGTTTAAAAAATTATCTCACTTGTGTATATTCTTTTGTGTGTTAAAAATGGGTTTTTAGAGGCAAAATTTCAAAACATTAATCGAGTGTCCTTAAAAGAGGAACAGACACCCCTAGATGCACAAAAGGAACATGTGGGAAGTGTTTTTTTCCTAATCAAACTCCATTTGCTAAAATTGACCAGTATACGTTCGTTTTGGGGTATAAAATGGACTTTAGGAAGGGAAAACTCAAAACATCAATCAAGAGGCACGAACACCCCAAGAAATACAAAAGTAACTTGTGGAAAGTGTTTATGTTCTCATCGGACTCTCGGTTTTTGAAATTGACTAGTAGATGATTATTTTGGGGTTATAAGTCGGTTTTGGGGGTGAAAAGTGAAAACAATAACAAAGTGGCTCGAAAAGAGGCACGGATAGGCCCAAAGGTATCAAAGTAACTCGAGGGAAGTGATCGTGTCTTCACATGACTCTCAATTTTTTAAAGTGACTAGTGGGAAGGATTTGGGCAAGTCTATTACTAATCAAAACTCTGTTCAAGTCTACTTTGGGTTTACTCATTTTGGACATGTTCTCTTCATTATTATCTTGTTCAAACATGAGTAGGTCATCATCGCCTACCCAGATAGTGGCGGACGAGTCATTGTTCCCCGCATTGGATCGTGCATATGTGAAAATGCTCAGTATAAGCATGTTTGCTTGTTAATTGGTATACACATTTGTGCTTCAATTGTTTTCATAGTATGTCAAAATTTTTTGGTAAAGTAAATCTGAATTATCATATGGATTTTGTTTATTGTTAGGATGATGAGAGTACCAAGAAAAAATCAACTTGTGGTCTTTTTTTGAACGATGGTCATGTAAGAAGTGATGATCTATAGTTGTATGAGGCGTTACCATCGTAACCGATATCTCACAAGGGCTCCTCACATTAACTTTAGAGAACATAGAGAGTTGCACAAATTTCATGTCCAAATACAATTATATAATTTGTCACGAGGTTCGAAGGATGAAAATAGTCCCATTCCACAGGATGTGTAATGATTTGCATACATACGGGTTAGTGAATACTTGATTTGTGCGTGTAGAAGAACAAATGACCATGTTTTTAAACACGGATGGTCACAAACATCATTATTGAGTCGAAATCATTTTGTTATTCAGGTCTAGCCAAACTATGAGTCCTTATTTTCATAAAGTGTTAAAGACATGTCTTACTCTGTATCGGAACGTTGTCACCAAAGCATTTGGGGCCCGAGGAGAAGAAAAACATTGTAAGCCAGTGTTATTATAATCTTTAACAGTGAACAAGATATTTATTGAAATTATAAGCCAGTCTTACTCTCTATCGCTCTTTGTGTTTTCGCCCTCGAACGAAGTGTTTTTTATGTGAAATAGGAGGCAAAGAATTGGATGAGAGAGCGCTTGCTTTTCCATGAATGTAATATTATGTGAAATATCAACAGGAATAAGAAGAAATGAGAAAGACCAAGCCGTTCCAGTAGTTTTGCAAAGGAACTTTGGAATGGAATGTGCACGCAACGCACGTAAAGAGCGAACATCAGATTGCTACCGTTTTGATGTGATGTGTGTAAGAGATATGAATAAACTCAACAACATTTCATATGGGAGAAACTCTCTAATTCTCATTCAATTTCATTCACTTTTATGATACTAGCAGTGAGTACAATACAAGAGGGAGTCCTTTTTTATTAGAACTTAAGATAATGTTATAGGCTTAGTGATCACGGGAGGAGGGCATCACAAAAAGACTTTAAAGTTAAATATAAGACTTAATGGAAAGTACAAAAATGGCCCAAATTAGTGCAAAACTGATTAACTTTAGAACTATTGAATTCAAAATGCTCAGACTTGTATAACTACCACCCATTTTGCATTTGTATCAGTCATTGTGCTTAAATGGGGGATTTTAGTAGTGTGATTGGAGCCCATGGATGCAAAGGCTTGAGGAATCCTTATAGTGTGGCTTGCTCAAACTTCAAAGCAATGATTAACAGTTGCATTTTCATAAACATTGATCCTAAAGGTATCTTATTCAATTGGAAAAATAGTCCTACCTCTAATGTTGGGAGGAAACTTGATAGAGTCATGTATAACTAGGCTTAGCTCATTTCTTGGTCAGTTCTAAACTTTTTAGTTCTTGCTAAATCTGGATCGGATCCAAACACTAATTTGGATATGGTGGTCTTACATTAGTGTGTGTTTATGCATCAAATGAATTGTGGTCATGCATTAATTATAGGAAGAAATATGAAACTGAGTAGTTGGTTCAGTGAATGAGTGTTCTAGTTATGTAGTTGTGTATTTAATGGGCCTTTGCTTTCTATGGTTACCTCCTTCAATCATTAATTTTTTATTGTAATAATTTGAACATCCTAATAAAGGTACAAAATAGGTAACATTCCTTTATGGAGGGAATAGACAAGGATTTGAGTAATATCATCACACATTTTCTTAATAAGGCACATCATAAATATATATACAAACACGCTAACTAACCCCTAAGAGATAGGCACATAAACACACCACCGACGACACTATATACATCACCCATGACTATATAAAAGCAGCATAATTTAGAAAAAAAAAATGTTACCCAACCTGCCCAACACAACTTCCTAGTAAATGTTTAAATCTACTTTACATATTTGCGATTAGGCTCTATCGCTCTCTTGGGCCTATCATTCTCCCTCCCTTGAAGAGAAAAATTGTCCTCAAGGTTAAATTCTAGAAACTGTTTGGTTATCCTCTTCATGTCCTCCTTTGAGCAAGACTTCCACTGAATAAATACTTCAGTGGAAAACTTTGTTCCCATTTTTACCCAACATATTCGATAATTGATTGCATCTCCAGTTCTAGTGCCCCTTTGTTATCAACTGGAGGTGTTGTTTGGTATGGTACATCCGTTGGACCAACTTTGCATTTAAGCAACTATACATAGAATGTTGGGTAAATTTTTGAAGCCTGGTAGCTTCAAACGATATGCAAATCGGTCTACTTTCTCTTCTTTAGTGTGTACCGAATTATTTGCTAGCTAACTTCTGGTGGGCACGCCAAAAATTGGAAGATTGGTGATACGGTTGGAGTTTCAAATTAACCCATTCGTCGCTAGAAAACTTTACATCTATCCGTTGTGCTTCACTTTGTTGCTTCATTCGATTCTATACTTTAACTAGATTTTCTTTAGAATTTTTGAGACTGCATCATGGGTCATGAGCTTCTGATGTCAGCGATTGGAGAATAGGCCACAGATGTAGTAAATTAGGAGGGGGCATCCACATAAGGCTTTGAAAGGATAATTTCGATGGTGATATTATATTAATATTTTTCCCAAGCTAAGAACTGTGTCCATTTCTTGGCATTTTGGATAGTAAAGCACCTGAAACACATTTTAAAGCAACAGTTGTAGGTATGCCACACATGAATTGCTTCCAAAATTTCTTTCATTTCTTTTTCCTAGGCAATCCATGCTTGCTGGGTTGGTCCAAGTGTTGTACTTATGTATGCTGTAGGCCTCCCATGCTGAGACAGAATAGACCCATGCTTTTATTAAATGCATTCATATGCAATACATATGATGTAGAGAACTTTGGCATTGACAACATTCTATGTATAGTTGATATGCAATATTCTATGTAAGGTGTTTCTCCTTTTGTTATCGATGTTCCCTCTCTTTTCCTCCCTAGTGTTATTATTGTTCCCTCTCTATTTCCCTTACTTTTTTGCAATCGAATGCAGAAGGTGTTGCTTTTAGGTGTCAAAATGGCGTTGCATTATTAATGGTTTCTCTGCTCATCATACAATCCTCTAATATTTCTATTGGTAATAAACAGTAGTAGGATTTTTCCTTAATTATTTTTATATGCCAGTCTTTTTTGTGTATCTCGCCTGTCGGCCTTAAATCAATGTTGGTTGTAACACAACACCAGTGCTAGTGTTGTTTTAGTAGTTTTTTTTATTAATAACATTGTGATATGCTTTGATCTTGAGCCGCAATAGTTTAGTTCCTAAATTGAATTGCAGATTTCTACATACCTTATTTCTGATCGAATTTCTGATAAGTATCCATTGTGTTTTTTCTATTAACTACGTGTTGCAATGGAGGAAGTGGAGCCGAAAGGTGTAAAATGATGGATTTCGATACGTTACAGTGGATAAGGTGAAGTAGGAAACATAATATAAATGAGTAAGAACATAGATGGTGGTAATCTCAAGGGAGAGAAATTTCTCTCTAGCTTTGTCCTTTCTATAGTTATTGATTGAACCCTCAATTATAATTTGTAGCTTATATTATGATTTGGGAAGTATTATGATTTACCATATAGTTGATGTGAGTTTTTCTTTATGATTTTTATAACATGACGATGATGTATGAACGAAACTAGATACATTGTGAAACTGAAATATAAAATGAGCTACACTTTCATTTTAGGATTATGATGGTTTCTTAAGACTTGGTCAAATATGCGAATTCTTCACTTGGCGGTTGATTTTATGAGTACATGATGAACGTACTTGAAAGGTATCTCAATTCGATATATTAATTATAGCAGACATATATACGGGAGTCTTCTTTTCATGTGAACCCCCAAGTCATGTTGTGAGGGCCTTTTATTTGTAAAAGTTTAGTTATGTCATATATTCGAATTGTAATTCAGTTATGTATTTTCAAGAATTTATTTTAGAGGCTTTTAGTGAGTGAAAGTTCATTTCATCTATTGTATGACTTTAAATTTTAATATGTTGATAAAATTTAAAATATATTTAAGCTTGAATCAAAATGGGGCCTTATAAAGAATGTGAATACTATGTGGCACTTGACCTGAAATATTGAGTTAATTATTAATGCAAGTACCTATATATGTTGCAGTGAAATGGTTGGATATCTACGCAAGGGTTAAAAAGGTGGTCGGAGCAGTTTTTGAGTCCATTACAGTAGTGCATCCTGCAGTAGTGCATCCTGCAGTAGTGAATAACCCAACATTTAGGGCAATGTATGGTGTGGATGTTATTCTTGTTTGCCATTTCTAGCCCAAGTTATTAGAGGTGTGTAACTACTTCAACATTTTCCTTGACTTTAGTGCTTGTTTGAATGAAGATGGACAGACTATAGAACCAACTTAGTACGTTGGTCTTGTTTTTTTGAAATTGACTTAGAATAATGTTATATATAAGATATATACATATACATATATGTTTATAATCGCGTACATATAATCGAATGTATATATCGATAATGTTTGATATTTTATGAGAGGATTGAATAAAGAAACTGATCATGGTTTTGTGATTCAGGTACATGCCAGTTATACCAACGGTTCTAGTCAATGGCAGTGAAGGAATAGGGACAAGATAGGTCAAATGTAAGTGGTTAGTATCTTACGCAATTGTATTGTTAGCATAAATTAGAAGGACTAGTTAATTTTCTGATGTTTCAGTGACTTTTGAGTCAACTTTTAATGCTTCATAGTTTGATGAAAACAAAAAAAATCTTTGTTATATGGGTTCATGGGTGCATGTCGTGCACACATGTGTGTCCGAGCACTGATCACCTATCTTGGAAGATGAATACATGATTGAAAATCAGCATGGACAAATGATTCTCATGGATATAGAGTAAAAACATTTTTCTGCTACTGATACTTGTGACACTTTTGCCTAAATTTTCTCTGGTTGGGTTGGGTTTGGTTCTCAATTGGAGCCATATTCCTAATTCGTTGGTTCCTTTATGACTACTGAAATAAGTGTACCAACTTTGTAGCCGCTGAGACCGCATTTCTCATCATCCAAGCCGCTGCCGATAATTTCTCTGGAATCACTTGATTTATCCTCATCGGACGACGCCTTAATATCCCGAAGTAAAGTACTTGCAAATGCAATTCATTGTGTGATCCTACTTAGACTTATATATCAACAGTACACCAGTGAGTCCACCACTGAGCAGTAAGCTTTCAGTGTGATAAAACATGGTGTTTTATACGCCTTCGCCGTATCTTGAAATTTATTTTCTTTGACAGTCTTTATTTTAGAATTAAATGTGAGTTTATGTAATTTTTGCAGATATTTTGAGAAAGTTTGAACATGAAAAGCACATTTTGGAAAGGATTATGAGGGCTATTGAGCCATAAACTTTTTGGAGGTAGCGTATAGCCAACTACCTGGCAAGAAGATAAGCAGATAATGCTATATTACAAACTGTAAGTTGTTGTTTGTTCCTTCAAAATTTTGAACACGTTTTATTGGTTGGTTGTAATGTAGCAGGTCATGTTATTCTAGATTAAGTTTATTACTTCCAATTCTAACTTATGTGAATATTGATTTATCTTTTCTTATGGCAGGCTTTATCTTGTTTCTCTGCCTCACTGATTTTGCACCACATCAAAAGGATATGTGGACTAGGGATGCTTGGTCATCAATTGATGCAGATCAGTGCAATCCTGTGTATTAGGCTCTTCGATTCAGATGTAGTCTCCTCGATTTACAGTGCTCTCGAGTCCATTCACGCTTCTTTAATGATAATGGCTTATACATACATGCCAAAGCAGCTCTATAAGGAAGAGAAATGTACCTCAGCTCAACAACTACTGTTTGCTAACATGCGGGTATTCTCTCGTGTTTGTGTTTATATACTTTGTTGGGTTGATTCTTTTTATTGCAGTTCATTCAAAACTAAAGATTCCCTACCATCCATGGGAAGTTTCCCGACATTCAAATTTCATTGAACTGAAATTTCTAGACAGAATTACAACTAAATTTCCTCCATTACACGACAGAACACCAAGGAAGAAAAATATACATCAATCAATTAATTATTATACTAAAAAAAATATACCTGAATTGGGATAGCGACCTACCATAAAAGCATAATAAATAGTTAAAGTCGATTAAAAATAAGGTAGTTGAATGCTTTCTGTACTAATTACACACAACATGTAAAGAATAATTTTGAGAACATTGTAAACTTTAAATTTGAACATGTTATCCATAAATAAATATTCATGTTATGGAAACAAAGGATAGCTTCGTATTTGTATCCTCTGTTTTTGTATTCTATTCTATCCTTCGTATTCAATTTGTTCATTTTTGGTTCAGGACCTGGGGCTGCAGCAGTGCTTAGTTGATTTATGGCTTGGAATACTTCATCTTCACTGGCAAATTTTCAACCGTGAATTAGATTGGATTCTAATTCACTAGTTCCGGTTTGTTTCATGATTTTATCACCCGATCTTTCACCAAATATGGGCTATAGACACACACAACAAAAAATTGGTATTTAAAGCATCTATTTTGATTATTACGATTTGTTTACTATTACCTATAAAATCAATATTGTTATTAATTTTATTTGTATATGGGACATTCTTGTTGTGTATTACAATTTTCTTCTTGAGCTCGTCAATTGGGTAATGTTTTGTTGCAGGCGTTTAAAAGAACAATGGTTACTTTATGGTTTCTTGTAATGGAGGACTCAACCAAATGGGAGGACTAGTAAGTCCTAGCTGATTTTTATTTATTTTCCATTTTATCATCAATATTTTTCATGAATTTTGCTTTTTTTTTTTACTTTAGATTCCATCCTCTTTATTCTTGGTGTGTTCATTTGCTGCTCTCATTCACTTCATTATGGTGCAGATATGTGACATGGTTGCTATTGTCAGATATTTAAATGTCACTCTTATTGTCCCGGAGCTGGATAAAACTACCTTTTAAGCAGATCCTCGTGTTAGGTTTTCTATGGTTCCGTGAGATTCATGAGTTTAGATCTTACATTCACCTCATGCTTCCATTACCTCAACAATTCAAACCGACTAGGTAATAATATATAGTTCATATATATAATTACTTATATATACTGAGAGATTTTAGGTGAACAATCCTCCTTTTTAAAGTTAAATTTCCAATGGTGGTGGTGAAAATTTGCTATCGTGGTGGTGAAAATTTGTTAGGGTGGTGGTCAGAATTTTTTGTTGGTTGGTTTATAGTATTCTTAGAATCAATTTTAATGTCTAAAACAGGTTAGCTACCTGTGGTTTTCATTAATAAACAAAAAAGACTGCTGATTTAAAAAAAAATAATAGTAGTTATATATTGTGATGCGAATATACTATATTAATTCATTGCACATTGTATTGTTGATGAGTGGCATATTAATTTTGATATAATTGACACTAGGTTTTTTTTGCAGGTGACAACTTTTGTAGAATATGCAATGATAATCCGTGATTGTGGAGGTCGTAAGCATTAAGATTGCGGGATTACTTTGATAAAAATATTTCGTGTTTTGAAGTATAAGAAATTGATGTATTTTTGTTGTCAGTCGAATATTTGAACTTAGTGTTATAGTTTTTGTTTTGATTTGGAGATGCTTGTAAGAACTCTAACTATTGTTGAATGAAAATGATTCATTGTGTTGGTTGAAAATCATCTAATGTATTGTATTTCATGATTTTTTGTTGTGTTGTGTTGCCTTAAATGTAAATCAATTACATATTAAACTTTAGCGATAGATTTTATTGTTCACAATATACTGGTGCAAAAAATTTAAGATCCCTTCACCTCTTTTAGGATGGTTAAAATTGTCCCAAAAATATATTAAAGACGGTTATGTTTCCGTCTCAAAAAGATCTTCTAAAATAGTAACCTTTTGAGACAAATTAATTCCCGTCTCAAAAGCACTCTTTTGGGACATCTCTCTTGCCGTCTCAAAAGGTTCATATAAAATGGTGAGCTTTTGAGAAGGATTTGTTCCCGTCTCAAAAAACTCTTTTGAGACGGCAATGGCGTTACAAAAAGTATTTATAACCCCCTATCAAAAAGACCCCCCCTAGCCGTCCCAAATAGCGTCCCAAAAAGTATTTGAGACGGATAAACCATCTTTTGGGATTGTTAGGCCACCGTCTCAAAAGCTACTTTTTTTTGTAGTGTCACCATCCTTTAGTTGATTGTGTTTATCCTTGTTGTACATCTTTGCCTCACGCATTTTGTACTCGTATGCATTAGCGATAGTGTCCCGACTGATTAGTGGCATTGGGGTTGTAGGATCAAACTCAATACGCCAATTAGGATCCCGTCATTTATCCTCTAGTATCATGTTATGCAATATTATACATGCTTTCATAATTAACTTCAACTCATTGTGTTGCCAGAACCTCACCGGGTTCTTAATGAAATGGAACGTTTGTATTCTAAATGCGCACTTAATATCTTTGCGTGCTCCTTCTTGAAATTTGCCAAACACACTTTGTTTCTAAGTTATTGGTCGTTGGAAACTCTTAACAATGGTTGTTAATGGTGGATATATACCACCGGTTATGTAATACCCCATGTCATAATTGTTCTCATTTATTTCATATTCGATTGGAGATGTGTTGTCTTTCAGTAATTCGTCAAATATTGTTGATTTAGCCAACACATTGAAGTCATTACATGCACCAAACAAACCAAAGAAAGAATGTCAAATCCATATACCATATGAAGCTACTACCTTAAGGATTATAGTTACACCTCATGCATGACCACTATAATGTCCCTTTAAAGTGTGTGGAGATAATTGTGCCACTACAAATGCATGCAGTCAATGTTTCCTATCATTCCAGGAAATACCAAGGTTCTAAAAAATGCGGGGAGTGATCGAGGCGTGGAGACCAAGCCTTAAGCCTTAGAAGCCTAGGCAGGCCTTGGCGTAAAAAGGCGTTTAGGCCTTCTTAATATATTTTAATATTTTTTAACCATATCAAGGCTATTAAAAAACTAAAATTGTACATATCATAAAAATATGTCTCAATATTTGCAAATTAAAATACTATTTGATATTTTGGATGAGATAATGGTCTGGTTTGTAAAAAAATTCTTTAAAAGGCGATATCGTTTCACTAAAAGCATTGTTGTTTTTAGAAAAAAGTGCGCCTTAAGGGTTTTACCAAGAATAAGGCGTGAAAATCTTAAGGCGGGGTGTTTCTCCCAAGCCTCAAGCCTAGGCGTTCCTAGGCGAGTTTTTTAGAACAGTGGGAAATACTCTTTTCGCGTTCTCTGCCTGCAACTGTACAACATCTTTTGCGACAGGTGACCGATAATATTCTCTTCGAAAGCACCGCACAATTGCGTAGGTAGACCTCTTCACGGACTTAATGGCAGTTATTTAACCAATGCCTATATATTCATCCATCATGTCAGCAGCATAACAGTAGGCTAATATGCGCATTCCAACACAACATTTTTGGAGACAAATGAACCCCTTTCGGCCTAGGGCATCGCTTTTTTTAACAAAGTAATCATCCTTTTGTTTAACGGCTTCCATTATTCGCATAAACAATGGGCGTCGCATTTTGAATCGAAGACGGAATTGTTCTGGAGTATACACCGCATTTTCAACAAAGTAATCTGCCCATATAAGGTTGTGAGTAGCCTCCCTATCCTGATGTATAACTCTTCTTTTTGAAATTTCTCTAGAATTATTTAATTTTTTCAATATGGAAATATTTCTTTGGTATTACATATATGCAGAAGCACCTTTTACATGTGCATGTACACGTTGTTTGGTCGATGAAGCTGCAGCCAATAAATATTCGTCTAGCGGATCTTTTGGCATTTTTCAAGAATTTAAGAGTTAAATAATTTTCGTATTGTTGGGTGGTTTTACAATTAACTTGTTGATTTATGAGGGTTTTGCAGAAATGCATGCATAGCGTTGCCAATTTATAGTTTACGTAGAATGGGTTTGCCATTAGTGAAAATATTTTCCATCTGGACAATTATGAAATGACATTTGCCAGATGTGGAAATGTTTTCCGTCTGTATAATTATGAAATGACATTTGCTAGAAGTGGAAATGTTATACAATTATGAAATGACATTTGACAGACATGGAAATGTTTTCCGTTTGGAGATAAAATAACATTTTTCAGACATGGAAATGTTTGTCGTCTGTACAATTATGAAATGACATTTGCAAAAAGTGAAAATGTTTCCCATCTGCATAATGTTAAATTTTGTGGGAATGCGATCTATAAATAAAGGTTTCTGATATCCTTATATGCAAACCCATTACCAATAGTCTTTATTTTAAACTTCACACAATGAATCACCTACAATGGTCAACAGTCAAGGATTATTATTTCCCCACCTAATTGACAGATAGATACTATGCCAAGGAAATCGAATTGGCTACCCCTACTGGAATACATACCATATGCAGGGGGTGGAAGAACAACACAATATTGGGTTCCCGTTTCCATTATCTAACAAACTTTCAACAGTGTTCGCACGTGTTAAATTCTACATTAGTCCTTTACCATTTGGCAGCAACAACCGACAGATGTAGGTGGAATGAGTCGAGCTTCAAACTCATTGTGTGTAATGACTAAGTGTGTAAAACGTTATGTGAATAAGTACCACGGTGCAAGGATATTCGTGGAGAGACTTCATATTTATTTAATGAATTTAGGAGAGCCTTTCCCAAGCATCTTTCTTATAAATGACCAATATATAGGTTTCTTTATCCCACCCACAACGACCAACGCTTATAGCTTTCTCGTACAAGTCAAACTTCAATTTTTATATGAACCAATGTGCACAAATCTCGTTTATTGTAGTCCTCTACTAGCATTAGGTGGTGTCATTCATTTTCGCTCAACGGTTGGGAAAGTGCTCGACGATACTCAATAGTGTGGACTGAAACATCAATCGGAGTTGGTTATAAAGTTAAGTAGCTAGAAGTCTTCATTTATTAGCCATGGTCATGAATCCATTTGGTAAAAGTAGTAAATGAATGAGTTACCATTTATGTCATATTTATAATATTTTCCTTCAGCAGTTTTTTTCATTTGATGTGAGGCAGAAGTAGAAATGTTTCATGTTTGCACCTTATTTTATTTGACGTGAGGCAGAAGTGGAAATATTTCCCATCTGCACCTTATTTAATTTGACATGGTATACAAGAGGAAATGTTTCCCTTCTCCACTTCAATAGCATATGTATATAAATACCCCCTTCAAGTCTTATTTAGATGAATAAAACTATGTCTTATCCCATATATGGACATAATTATTTTTACCAAGACCCCTGTTGTGTGGTTTGGTATGGGAGGAAACGACTTTTTAATAATAAGCCAATCGACACGTCGAATAGGTTTGAACACCTGCTGATGTGAGACCAAGAAATACGACGAACGATGCGATCTTAAGGTCTTGTGTAAATATCATAAGATACCCGTACCAATAGGGCGTGCTATCAAATTTTTCATTATATCTCCCCACACTAACGATGATGACGTAATTGATTTATTAGATGAAAAGATTTGACAAATGGAAAAGACACTACAAAGATACCATGATGCCCAATTAGCTAAAAGCGAATAAAAAATGTTAGGGAAAAGTTGTTGGAAATATATTACAACAAGACCTTACAATCTAATTGTGAATTATCTGACTCTACGTATTTTAAACATGATATATTTAATTACAAGGATCCGAAAGTTGATGAGGACGACTACGAACCAATTGTTGAGAATTAAAATGCATTATATAATGACCATTGTGAGAATAAATCATACATCCCCCAAGTTTGGTTTATAACGAAAAAGCAATATGTTGTACATCACACATTACTGAGTTTCGTTTCATACGCCAATATTATTAGGTTGAAAATTTTAAATTGTACTTTGCTATACGTAATGTGTTTTTTGTTATGTAATAGTGTTAATCGTGTGACACCTCGCCTAATTAGCCCCGGGTGATCGGTCCTAAATTAAGTTAGAACAGGTTTCTCAGTTGGATCGTTCTTAGCATCACTGTTGCCTTTTTAATTACTAACCACCTAAGTGAGAAAATTAGACTGGTGCCAAGTTTTATCTTTCATTAACTTAATTGAAACTCATGCGGAAATTAAAATAACACAATAATCACAATTAACTAAAACAACCATACACAGGTTATTATCTGACCGAATAAACCATCGGCCCAAACTCCAATAAAGATAAAATAAAGACAAGTAATCAATCTCAACAAGTCTGACAAAAACTAAATGAACTGTGAGCGACATGCTCAAAATAATTGATAAAAGTCTCTATACTAGAATGAAAGAGTGAGGCGTCTATCAAAACTCCCGCAACGTCCACATATGCTGCAGCAACGGATTCCTGAAATAGAGTCAAGCCTGGCGTCCCTGTGGCTGGACACCTAAAAGGTTTTTTTAAAAAAGTTATAGCAAGGGTTAGTACCCAAAAACATTTGAAAAATATTTAGCAAATAATTAACTTGCAGTAATGAATTAATATGCATGCTCTCCATATTTTAGTTAGTGTCGCACTCCCTTGAGGACATCCTCACCCCTCCTCTAATGTGCACTACTGACGCCTTAATTAAATTCACTTAATTCTTCATCTTACGACTAGATAAATTATAAAACCCCTTGCACCCACCCTACTCTAACCGAGTATGCCTTAGTTGTGATTTTTAAGTTATTATCATCATCAACTTAATTAAATCATTTCCCTCTTTAATTTCATATAACTTTCACATCTGTTATACATATAATACAACTCATGCTTTGTATTAATTCGCCTGTATATAATTATTTACCTAATTATATACTTAATTAGATTACAGTATTCACAAACATACTGGTATAACATTTAATAATAGTATTTTCCCCGAGTAAAGTCTCACCGGGTATAAATCCTCTAAAGTGCTATCCCACTAGGTATGATCACATAGCCTAGTTACCCCCAAGTCATAACCGCTCACTAACTTGGTTAATACATAAATATTGGAGGCGGTCATATTCCTTCCCTGAAAGTGAGATGTCCCTCACCCATATATCGGACGATATGACCTGGGATTATACTCGCCCTACTCCTCAAGCTAGGGGATTCATCCCCTACGCGCCTCCCCCTATAGCACTAGAGCATATAATAATAATAATAATAATAATAATAATATCTATCCGCTGATATTAATGCACACACCATATATATACTATCACACACTGTATATATATAAATATAAAATATCCCGGCTACACCGTGCACTAAGTCTGTGACACAAGCCCATTCCACTTTATTTTTGAGTTTATGGCCCAACTTTAATTATGAATTAATTTGCACATTAATTTCTTTTGGTATTGTCCCAACCAATATATTCGGACTTACTCTCGTGGCCCGAAATAACATCACCCAAGTCTAAATCCCCGACTCTAAATTATTTAGTCTTCCCTAAATAAAATTTCCATTTCGGTATCGCTCAACCGTTATCCCCGGATTTGTTTACTACATCCATATTTAATAATTTCGAAACAAACTTTTCAAAATTTAACCTTAGTGTGTCACACCTAATTTCCTCCAAATCCCCATAAATTTTAATTATGATGTCACACCAAGCCGCCCTCAAATCCTAATTAATCTTAATTCACAATTAATTAGATTTAAAACCTTGTATTAATTACTCAACAATTAAGGCATGGAAGGATTTTTATTTATTTTCCCTATACATTAAAAACTGGGCGAACTGTCAAAATTTCCAGACCATCGATCGATCGATGGTCCACCTTCGATCGATCGATCGATTAGGTCCTCGTCTTCACCGAGTTGGCTGTTTCAGCCATGGACGCCCACCTCCAAACCCTAGCTTTTTTTACACCAAAAAATAAACCTTCTCATCGGCAATAGACATCAAAAACCTTATAGGAAACCTTCCTAAAGTCCAGAAACATCACTTAATTCCTTTTCTCTACTGTTTTCACGAGTTTGGATTTAAAATTAAATTCAGTCTTTAACCCATTTAACCATCAATTCCATATCACTAATTCGTTTCTAATTCCTCCGGTTTTACACAACTTACCAGATTACAAGCACACAACTTAGATTAAATATGCATTTCAACTCAATTTAGAAATCAGATTCATGATCTACAAAAACCCATGTTTATACCTCTGTAAATCCCAAAACGAATTTCTTTGATTATCCACATCACATGAATATGAATTGAAATACACTTCAAATACTACAGCAAGTTAACCACTTGCCTTAGGGTTTGTAGAGTCTAAATTTAGAATCGTGAGTGCCCAAGGTTGAAGATGACTCTTTTTGGCTCTCCTGTGATCCCCAAATTTTCCTTTGGCTGCTGTTAGGGTTTCCTAATCCTCTAAGTCTCCTCTAAAAATAATTCAGTCGTTACCTTGTTACTTTTAATTGTTTAATTAACCTTAATCCCGTTTTTTGCCAAATGGGCCAAGCCCAAGTGACCCAAATGCCCCCGTGTGGGCCCCGCTATGCCTAAAAACATCCCGTGACCCGTTTACTACCCCCGGGTACACTTTTCCTACTATCTCGGCCCATTCGGACTCAACCGTATACTCATAATTGGCATCCGAATTAAATTAGAAAAATCCTTATTTCACACCCAAATTAGTCTATACCGACTCCCGGCCAAAATAAGTACATGTCCCGTCATTAATACTCGAAATGACAAAAATACATTATTACTATTCACTTAGTAATTAAGTTTCCCTAAATATTAACTATTCACTTCCCGATTAATATTTAAATATAGCTTGCCATAATTAATTCAATTAAAATTACAACACAAAAGTAATTTTGAATTCCCGAATTAATTAAATATTAAATGCATAAAAATACGGGGTGTTACATACTCCCCCCCTTACAAAGGAATTTCGTCCCCAAAATTAGGTCGTACCTGTGGTGAAAAGTTCTGGATATTGTTCCCGCATATCCTCCTCCCACTCCCAGGTAGACTCGTCAACTTTGTGATGACCCCACTGTACTCTAACTAGTGGAACAACCTTGGATCGTAACTTTCGCTCACTACGGTCCAGAATTGCCATCGGTCTCTCCTCGTATGAGATGTCTGGCTATAAATCAATTTCCTCGAGTGGAATGTGCCAGAAAGCCCTCTCGCTCCTGTGATATTTCTTCAGCGATGCTACATGGAACACGTCGTGTATCCGCTGAAGGTGCTCCGACAATCCCAGCATGTAGGCTACTGGCCCCACCCTCTCGATAATAGGGAAAGGTCCCACGTACCTCGGTGCTAACTTACCCTTCTTGTCGAACCTCATCACCCCTTTCATAGGGGACACCCGGACCAATACCTGATCCCCAACCTCTAACTCCACATGTCTCCGTAAAGCATAAGCATAACTTTTCTGCCTATCCTGAGCTATCCGAATCGTCCCTCGAATTAGCTCTATCTTGGCAGACGTTTCCTGAACAATCTCCGACCCCAATAGTTTGTTGTCCCCCACCTCTAACCAACAAGCGGGTGAACGATAAGGTTTCCCATATAGTGCCTCGAATGGTGCCATACCGATCGTGAATTGGTAAGAGTTGTTATACACGAACTCTACCAAAGGAAGATATTTCTCCCAACCTCCCCCAAAGTCTAATATGCAGATTCTGAGCATATCTTCCAGCATCTGATTGACTCTCTCGGTCTGCCCGTCAGTCTGTGGGTGATAGGATGTACTCAAACGTAACTCCGCGCCCAAGGCCTCCTGAAAGCTCTGCCAAAAGTGGGCCACAAATATCTTGTCTCTGTCAGACACAATATTAACCGGTACCCCGTGCAACTTAACAATCTCAGCTATGAATAGCTACGCATATCGCATCGTCTCAAAGTTTGTGCGAACCGGGAGAAAGTGGGCCACTTTGGTCAATCGATCCACAATGACCCATATGGAATCGTGACCCCTTTGCGATACAGGTAACCCTGTAATGAAGTCCCACTTCTACACTAGAATCTCTAGCGGCTGTAGCATCCCTGATGGTCTCTGGTGGTCAACTTTCACAAGCTGACACGTGGCACATTTCGAAATAAATTCTGCTATGTGTCGTTTCATTCCTGCCCACCAATACTGCCTCCTCATATCCTGGTACATCTTATCCCCATCGGGATGTAATACAAATCTCGACCCATGGGACTCTGTCATAACAGCGCGTCTCAACTCCTCATCCTCTGGCACAATTAACCTCCCATTAAGGCGTAAGCCTCCTTCCGAGCTGACCGATTAACCCTTTGCTCCCTCAGCTAGCAACTGGCTCACCCTATCTTGGTAGATCTGGTCCTCTACCTGAGCCCTCACAACCCGCATAATGATCCCAGGTGTGATGGATAATGCTGACATGCAAGCCCTGGCTACATCATCCTCATATCGAAGCTCTTTCCACTTCGCTTTCTAGACTTCTGATATTTCCCCCGTCGATCTTCGGCACAATGCATCTGCTACCACATTAGCCTTACCAGGATGATGCTAAATATCAAACTGGTAGTCCTTCAAGAATTCTAGCCATCACCTCTGCCTCATATTCAGATCCTTCTGTGTGAAGAGGTACTGAAGTGATTTGTGATCCGTGAATAATGTGAAATGTTCCCCCAGAAGATAATGCCTCTATATCCTCAAAGCAAAAATGACTGCTTCTAGCTTCAGGTCGTGAGTGGGGCAATTCCTCTCGTGGGGCTTTAGCTTTCTAGACGCATAAGCTATAGCCCTTTCCTCCTTCTGAAGCACCCCCCCCAAGTCCCTGTAAGGATGCGTCAGTGTAAACCCGATACTCTAATCCTCCCTTCGGCAACGTAAGTACGGGTGCAGATGTCAACTTGTCCTTTAGCTCGTCGAAAGCTAACTAACAATGATAATTCCAAGTGAAAGGTACCCCTTTTCGGGTCAGATTCGTCAAAGGGCCTGCAATCTTTGAGAATCCTTTGATGAACCGTCTGTAATAACAAGCCAATCCCAGAAAACTGCGCACCTCGGTCGGCATCATGGGCTGCCCCCACTCCCTCACCGTCGATACCTTACTTGGATCCACCGCAATACCCCGGTCTGACACCACGTAGCTAAGAAACTGAACCTCCCATAGCCAAAATCCACACTTCCTGAATTTAGCATAGAGCTGGTGATTCCGTAATGTCTATAACACTATACGCAGATGCTCTGCGTGCTCCTCCTTGGTGCACGTGTAGATCAGGATGTCATCAATGAATACGATGACAAACTGATCGAGAAACTCCCTAAAAACCCTGTTCATGAGGTCCATGAACACTGTTGGTGCATTTGTGAGCCTGAATGGCATCACCCTGAACTCATAAGATCCATACCGCGACAGGAAAGCATTCTTAGGAACATCCTCCTCTCGGATACGTAGTTGATGATACCCTGACCTCAAGTCGACCTTATAGAAGTAAGACGCCCCTCTCAACTAGTCAAATAGATCATCAATCCTAGGCAACGGATACTTATTCCGTATCGTCGCCTTTTTCAGCTCTCTATAGTCCACGCATAATCGTAGTGAGCCATCTCGCTTCTTTACAAATAACACCGGTGCACCCCATGGCGATGTACTCCACCGAATGAAACCTTGACCCTGAAGCTGCTGAATCTTCTCTCTCAACTCACACATCTCTGAAGGGGCCATACGGTATGGGGCCCGAGCAATCGGCCTCGTCCCCGATGCTAAATCGATCACAAATTCGATTTCCCTGCTAGGTGGCAACCCTAGTATCTCCTGGAATACATCCTCAAAGTCCCTCACTATCGGAATTGAGTCCAACGGAATCGCCACCTCCTGTGAGGTCTCCTCCTCGATGTAATACAGGTGCATACGTGACCCTCCCTCAGGTAACGGCATCGCTATTAAAAACATCTCGTGTCTTGGAATGGAGAACATGATGGTCCTCTCGTAGTAATCCAACGTCGCTCGATAACCTGCCAACCAATCCATACCCAAGATGACATTGTACCCCTCCATATCTAACACCAAGAGGTCCACTGCTAAACTAAGCCTCCCAATTAAAATGTCCATCCCCCGACAAATCGAGTGAATCGAAGCCTTGCTGCCTACTGGTGACTCAACACACATCCGAAGACTACCCGTGGTCTCTAGTAACCTGGCCCGTTTAGCAAAATTATATTTAATGAATGAATGTGATGCTCCCGTATAAAAAAGAATACTACCCTCATAACCATGAATGAGAAACATACCCTCAACTGCTGGCGGTGCTTGCTACGCTGGAGGATTAGGAACATCCCGGACGTTATACACACGCCCGTAGTGCATCTGCCCCTGCTGCGGTGGGGCTGGTGCTGCTGGAGGCATTTGCCCCCGTTGCCCATGTTGGGATTCCTGCTGTTGACCTTTGCCCCTCTGTGGGCACTCCCTCTTGAAGTGTCCTGGCTGGCCACAAACAAAACAGTGTCTCTAACCATCCCCCTATCGTTGGCCCTGACGTGGCTGCCCTGTTGGCCTCCTCCATTATTCCCTTAGACCTGATGGCCTTGAGGAACCTGCTGCTGCTCATTCGGGCCCAGCTTCCCCTGTCTGAACCCTTGTCCTCCCAGTCGGAACCCACCAGGCTTAAACTTCTTAGCCTGATTCCCCTGCTGACTGCCCGTCTGTTGCTGAGTACCACTCGTATCACCACTAGTAACTGCCATGCCCTGTTGGCTCGGCTCTCCTGTTATCTTGCTCCCCTTCGCATGGAAGAGATGATCCTGGCAATGTACAAGTGCGGCATTAAAGACATCTCTATACTTCACCAATGCCGGATTCCCAATCAAATGTTGCGTGATCCGCCAAGCTAAGCCATCCATAAATCTCGATTTCTTTTGCTCCTCATCGCTCACCTCATTTGGCATAAAGTTTGCCAAACGGGTGAACTCTTCCTCATAGTCTGCCACTGATCGGTCACCCTGTACTAAATCACTGAATTTATCTCTCATCTCAGTCTCTACCGCTGGAGGAAAGTATTTGCAGTCGAACCGCACCTAGAACTCTGCTATCGTCATCAAATCTCGCTCCTCGACGGTGGTAACTGACTCCCACCACTGTAAGGCTGCCCCCGACATCCGAAAGGTAGCAAGCATCTATTTCCGCACTTCGGTACACTCCAGCATGCGCAGATGGCGCTGAATGTTCTTCTTCCCGTCACAATCCTCTACTACATCTGTGCTACCTCGAAACTCAGGTGGGTGACCCTTCTGAAAGGTCTCCCTAACTCGCTGCCAAGATGGTGGCCCCACTGGAGCCTGAACTACTGGTGCCATCGGAGGTGGTGCCTGGGGCTGTGGAAAGTGACCTGCCATAGCTCGCATCGCTGTCTCGACCGCCTGGGCCACTATCACTGCCACCTGAGTAGTAGAAATCAACTCAGGTGGGGGTGATGGTGGCGGTACCTGTGGCTCCTGATGAGCCTCCCTGACCTCATCCCTAGCCTCAGCCCTCTCCGCTCTCAGTCTCCTCGGTGGCATCTGAAATAGATTGAATCGTATAAGTACACAATTTACACAAATATATTCACAGCAGAAATACGATATCTCATAAACGGAAAAGGAATCAACAGTCCTAATAATAGGGCTCTATAACAACAGAGTGCTACGCTGAAACGTAGAAAGCCGCACAGATCCTATGGACACTAGAACTTGATGCTCTGATACCATCTGTGACACCCCGCCTAATTAACCCCGGGTGATCAGTCCTAAATTAAGTTAGAACAGGTTATTTAGTTGGATCATTCTTAGAATCACTGTCGCCTTTTTAATTACTAACCACCTAAGTGAGAAAATTAGACTAGTGCCAAGTTTTATCTTTCATTAACTTAAATGAAATTCATGTGGAAATTAAAATACCACAATAATCATAATTAACTAAAACAAACATACACAAGTTATTATCTGACCGAATAAACCATCGGCCCAAACTCCAACAAAGATAAAATAAAGACAAGTAATCAATCTCAACAAGTCTGACAAAAACTAAATGAATTGTGAGCGACATGCTCGAAATAATTGATAAAAGTCTCTATACTAGAATAAAAGAGTGAGGCGTCTATCAAAACTCCCGCAACATCCACATATGCTGCAACAACGGATTCCTGAAATAGAGTCAAGCCTTGAGTCCCTGTGGCTGGACACCTAAAAGATTTTTTTTAAAAAATTTATAGCAAGGGTTAGTACCCAAAAACATTTGAAAAACATTTAGCAAATAATTAACTTGCAGTAATGAATAAATATGCATGCTCTCCATATTTTAGTTAGTGTCGCACTCCCTTGAGGACATCCTCACCCCTCCTCTAATGTACACTACTAACGCCTTAATTAAAATCACCTATTTCTTCATCTTACGACTAGATAAATCATAAAACCCCTTGCACCCACCGTACTCTAACCGAGTATGCCTTAGTTGTGATTTTTAAGTTATTATCATCATCAACTTAATTAAATCATTTCCCTCTTTAATTTCATATAACTTTCACATCTGTTATACATATAATACAACTCATGCTTTGTATTAATTCGCCCGTATATAATTATTTACCTAATTATATACTCAATCATATTACAGTATTCACAAACATACTGGTATAACATTTAATAATAGTATTTCCCCCGAGTAAAGTCTCACCGGGTATAAATCCTCTAAAGTGCTATCCCACTAGGTATGATCACATAGCCTAGTTACCCCCAAGTCAGAACCGTTCACTAACTTGGTTAATATATAAATGTTGGAGGCGGTCATATTCCTTCCCTGAAAGTGATATGTCCCTCACCCATATATCGGACGCTATGACCTGGGATTATACTCGCCCTACTCCTCAAGCTAGGGGATTCATCCACTACGCGAAACCTCCCCCTATTGCATTAGAGCATATAATAATAATAATAATAATAATAATAATAATAATATATATCCACTGATATTAATGCACACACCATATATATACTATCACACACCGTATATATATATATAAATATAAAATATCTCGGCTACACCGTGCACTAAGTCCGTGACACAAGCCCATTCCATTTTATTTTTGAGTTTATGGTCCAACTCTAATTACGAATTAATTTGCACATTAATTTCTTTTGGTATTGCCCCAACCAATATATTCGGACTTACTCTCGTGGCCCGAAATAACATTACCCGAGTCTAAATCCCCGACTCTAAATTATTTAGTCTTCACCTAAATAAAATTTTCATTTCGGTATCGCTCAATCATTATCCCCGGATTTGTTTACTACATCCATATTTAATCATTTCGAAACAAACTTTCCAAAATTTAACCTTAGTGTGTCACACCTAATTTCCTCCAAATCCCCATAAATTTTAATTATAATGTCACACCAAGCCGCCCTCAAATCCTAATTAATCTTGATTCACAATTAATTAGATTTAAACCCCTGTATTAATTACTCAAAAATTAATGCATGGAATGATTTTTATTTATTTTCCCTATACATTAAAAACTGGGCGAACTGTCAAAATTTCCAGACCATCGATCGATCGATCAGGTCCTCGTCTTCCCCGAGTTGGTTGTTTCAGCCATGGACGCCCACCTCCAAACCCTAGCTTCTTTTACACCAAAAACTAAACCTTCTCATTGGCAATAGACATCAAAAACCTTATAGGAAACCTTCCTAAAGTCCAGAAACATCACTTAATTCCTTTTCTCTACTGTTTTCACGAGTTTGGATTTAAAATTCAATTCAGTCTTTAACCCATTTAACCATCAATTCCATATCACTAATTCATTTCTAATTCCTCCGGTTTTACACAACTTACCAGATTACAAACACACAACTTAGATTAAATATGCATTTCTACTCAATTTAGAAATCAGATTCATAATCTACAAAACCCCATGTTTATACCCCTGTAAATCCCAAAACAAATTTCTTTGATTATCCACATCACATGAATATGAATTGAAATACACTTTAAATGCTATAGAAAGTTAACCACTTGCCTTCGGGTTCGTAGAGTCTGAATTTGAAATCGTGAGTGCCCAAGGTTGAAGATGACTCTTTTTGGCTCTCCTGTGATCCCCAAATTTGCCTTTGGCTGCTGTTAGGGTTTCCTAACCCTCTAAGTCTCCTCTAAAAACAATTCAGCCGTTTCCTTGTTACTTTTAATTATTTAATTAACCTTAATCCCGTTTTTTTCCTAATGGGCCAAGCCCAAGTGACCCAAATCCCCCCGTGTGGGTCCGGCTATGCCTAAAAACGTCCCATGACCCGTTTACTACCCCCGGGTACACTTTTCCTACTATCTCGGTCCATCCGGACTCAACCATATACTCAGAATTAGCATCCGAATTAAATTAGAAAAATCCTTATTTCACACCCAAATTAGTCTATACCGACTCCCGACCGAAATAAGTACATGTCCCATCATTAATACTCGAAATGACGAAAATACATTATTACTATTCACTTAGAAATTAAGTTTCCCTAAATATTAACTATTCACTTCCCGATTAATATTTAAATATAACTTGCCATAATTAATTCAATTAAAATTACGACACACAAGTAATTTTAAATTCCCGAATTAATTAAATATTAAATGCATGAAAATACGGGGTGTCACAAGTCGTTGTGTATTTAAGTGTTATTTGATTAACAACCCATAATAATATAAATAATGCTAAATAATCAACGAGGAGTGCAACAGTTTATATACAACACTAATTATCTACAATTTTTATACAAGAATAATCTATACATCTCTTATAATTATCCGTAGTTTTTATACAAGAGTAATTAATACATTGATATGTTAAACTCATAAATCAAAGAGATCTTTATCCTGTTGGAAAAAATCCTAGCATTCCCCAATTGCATGCATTGCCAGAATTTGGTGGATCAGGAACATATAAAGACAATGCAAAATCTCACGGCATGAAGTCATTTTGCAGGTTGGGAGTTGGATAAATATGTTGAGATGAGCTTGGTCCTGATTACGCAGATTATTAATTTCTACGATATGCATTCTTTCTCTCTCAACATAATGCCCCCGAACGTTTTTTCAATAATCTTCACACTCTAAGAACATGGTTCTTTAATCCTCTTTATGTATGTATCGGTCGGAGGTGCATGCCTACGTTCACTGGTCCTCGATATTTACATCACATTTGTCCTACCGTAAAAAACAACCTCTTCAACTTCCCACCTTAATTTAATTAAGCGTTGAGATGATTCTGTGGGATGTTGTGTCTCGTAAATGACATTACTAGGTGTCGAGGAAGGTGAAGTAGGAATTCTCAGGCCATTAGGTTCCACAGCTGCAAATCCAACCCCATCATGGTTAACCCATCGAAATAATGGAGGCAATATACAAACGCGAGAGACTTTACTCCAATAATTATTCCACTCAGCTTGGTTAGTAAGAATTAAATCGTCACCAACAATCTCTCAATTGTAGTTCCGATAAAAAAAAGTGATGGCGTGCCAAATAGGACATTGGGTATGGTAGATTCGGTTGAATGGAGATGATACCTATTATAAGTGATTATTCATTCAAGCCCAATATTGTATCCGACCAGTGCAGTATGCAAAACGAATTGCACGACCTAACTCCGAATAATTATTTTAGATCCGTGTATTTGAAATGTGCTTAAATGCATGGACATAGACTCATATCGGTTACTAAAAATATCAAAGGAGATATTCAAGGACACCTACGAGCTATCTACAAGATGGTTGAGTTAATTGTATAATTCAATCACTTATTTTTGCAACTATAAAATGTAAACCCTGGCCCGAGGCAAATGGATGTAACTTAAATTATTTGAGAGACACTAATAAGAATAAAATAACCCCTTCGTGGATGTAGGCAAGTTTCCAAACCACGTATCTCTGGTGTTTTGTGTGTGATAATTTATTTTCTCTTCTTGATATTACTTTCTAGATTTCTTATTGTGATAATTTGTGCACTCACAATTGGCACTGCCTGTGGGAATCGATTCTTTTTCCTACAAAGTAGTAATCGAAAGAAAGTCCGTGATGTCTCACCATAATAGGAATCTTCCTCAGGTTAGTGACGTGCAGGATGATCCAGTCCCGCTTAGGGTTAGGTCAGAGATTCTCCAACCACCAAATCTCATGTTTCATCAAGAGAGATAACCTTTTAAGGAAATTAGGGACCACTTAGGTCTACTCAGAGCAGGAGGAAGTAAAATGCCTCAAGACGGAAGAGAATGTTCGCTTATAAAGGCGACTTGAAAGAATGGAGAGAGATCTCCATAGAAATACAAGGAAACATTCCTCAGGTGAGAAAGACTCGCAGTCGAGGGAGGAGCTCCAGGCACACCTAGGATCAATATGAATGCGACAAGTCAGAGCATGATCGATTTGAGTATGGACGATCAAAGAGGTGCCACATAAGTAATGATCGTCAAGATGAGGACATCAGAATTTCGGTCCGTAAGGAGATAGACTAGCATCCAACCCATCGAGGGGCCATGTCCACCAGAGAGCTGGCCAGAAGAGCTCTCAATACCCAGATAAAATCCCTTTTCTTAAGGGAGATTGAAGAAGAGGAACTCCCAAAGAAGTTCGTCATTCACAGGTTCAAAATATATGATGGAAAGATGGATCTCATAGACCATGTTCGGTAGTACATGCAGGCGATGACCCTGTAGAGACACAATAATGCCTTGATGTGACGAATCTTCCCTTATAGCCTACACGATGTAGCTCAAAAGTGGTTCAAGAAGCTTCCACATAGTTTGGTCATGAGCTTCAAGGACCTAGCAGAGGCCTTCACTTCTCGCTTCATAACCAATAGTCCACACCCTAAAATGATGGGTTTGTTGTTCACGATCAACAAAAAGTTGTAAGACAACCTTTATGATTATGCCAAGACGTATTTGGAGGTATTTAATAAAGTGGAGGACTACTCTGAGAAGGTTGTTGTCGTATCCTTTAAAATTAGTTTGTCAACCACATCTCTATTGCACCAGTCTCTGGCGCAGAAAGTGGCTAACACTATTGACGACCTCATGGCATGTATTAAAAAATATGCCAAGGTTGAGCACATGGTTCATTCTATCCTAGGGGATAACGGTCTAGTAAAAGAAAACAAAAGAGGAGAGAAGAGTGACACTCTAAAGAAAGGGAAGAAGAATGAGGGAAAGAACAATGCTAAGGATAGGAACAAGGTCGACCTTCAAAAGCATTCCGGATTGTTAACATAGTCTTCAAAGAACTAATATATAAAATCTTGAGCAAGATTAAGGATGAACCATTTTTCAACTGGCCCAAAAATATGGGTAGTGACCAGACAAAGAGGAACAACGTGCTGAGGTGCGTACTCTATAAGGAGGGTGGCCATAGGACAGAGAATTATAAAGCACTGAAGTCCCACTTGGAAGAGTTAGACTATGTTAGACATTTGAACGAATACCCAGAGTAGAAAGTTGACAAGGTCACAGCTAATGGTGATCAGAAACTAAACGATATCATTGATGACCACATGGGATAGGAATTTGTGGTTATTCATGGAGCATCCAACCTAAAGAATATCTAGGGGAACATTGTTTGGATGGAGCTGAAGAAGGTCACTACTGTCATAGAAGCATTCCAGATTGACCCTATAAAATGCCAAGTTGGTGAGCGTCAGCGACCAAAAGATGTTAACTATACTAAACACGTTGTCTTCACACAGGAAGATCTGATTGGGGTGAGGATTCCCCACCATTATGCACTCATGATTACTCTCAGATTCGTTAACGAGGATATTGTAAAGTTGCTGGTAGATTAGGGAAGCTCGTCAGAGGTGATATACCTAGAGTTGTTCCATAAATTGAAGCTCAACTTAGCCGACCTCAAGGAGGCCATGATTCTATTGGTAAGCTTTACGGGGGAAGTCACGATTCCATTGGAAAAGATAGTCTTACTGGTCAGGGCGAGCAATATCTCAAACTTAATTAAATTATTGGTGGTGGATATAGAGTCTCTATATCACGCTATTCTAGGAAGAGGCTGGTTTCATGCAATGAGAGTCGTACCGTCTACCTACCACCAGATGTTTAAGTGTGTTATCGAAAGGGGCATGGTGACCAAGACATTGCAAGAAAATGATTCATCATAGCTATTCACCCATAAAAGGAGAAGAAAATAAATTCGTAGGACACCCTAGAGGAAGACCAAGATGGGGCTACACCCTCTAAATAACAACTGTGGTACGATCGATTAGGGGTGGAGGAGACCAGGATCCATCCCGCTGATAGGGTCGTTGAAAGCCTGGAAGAAGTTGGTGATGTTGACAACTTGCCTAATAAAAAGTTTTTGATCGAAACTGCGCTATTCGATCATGAAAAGAAAGAGTTGATTGCCTTCTTGAGATGCAATTTAGATTTTTTGCCTGAGAGCCGTATGATCTGCCTAAAATTGATCCCAATGTAGCCTTCCATCATCTACATGTTAACCTAACCTTCAAGCAGATTACTCATAAGGCACGCCGAACAACCCCCAAAAAGGCTAAAGTGGTGGAGAACAAAATTAGGAAGCCTTTGGATGTAGGATCCATTAGGGAATTTTAATTCCCTAAATATTTGTCCAACTCAATGGTAATACGAAAAAGCAACGCCAGTTAAAGAGTCTGCATTTCATAAACCTCAATAGAGCCTGCCCCAAAGTCAGTTTCCCACTGTCAAAGATTAATCGGCTAGTTAACGCCATGACAGCTCATGAGAGAATAAGTTTTTTAGACGCCTACTCAGGGTACCATCAAATTTCGTTGTTCTCCCCAGACCAAATCAAAATATCCTTCATAACCCCATATTATTCGGCCTAAAGAACATAGATGTAACTTATCAGAGGCTGGTTATGAAGTTATTTAAGTAGTAGATGGGTGACACCATGGAAGTATATATTTATGAAATGTTAGTCGAGAGCAAGAACAGAGACGACCACCTCACAGACTTGTCGAGAACTTTTAAAATCCTCGGGAAGTACCAGATGAAACTTAACACAAGTAAGTGTTCATTTGGTGTCTAGTTAGGTAAATTTTTGGGTTATCTAATCAGCTAAAGAGGGATTTAAGTCAATCCAGATCAGATTGATGCGATTAACAAGGTCAAACCCCCAAGGTCGTTGAGGGATATTCAAAATCTCACTGAAATGCTCATATAACTCAATCGCTTCATCTCCAAGTCTTAAAAATGTCGTCGACCATTCTTTCAGCTACTAAAGAAGGATAAGGCCCTCACATAAAATTATGACTGCTCAAGAGCTCTAAAGGAGATCAAGTCTTACATTAATAACCACCCCTACTGGTGATTCCCGATAATGGAGATCCCCTCTACCTCTACCTAGCAGTATTAAACCACACTGTTAGTTCGGCTCTGGTAAATAAAAAGGAGGGTAGACTGTACCCTGTCTATTACACCAAAAAAATGCTCCTTGATGTGGAGCAACGTTACTTGCCCTTGGAGAAGTTAACCTATGCACTGGTTATTGGCTCTAGGAGCTGAAATACTACTTCTAATCCCACTCAATAACGGTGATCACCTTATTTACCCTCAAAGTCGTTCTTAGAAAAGCCGACCTTTCTGGATAACTCTTAAAGTGTTTAGTCGAGCGTGGAAGGTTCTATATTCACTTTCAACTAATGACAGTAATTAAGGGACCAGTCTTGGTTAACTTCATAATCGAGTTCATAAAGGACAAGCAAATCTACCAATATGTAATGGATCAATCAACAAATAAGGAAGCATAGTCTAAGGACTGAACCCTATACATTGATAGATCCTCTAATTATAAGGGGTCGGGCTGGGGATTAACCTCATCACACCAGAAGAGGTTGTCATTGAGTAATAAATCAGTTTGGGATTTGAAGCCTTTAATAATGACGTTGAATACGAAATATTGATAGACGGCCTGCGCAATGCCCAACTGTTGGGGGGAAAGCATCTTAATGTGTTCGGAGATTCCAAACTGGTTTCTAAATAAGTGAGCAGAAATTTCAATGCAAATGACAATATGATGGTAGCCTACTTTGGAGTGTGCGAGATCTTATAACAGGATTTGAGGAAGTTCATGTTTAGCAGTTCCTCTTTTGTGTTGAAGTCTCCACTCACTTGTTTAGAGACCAGTTTGGAATTGCCGAACAGGTTGAGATCCTTTCCCCCAACAGTTGGGCTTTATGCAGGCTATCTATCAATGCTTCGTATTCGACTTCGTTGTAGGAGGCTTCAAATCCAAACCTGATTCATTTCTCAACGACAACATTTTCTGGTGTAATGAGGATGATCTCCACCCTACGGGAAAAATAATCATGCTGACGCCTTAGCCACCTTAAGACCGAAAGTGGACTCTGATCTCAGAAGAACTATTTAGGTAGAGTTCTTTGCCCAACCAAGCATTGGCCAGACAATGGTCACTGAGAAGGTCCTCCTCATAGAAAGATCCCTAATTGGATGGATTCCATCATTGCCTACTTAAAAAGGGACACGCTGCCGGATGATAGGAAATTGGCTCAATAGATAAGATTAAAAGCAACCCGTTTCTACCTCGACCTAGGGGAAAACTATACAAAAGATCCTCCACAGGCCTTACCTCCAAT
Source organism: Sambucus nigra (assembly GCA_949130495.1). Taxonomy (NCBI): domain Eukaryota; kingdom Viridiplantae; phylum Streptophyta; class Magnoliopsida; order Dipsacales; family Adoxaceae; genus Sambucus; species Sambucus nigra. The sequence continues at coordinate 1,605,646 of CASBWL010000028.1, forward strand.
ACGTCCACTCGCAAGATACCGAGAAATTTCTTAGCAAGCTTCATGATGGTATTTGTGGGAGTGGCATTATGATCAATCAAAGAAGGCTACTTGTGGACACATATGCAGAGGGATGCAAGTATCTATGTTTGGAGATGCACATTGCTAACTCCTGCATCATTTATCAACCAGCTAGTAACCTGAAATCCTTGACTAGTCCTTGGCCATTTACATAATGGGGGTTGGACATTGTGGGATCACTACCTACCACACCTGAGAATCATAAATATCTGCTGGTCGACACAGACTAATTTACCAAATGGGTATAGGCGGAACAACTAGCGAACATCTGCGATGCCGATATAATAAGACTCATCTGGAAGAGCATAATAACACGCTTTGGGGTACCAAAAGCTATCATCACCGAAAATGACATGTAGTTTAAAAGAAGTTTTTTCAAAGCCTATATGATGAGCATGGCATTAAGAATCATTTCGGCTCTGTAGCATACCCCCAGAGCAACTATTGGGCAAAGGCTTCTAATAAAATGATGCTTGATAGTATGAAGAAGAGGCTAGAAAGAGTAAAGGGGGCCTGGGTGGATGAGATCCCCCATGTCCTTTAGGCTTATCATACCATGCATAGAAGACGTACTAGGGAAACACCCTTCATGCTCACCTACGAAATGTAAGCCACTATCCCACTTGAAGCAAGTCTCCCAACTATGAGAACCAACTTGGTCGACCAAGGACTTAACAACGATGCTTGCGCACTGAACTTATCCCAGTATATGAATAAAGAGAACAAGCCATGATTAAGCTAGCCTCATACCAGCACCAACTGGCGAAGCAGTACAATAAAAATGTCAATCCAAGGAAATTTTAGGTAGGAGCTTACATCCTAAGGAAAGTTCTTGACAATGCAGTAAGACCGTCAGATAGAAAACTGGGACCAAACTGGGAGGGACCTTTCAAGGTGATTAGGGATGACCTTCAAGGAGTTTATCGCTTGGAAACACTGGGGCAGAAAGATACCAAGAGCATAAATAGTGGCCAACCTCAAGAAGTTTTATTTTTAGTCTTCTTTTTTTTTTATTATATCACATCTAGTTTTTGGAAATTTTTATTTCAAACTTATGTTGCTCCCAAGTTATTACTTAATAAATAAAGGCCCATTGGCTCTCATAGTCCCCTTTTGCATATTTGTTGCTTCAATTTAATTTTATGTATCTCAATATAATTCACCACTTCCAAGCGATAGATCCATTCTCTTATCGTTAAGTAAAATCACACTTGGTTTCAGTAAGTTGTTCAGCCTACTTCAACCAAGGAACTTCCTCCACTATAAGAAAAAAACAATATGCGACACGTAAAATTTATGATGATAAAGTTAAAATTGTGTTGCTATATTGTATCAGCAACAGATTTCACTCTGTTTCTAGCTTGTTGCACATTGCCTGTCTAGGAGTCCCTTTGGCAACAGAGAAGGATTGTGCTGCCGAAGGTATATTTTTGGCAACACACAATTATGTCGCCAAAACTATTTTTTAATTTGTCAAATTTATAATAAAAAAATATTATTTATGTTGCCAAAGGTCACTCAATAGCGACAAAAATAGTTATGTTGCTAAAAAGCAATCTTTCAGCGACACAAATTATGTTGCAGAATGTAAGGTAAACGATATAAAAATAACTTTCGGCAACACAGCTATTATGTTGCCAAAAGCTATACCTTTTACAACACGCTCTTGTTTGTGTGGCCAAAGGTATAGCTTTTGGAAACAGAAGAGTTGTGTTGCCAAAGGTATAGCCTTTGTCAACAAAGCTCTTATGTTGCCAAGAGCTATACCTTTGTCCACACAACTCTTGTGTTGCCAAAAGTACTATATTTTTATTTATTACCTATTATTTTTCTTAATTGGAAGCACTTTTAAACCTGCACTTTTTTCATCAAAACTCACACTACATAAAATGTGCAACCTTATAATCCAAAATCACATTGCACATTTTTCATACGATCATAAGTAATACAAAGTTCTACAATTTTCAACCAAATCTCGTAAATATGAATTACAAAATAATATTTCATCACAATCCAAGTATAAAGGTATAAAATAATTGCCTCTCAAATACGAACATAATCAATCCTAACACATCAAAATATGTAAACATGGTCTAACCTAATACATTAACACATTAAAAGATGTTGAAAAATCCAAGTAAACTAAAACGACGACGACAATATGACTCCCCCACACTATAAGACATCGCAGCTCCAAGTCACCACGGATTTAATAACTCCAAGCAAAATCCATCATCAACATGCGTAAGATACAAAAATAAATGACTACATGGATTTGTATAACTTCAAATGCATGTATGTTTGACTTAATCAATTTAAAACACTATTAAATCTTAGAAAATTTCGATAGAGTTTCCTTTATTTATTCATGAAATCCATCCTGTTTTAACATTTAAATAAACCCAATAATAACAAAAACCGTAGTTAAACTACCAAAAAATCTCTCCCATTGATTTAACATCTAAAAATAGTATATTTAAGCTCGCATGGCCATAAGCATCATACAAGTGTAAAAATATAGTAGAACGATTAAAAGATCATCAAATAAGCCTATCCCGGGCATCAAAATAAAAAGTGAATATCATAACATACGTTTAAGTATCCAAGTAGCTACATACCTGACTCCTCCGTATCCATTGACTTTTTCATGTGTTGCCAATACATAATCATTCTACACAAAATACAAAATAAATTATTATCAATCCGACTTCAAAAGATAATAACAATTTATAATTTATAAGCAGTGCATATAAAACAATGATCGTTGTGTTTTATTGGAGTGTTAACACGCCATATACCACGTTGTCTGAAGCTTATAATTATAAACAATTAACTGTTACAGCTATATATATATATATAATAGGTATATATTATATATAACTGACAATTATATATATACAACTATTATATATATATAACATATAATTGTTATATATATAACTGTACAAGTATATATGACTGTTGTTATATAGAACAATCGTTGTTATATATAACAATTGTCCTATATATAACAAATGTTATATATAACCTATTTGTCTCCTCTATGTGCGCCTTCAACAATCGCTCTATACATATATCTATGGTTTACTCAATGTCGACTAATATTAGAGATGCACAGTAAATTTATGTTTTTTTCTCAAATCGAAAGTCACATGACTACGTGATCGATTCCTACAAGTTGCATTGGTCCCGTGTGAGGTGTTCATGCCTCTTACGTGACTATTTTATGGTTGTTTCATGTTTTCATGAATTTCAGCATGTTTTTATCCCATGTCTAACTTTTTACAAATTTACGTCGTATACTCGAATTGAAAGTCTCGTGACTACGAGATCGATTCCTACAAGTTACATTAGTCCCGTATGGGTTGGTCGTGCCTCCTACGGGATGGTTTTGTGGCTATTTTACGTTTTCTCCCTTTGATGGCATGTTTTTAGGACTAAGTGTAACTTTTTACAAATTTACATCGTACACTCAGATTAGGAGCCCCGTGACTACGAGGTTGGTTCCTGTGAATTACATTGGTCCCGTAAGAGGTTATCGTGCCTCTTATGATGGCTTATTTTTAAGCCTAAGTCTTAATTTTTTACAAATTTACGTCGTACACTCAAATTGGGAGTCCCGTGACTATGCGATCGGTTCCTACGAGTTGCATTGGTCCAGTGCAAGGTGTTTATACCTCTTACGGGATTGTTTTCTAATTGTTTTGCATTTTCACCCATTTGCGGCATGTTTTTATGCCAAAGTCTAACATTTTACAAATTTACGCCATGCACTCAAATCGTGAGTGCCATAACTACGCGATCGGTTCCTATGAGTCACGTTAGTCTCGTGCGAGGTGTTCGTGCCTTTTACGAGACCGTGTTGTGATTATTTAACATTTTCACCCTTTAATGGCATGTGTTTATGCCTAAATATAACTTTTTGCAAATCTACGTGTATGCGTTACATAAGCCCCTTACCAGGTGTACGTGCTTCTTACGGACTGTTTTGTGGTTAATTTATGTTTTCACCCTTTGACGGCATGTTTTTATGCCTAAGTCCAACTTTTTGCAAATTTATATTATGTAGTCAAATCGTGAGTCATGTGACTACGCGGTACATTCCTACGAGTTAGATTGGTCCCGTACGAGGCGTTCTTGCCTCTTACGAGACCGTATTGTGGTTGTTTTATGTTTTACCCTTTAGCGGCATATTTTTATGCGTAAGTGTGAATTTTTGTAAATTTACGCCATGTACTCAAATCGAGAGTGTCGTGACTATGCAGTCATTTTGTATGAGACAAATTGGTCCCGTACGAGGTGTTTGTGCCTTTTACGGAACCGTATTATAACTATTTTACATTTTCATTCTTTGACGGCATGTTCTTATACCCAAGTCTAACTTGTAGAAAATTTACGTCGTATACTCAAACCGCGAGTCATGAGAATATGCGGTCGATTCTTACGAATTACATTAGTCCCGTGCGCATTTTTCGTGCCTCTTACTAGACCATATTGTGGTTGTATTACGTTTTCACCCTTTGATGGCATGTTTTAATGCCTAAATCTAAATTTTGGAAAACTCACTTCGTATACTCAAATCGGGAGTTTCTTTATTATGCGGTCGGTTCCTACGAGTTACATTGGTTCTGTATGAGATATTTTTGCCTCTTACGAGACCATTTTGTGGTTGTTTTACATTTTCACCCTTTGACGACATCTTTTTATGCCTAAGACTAACTTTTTGAATATTTACATTGTATACTCAAACCATGAATCATGTGACTACACGATCGATTTCTACGAGTTAAATTGGTCCCGCCCAAGGTGTTCTTTCCTTTTAAGGGACCGTATTGTGGTTATTTTATGTTTTCACCCTTTGATGGCATGTTTTAATGCCTAAGTATATTTTTTTTATAAATTTACGTCGTATACTTAAACCAGGAGTTCTGTGACTATGCAGTCGGTTCCTATGAGTTATAATGGTCCCGTGTGAGGTGTTTGTGCCTCATATAAGACCGTTTGGTGATTATTTTACGTTTTCATCCTTTGACACCATGTTTTTATGCCTAATTCTAATTTTTTACAAATTTATATCCTATACTCAAACTGTGAGTGCCGTGAGTAAGGGGCCAATTCCTACGAGTTACATTGGTATAGTACGAGGTGTTCATGCCTTTTACGGGACCGTTTTGTGGTTGTTTTAGGTTTTCACCATTTGACGAAATGTTTTTATGGCTAAGTCTAACTTTTGGTAAATTTATGTCGTATGCTCAAACCGGGAGTGCGGTGACCATGCGATCAGTTCCTACTAGTTACATCAATCTCATGTGAGGTGTTCGTGCCTCTTACGAGACTGTTTTGTGGTTATTTTATGTTTTCACCCTTAAACGACATGTTTTTATGCCTAAATCTAAATTTTGGTAAATTTACGTCGTATACTCAAACAGGGAGGGCCATGACTACGCGGTCGGTTCCTACGGGTTACATTGGTCCAGTACGAGGTGTTTATGCCACTTACGAGACCGTTTTGTGGCCTTTGACGACATATTTTTAGGTTTAAATCTAACTTTTTGCAAATTTACATGTACGAGTTATATAAGTCCCGCACCAGGTGTCCGTGCCTCTTACGGACCGTTTTGTGGTTGTTTTACATTTTCATCCTTTGACAATATGTTTTTACACCTAAGCCTAACTTTTTGCATATTTATCTCGTTTACTCAAACCGTGAGTCATGTGACTACGCGATCGGTTCCTACGAGTTACATTGGTCCCGTACGAGGCATTCCTGCCTCTTACGGGACCGTATTGTGGCTATTTTATGTTTTCATCCTTTAGCGGCATATTTTTATGCCTAAGTATGACTTTTTGTAAATTTACGTCGTATAGTCAAACCCGGAGTGTCGTTGCTATTCACTCGTTTCGTATGAGATAAATTGGTCCCGTACAAGGTGTTCGTGCCTCTTATGGAACTATATTGTAACTATTTTATGTTTTCACCCTTTGATGGCCTGTTTTTATTCTCAAGTTTAACTAGTAGCAAATTTATGTTGTATACTCAAACATTGAGTCATGAGAATACGCGGTCGATTCTTATGAATTACATTGGTCCCGTGCGAGTTGTTCATGCCTCTTACCGGACCGTATTATGATTGTATTATGTTTTCACCTTTTGATAGCATGTTTTAATGCCTAAGTCCAAGTTTTAGCAAATTCGAGTCGTATACTCAAATCGGGAGATCCATTACTACGTGGTCGGCTCCTACAAGTTATTTTAGTCCCGTACGAGGTGTTTTTGCCTCTTACGAGACCATTTAGTGGTTGTTTTATGTTTTCACCCTTTGACAATATCTTTTTATGCCTAAGACCAACTCTTTGTAAATTTACATCGTATACTCAAACCCGGAGTCATGTGATTACGCAGTCGATTCCTACGAGTTACATTGGTCTCGCCCTAGGTGTTCTTGCCTTTTACGGGACCGTATTGTGATTATTTTACGTTTTCACCCTTAGGCAGTATATTTTAATGCCTAAATCTATTTTTTGCAAATTTACATCGTATACTTAAATCGGTAGCCCCGTGGCTATGCAGTTGGTTCCTACGAGTTATAATGGTCCTGTGCGAGGGGTTTATGCCTCGTATAAGATCGTTTTGCGGTTGTTTTACGTTTTCATCCTTTGACATCATGTTTTTATGCCTAATTCTAATTTTTTGCAAATTTACATCCTATACTCAAATCGTGAGTGTCGTGACTAAGCGATCAGTTCCTATGAGTTACATTGGTACAGTACGAGGTGTTTGTGCCTCTTATGGGATCATTTTGTGGTTGTTTTAGGTTTTCACCATTTGGCGACATGTTTTTATGGCTAAGTCTAACTTTTGGCAACTTTACGTCGTATACTCAAACTGGGAGTGCGGAGACTATGCAATCGGTTCCTACTAGTTACATCGATATTGTGTGAGGTATTCGTGCCTCTTATGGGGCCATTTTGTGGTTGTTTTACTTTTTCACACTTAAACGACCTGTTTTTATGCCTAAATCTAAATTTTGGAAAATTTACATCGTATACTCAAACTGGGGGTGTCGTGACTACGTGGTCGGTTCCTGCGAGTTACATTGGTCCGGTACGAGGTGTTTATGCCTCTTACGGACCGTTTTTTGGTTGTCTTCGTTTTCACCCTTTGACGACATGTTTTTAGACCTAAATCTAACTTTTTGAGAATTTATGTCATATACTCAATCTGTGATTCATGTGATCACGCGATCGGTTTCTACGAGTTACATCGGTCCCGTGCAAGGTGTTCGTGCCTCTTACGGGATCGTTTTGTGGCTGTTTTACATTTTTACCCTTTGAAGGCATATTTTTATGCTTAAGTCTAGCTTTTTGCAAATTTATATTATACACTAAAAGCGGGAGTCCCATGACTACATGGTCATTTCCTACGAATTACATTGGTCTTGTTCAAGGTGTTCGTGCCTCTTACGGGACCATTTTGTGACTGTTTTACGTTTTCACCCCTTAGCAGCATATTTTAAGACTAAGTCTAATTGTTTGTAATTTTTCTTCGTATTCTCAAATCGAGAGTCCTGTGATATGCGGTCGGTTCCTACGAGTTACATTGGTCCCGTGCGAGGTGTTCATGCCTCTGATGAGATCGTTTGTGGCTATTTTACCTTTTCACCCATTTGCTTCATGTTTTTATGCTTATGTCGTACGTTTTGCAATTTTTCTTTGTATACTCAAACTGGGAGTCCCATGGCTACATGGTGGGTTCCTACGAGTTACATCGATCGTCTGCGAGGTATTCGTGCCTTTTACGGGACCGTTTTATGGTTGTTTTACGTTTTCACCCTTTGATGGCATGTTTCAATAAGCTACTTTGATCATGTATGGGGTGTGCCTCATTCTGGTATGTTTATTAGTTATTTTACATTTTCATCCACCAATGCCCAATTTTCAAATGCTTTGTGTTTGACTTAATCAATTTAGAACATTTATTTATTTCATTAAATTTTGGTAAAGTTTGCTTTGTTTATTCATGAAATCCGCCATGTTTTAACATTAAAATAAACCCCAATAGCAACAACAAAAACTGTAACTAAACCACCAATAAAACTCTTCCACTGATTTAACGTCTAAAAATAGTATATAAAACCCGCATGGCCATAAACATCATACCAGTGTAAAAAAATAGTAGAACGTTTAAAATATTATTAAATAATCCTATCTCGACATCAAAGTAAAAACTGAATATCATAACATAAACTTAAATACGTATCCGAGTAGCTACATACTCGGCCCCTCCGTATCCATTGACTTTTCCATGTGTAGCAAATGCGTAGTCATGCTACACAAAATATAAAATAAATTATTATCAATCCAACTTCAAAAGATAATAAAAATTTATAATTTATAAGAAGTGCATATAAAGCAGTGATCTTTGTGTTTTATTGGAGTGTTAACATGGCCTATTCCATGCTGTATGGATAATCACAAAACCTTGTGCAAATGCACAACTAGAAACCACCACAAAATTGAATTATTGGTTCATGATCAACTCAATTGAATCAACCACTGACTTGATTCCAGTAATATTTATAATAACTAAACCACGCTAGAGATGAAAATTTACCCAACTAACCTTTTTCTATTTCGAAGCAAACTTTGTAAGCTTGGAAAGCATAAACGACAAATTTAGGAGCACTTAGTAACTTAATAACCTATATGTAAGAATTTGGGAATTTTAGACTAGGATACTCCAGTAAGGCTTTATTATATTCAGGAACCCGATTTAATTTTTTTTATTTTGTAGTAAATTACTTTTCTATCCAAGAACTGTGAAAGTGAATTGTGATATAATTTTGCATCGTTACTAGTATCATTTCAATGACAAAATATGAACAACATAGCTCTAAACCACTTGATTCTCATTTCAATAGAAAAGATTTTATTAAGAAACATGAACAACATAGCTCAAGGCTAAACATATCTAACTGTTAACAATAATTAAACATATATAACTATTCAACAATTATATACTGGGGTATGCTCGTTCCTGAAGGCACGACGCTAATTTTCGAAAGTGTACATCATTGATAGTACCATACGTCATATTTGGTTCGCAACAGATAAACAATTTTTGAAAGAACCTATGGTTAGAAGCTATTATGTTAGGAAAATTGGGCAAAGTCTTCTTTGTTTATGAGACAATCCACTCTCTTTTTAAATGCAAGTATTTTCCTTAGTACATAATAGCATTTTACTACATAATAGCATATACGTATTTTCTACATAAATAAAAATATTACAAATAATCAACTTATCTAATTAACTTTTTAAATGTTTTTATACACAAATTGGGTACGTCTTGATAATAATATTGTTTTGTAAACATATTGAACGTAACTCAGTCCCATCAATAAAAATAATTACAAAATAAACACTAAAAATTAACAAAACCACCATCTTGATCACTCCTTCCAACAACTACCTATATAATTATAAATAAAAAATTAGAATATTAGATTACTCAAATAAATATAACATCATAAGCACACAAAGCTAAAAAAATAGAATTATACACCAGGAAACTTTGATCCAACAACTGGTGGACTCAACTTCAAGGTTTATTAGAAGACCTTGCTTCTGCAACACCTGGAGCAATTGTTATTTTGGATACGTGTGCTTCATGTTGATCCAACTCTTCAATAGTGGGGGCAGATAAGGCAGTTGATGAGATCCAGAGGGCTATCACCTTCTTTGACAGTGCTTATCAGTGTTTGTTTCTGATAGTAGTGAATATATTGTTGACACTACTTGTTCAACCATCGGAGCATGTAAACCCGCATATCTTTTCCAACTAATGAACTCTTGTATCATAGCATAATGAACTCTTGTATCATAATCATAATCATAATCGTAATATTTATATTAAGAGAAATGAAAAACACTTGTCATGAAAATAACAGTTAGAGATTAATGAAAACATTTAAGTAAAACAATATGCATCGCAAAAAATAGTACATAGGCCACAAATGAATAAAGTAATATAGAAAACTTATATGTCATACAGAAAGAAGACCAGGAAGAAAAGATCAGTGTGACTGAGTGGGTCTAAAATAAGAGATTATATGAATACCAACTTTCTTGGGTAGTGCTCGTCAATTATCATGTCCATAATGAAGATAAAAGATGAACCACTAATAATAATTGATGAAGATGAATTTTGTGGTGGTGGTTCTGATGATTCACACATTTTTCTGCCAAAACCAATAGAGGGATTAAACGAACCAGGGCCACCTCCTTTCTTGAAAAAGACATGCAATTATTGATGACTCAAAAACAAACCCAATAATCTAATGGACTGCTTCTTCTACAAGCTTTGTAGTTTGGGACGCACATAAATTTTCAAGTGATCTTCTTCCCAAACATTTCAAGCATGGAAATTTCTCAAGCTTCGTTCGCTAGCTCAACACATATGGTTTCAAGAAAATGGATTCGAATCGATGGGAATACGTGAATGAAGGTTTTAAAAAGGGTGGTCACCAGCATTTGTTGAAGACAATAAAGAGGAGGAACAAAATTTGCGAAATCACACACACAAGGCCTAGAACCACAACATTGTATTGACCATTCCCCCATGGCAGCAGGAATGGAATCGGATCTGCAAACACTTCGTAATGATCATAATACAATGATGATTGAATTTATCAATCTTAAAGAACAACAATAGAGAACCCACAATCAATTAACTACAGTCGAAAAACGCCCGTGAATCATCGAGTTTAAGTAGTTGCAAATGGTGATAATCATGGAAAGATCATTAAAAAGGATTCCACTCTATTTTGAGCATTTTGTTGAACAATTGAGAAATTCTCTACCCTCTCTTGAGCAGTGTACAGAACAGTTGAGGCATAAAAAAAATTAGGTAACGGAGATGGGACGAAGAAACATAGTTTGTTGGATATTACAGGAAAAAACCAATCTCAAGAAGTGTTTGCAAATGAATCAGAAATGCTAACATCATCCTTTAGTGAGAATTTTAGTGAGCAGTTGAGAAACAAAAAGGAATTTTGTACGGGTGAAGCCTCAAAGAAGAGGAGATTATCTGCAGAATCTAAGGCTATGGATGTGACAGAACATAATCAAGCAGAGGAAGAGTTGGCAAAAATTGAATAGGAATTACAAACATTGTTCTCTATTAGAGTAACCTCTGGGGAAAATAGTCCAGATTATATTTATGAGAACTTTATATTGTGGGGGGAATTAATGGATGATGATCGGATTTTTGAGAATGAAGCAGTTAGGGAGCTTGTTAACCATCAGATGTCTATTCATATATTAGTATATTTATGGCATAATTAAAGATGTATACACAAATATTCACAGATGCACAGATGTATATTCATATGAATCAAAGATGCACATATGTAAACGCATAGATGTATATGCAAAGATGCACAAATGTATAAAATGAATCAAAGTATGGTGTAATAATGCACTGTATAAAATATCTGATGACATAGCATAATAGTGTGATGTATATAGTGTACACTATTATGCTTTGAGGTTAGTCAGATAACAGAAGAGAAAATGACCATTATGCAGTGTATAAAATGAATCAAAGTATGATGTCGCAATTATGATATATGTATGGTGGCATTATGCTCTTTGATTCATTTTATACATCTATGCATCTTTGCATATACATATGTGCATAAATTATCTACGAAACTTAGGAATTAAAGTATAAAGTTCCCAACCCAAGAATTAAATTATAAAGTTCCCAATCCAAGAATATATACAAAATGACAACTCAACTAAAAATAAAATATGCCAATGATGTAACATGACTTCTAAAGTTTGGAAAGTCATAATTAATAGTGGCAAGCGTCATATTACCTCATATTATCTAAATAATACATTGCGAACAGGATACTATGTAGTGCACGTTATTTATGAATTGTGTTAATCGTGTCTTGTATTGTGTGTCATCTGAGTGAAAAAAATAAGAAAAAAGTTATTAGAGAGAACAAAGATAAGTTTTTAATTGGATTTTGAATTTCAAATCAAATTGTGACCTCTATTTGTAACTTTTGAAACCGGAACTCAAAACTGAGATTAGTTTGTGTGTGTATGTGTGTGCATGTGCAATTAGTATTAAATCCATCAAATGATCAAATAGAAAGAATTTGATTCATAAGTGGTTCAATCTAGTAGAAAAGCACTGCATACTTGTATGTGTCGTGCATTGTGTCATAATCTATGAATTGTGTTAATTGTGTCATACATTGTATGCCATCTATGAGTTGTGTTGATCATGTTGTCCACTGTGTGTAGTGAGGCCAAAACTTGACTTTTCACCCCTAATGATGACTACATATTGTAATAATCAAACTTGCACATTTAAAACACTAGAACCATTCCACTAGTTCAAATATAAGCAAACAAAAAAACCATTTTCAAGGCTGTGGCATACCATTTTCAGTGGATGGATACTACAGCAACCATTTTCAGTGGATGGATACTACATCAATAATTTTCAAGGCCGTGGCATACAAAAAAAAAAAATAGCCCCTATTGTCTATATTGTTGTCTTCATTTCATCAAACATCTTCAAGGCAACATATAAATCACATTCCATTGTTACTTGGTCCTTTTCTCTTCTGTTATTAGACACCTCAAAAACTTGAAATGTTTATACAACACAATTAGTAGTTGTAGTGCACATTTTACAATCAAATTAACCATGTGGAAGATTATTATTTTGAAGAGTTTTACCAACAACCCTTGCTTCCATGTAGGGGGAATTTTGGACATCGCAAAATTCAATAGCATCATAAAAAAAAACAATAACATGCCGAATCATAACACAACCCCCAAATAGAAATCATAACGGAATCACATGCATAACAGCTTCTAGAAACCTTATTTTCTAAAATCTCAAATCATATAAACCATAACTGAATTAAATGTGAGAGAGAACTAAGACCATAACTGAATAAAATGATACACCCAAAACCATAACATAATTGAATATCGGTGAGCATTTAGAAACAAAATCAGATACCCCAAAATACAAACATGTTGAGCATTTAGAAAGAAAACACCACATTTGAAGATAAGTCTGAACCTGGATTTGCAAAATAAATAGCAAAAAAAATTTGATGTTGAATATGCAAAACATATTACCAAAAAAAAAATAGCTTTAATTCATATATTGATGGAAAAAACATTGGCGGGAAGAGGATGAATAATAGTAGAACCGTGAACAATAAAAATTGCAACCTAAGATTGAAAGATTAATAAATGAAAAAAGGATAATATCGCAAACCTCAGGTCGTGCCACAGTTTATCAATGGTGAAAATTGTTGAATCCGGGTTACCATTAGGTCAGCAGGAAGAGGGTTCCAAATGAGGGTTCCAAAACAATCGATAACACAAATCTAGTTTAAAGGAGAAGGACTAAAGGGGGTCGGGTTTCGTAGATGTGAGAGAGTGGGAACGCAATCATTTTTTTTGTATAATTTGGTATACTTTCGGATTATATATATATATATATATATATATATATATATATATAATACTTTTGGCATCATAATTTTCTTTGTTGCCAAAAGTAAGATATTTTTCTCAACACACTCCTATGTTACAAAAAGTTAGGTTATGTTTGGAAACAAACAAATATGATATTTTATTTTGATAGTTTCCCGCTTGAAAATTTAACCTTTGGCAACAAGATTTATTTTGTGATGCCAAAAGTACAATGTAAAATGGTCTTTTGGCAACATAATTAAGATTTTGTTAGCAAAAGGGTATCTTTGGCAATAAAAATAGCTTGTGTTGCTAAATATTATTGCTAATGGTGCAAATTCTTATAGTGCTTATGTAGAGTATAACTCCTTTGGATTACAATAGGTTATTCAACTTATTTCAATTAAGATGTCTCCTCATGCTGAGTAGGTATCATGCTAATTATAATAAGCTGTTAAGTTTATTTTAATTACTGGAATCCTCAGGGTTTTGTTATAAAAAACACAAAAGACCTCATGAGTTGCCCCGACGATAGTAAAATCCCTATAATGGATCTTTAGGCAAAAATCCAACTAAGGTTGATCGTCAACTATGTTGGTCGCTGAAAACCTGATCGGGTGGATGGCCCATTAACCATGTGCATTCTTTCCATCATCTTTCCTGGGCCTAAGGGAGTGTGATGACACAACCTAAAAGGTAAGGCGAATGGAATGATATTTTTTTAGGCATATTAGACTGGAAGAATGTTTCACATGAGTTATCATCTCAGTTAGTCGACAAGGGCCCAAAATGATAAGCAGTTATTACTAAATCATTTAGTTGACAAAGGCCCTAAGTGAGTACCAGTTATTATCGAGTTATCCCAGTGGAGACAATACAAAATATATTATTAATGAGATTCAGTGGGCAAATACCCAAAACACACAACAGTTAATAATTAGCCCTTATTCATGACACTTAATAATACAACATGCACATAGTATTAATTACATGGTAGAGTTACAAAAATATGTGACAATGACACATGCTGTTTATGGGCAACGAGCAAGGAAATTCGTTATTTGCCTTTATCAACCATCGTCTGGGTTGGGGACGAACTCATCTTCGCTGTCAGGGTCCACCTTAAAGTTATTAAGCAGCTGGTGAGGGATGGCATCTAGAGGAACCGACTACCCATCCCTTCCAAGGGGAGGTCGATTATATGCAGGGCAATCCACCTAATACATGTCTTACTAATCGAGATAAGACCGTCCCAGCGCAGAAACCGCCGTGATAGCAAGTAGCCCGAGTATGATTTTTATAGAGATATATAATATATGAACAATCACACAGTCATATATATATATAAGTATCCACATTTCTAAGTTAGGTGTGCCCACGACCCATAACTATAATTATCTGTTATTAACACATTTTACTCGATTATTACGCATAACGGACTCGTCATTTTTATTCTCATCTATATTTCACTTCATACTCACTTCTCCTCTCTCGAAGTATTCTAAGTATAATTTTAGTAGGCATACACTCACTTACCTTCTGGTCTAACTCCCTTACGAGTCTCGATCTTTTTATTAAATGTTCGCATGATTTCGTATACAGATGAATAATTCCTCATTAACCGAAAATCTCATCTTACACTAAGTTTCACTCAACGGGGTCTACCTAGGCTCTAATGGTCTTATCTATGTCCCATTACACTCCAACAATAACAATCAAGGGTTCCTATGAATTAAAACCGGATTAAACCAACGGACGAGAAATATGCAGTTTTTCAGTAGGGGTCGATCGATCGAGGAAATGGGGTCGATCGATCGATCATCGGGCTCTGGCAGGTTATAAATCATTTATGAACCTATAAACCTCTAAGATTCAACACCCATCGCCTCATCATCAATACCCATCAACCCTAGCAGGTTATAAATCATTCCTAACCTCCTAGGACCATTAATTCGTCATAAATCATCATAAATATATAAAATCCCCAAATCAATTCATATGAACCCTAGTTTCCAAATTTTCAATTAAAGAACCTAATCAACCCAGATTCGTTCATCCATATATAATCAAATTCCGTGATTAATCCTCTACATACATGAAGGAATTCCAACCACTAATTAAACCAATCCTTAATCATAATTTAAATCTCCAATTTTCACCCAATTAACATATAAATCATAATTAAATCCACCTATACTAATGTGAGCATGATTATTGATAAAATAAAGCAAGTAATAAACACTTTCTTCGAATATAACGGTCTGATCCGTTGGTGATGTTGGTATGTGCGCGTTCCTCTCTTCTTGATCTACGCGTTGGTGGTCACGGTTATGCAAGGTGATGCCAAATGAGTCTTCTCTCTTGGAATTTGGTTCTCCCTCACACCCTCCATGGCCGTTCTAACTTCCTGTCACTTCTTAACCCTAATGGACTTTCTTGGCAAATATAATAAGTCCCAATTTTCGTCCATTAATTTAGCCCAAAAATATAATTTACCATAATGCCCTCTCAGGGTGCTGGTTAGGCCTAAAATCGCCCCGGGGTCCAAACTAAACACCCGGGTATACTATTTTGACTATCTCGACCCTCCCGAACTCAATGGCGCACTTGAAATGACCATACGAGTTAATAAAAATAAATTTTCTTTTTATTCCATTCAATTAGTCCCGACACGACTCACACGCGTGACAGACTTAAATTACTAAACTGCCGTATTTCTCACTTCCGACAATTTATCAATTATCATAAATCCATATTACATATCACACAGTAATATTTAATAGTTCACAACAATAAGTATTAAGTCTTGGCACGCTAGTTAATAATTATTTTAATCCGGATTAATAACAAATTAATTTCTCACATTTTAATTTAATTAATCCAACAACAATAATTAATCGCATATTTATTCCCATAATAATAATAATAATTAATCACATAATTATTTAAATCGTAAAAAATACGGGGTGTTACAACTATCCCCTCCGAAGTTTCTAGAATAGAAAATGTAAGTGCGAGTCCGACCCTCTCGCAGGTGAGGCCTCGCCAGAACAAAACATGCTGCATTAATGCAACCATTCCGATAGCCTTGCAATAACTGCCTACTATCGTACTACCTGTTACTATAAAGTTATAACCAAGACAATATCATACTCATTTATCACATCACTAAAACGAGTAATATAAATAAAGTATATAACACTATTAATACACCCATTTATCCTCCGCGGATAGCACTAGGGATAATCCCGCTACACTAGGAAAAATATTCACATAATAATAATGTCTAGCAATGAACAAAATACAGTGACTCGCTCGTGTCACATAAAACATGCCTCATCCTTTGGGAATAAAACTCATACTCCTACCGTGCCAACCGTCTTGACTGCACAAATGGTCCCCAGACGTAACACTTCTGTCTAAACCAAAACAAAAACTACTTAAATCTTTGTCCTTTACTAGGCATCCTACTCTTGTCCCTTTACTCACTTCGGGAAAATGTTAAAGCACGTGAATCCCTTTCCACAAAATACCTCTACACATGATCCACTTATCACCTGTCATACTAACCATATTAGGATTGTCCTTCTTGGACTTTGGTACGTTCAATTCCTGGTGGCTACCCCCGTTGTTCCCTTAGCTTTGTTGGCCCTAAGGAACGTGCTATTGGCTTCAACAACCCTTACTGAATTCACCATCGCTTGGTAAGAATTTAGATATCCGAGTCATTTAAATGAGCCCGCCGATGGGTCTCCCCCTTGCGGTGTTTTACTAACTACTTTTCATCTAGACTCACTTTCTAATAAGTCTTTCGATTATGTTAGCTCCCTTCATAAGAGCGTTAAGATCTCTTCGGACTACGCATGACATTGTCACCATATGAATCGACTATCCAACTTAATTCTCTTTAAGTGTTGTCAATCGTTCCTCACGAGTCGATTTTCCACTTGAAATCTTCTCTACCATTGGTAACCACTCCCGTTGATACAAAATTTGCTAAAAGTCTAAATCCATTTACAATTGGACCCTTGTCCGGCCCTTCCGTAATGGGTTTAGCACGATGTTCATATCTTATCCTGAACAACTGATAAAATAACATACGGTTAAATTGTACCTAAGGTCCTTTCATTGACGCAACATTTTCACTACTAACGGTGGTGGTTGACTCCCACTATTGTAACTTTTCTCCCCCGAGTTAAGAAAAATCTTACCCTAAATTTTCACTTTTAGTTAACCAAAATCCACTATATTTCCAAGCCTTTGAATATATTACCTTCGTTAGGTAACACACACAATTCCCGCATGTCTAGAATCTCCGCTGATGACTCTCCTCAATTTTACCTTTCGACCCTTTCACCAGCGCACTACGTTGGGTGGGTTAAATTTGTCCTCACTTTCGACTATAGAAGCACTTGAAATTTGTAGGTTGCGTCCTAGCCGTCTTTACATTCTCGTTCCCTAATAGGGGTGACCTCGACTACGGTTATCATCCTCGAATATACTTTACAACCTCGACTAAGCCCTGCCTCCTGATGTCCGCCTAATGGCCCTCATCTGACATCCTTCATCGCTCGGCACACGCACACATCCAAATGCAAATAGAATTCACTAATATACATACGTTATAGCAGGAGAACGAAATCTCACCATAGAAATCAACAATCCTAAACTTAGAGCTCTATATCAAACAAAGCAATGGTGGAAGCATAATAAGCCGCACAAATTCTAAAGGACACTAGAACCTGATGCTATGATACCACCTATGACACCCCGCCTAATTAAATACCAGGTGATGAGTAATTTATTAAATTAAAATCAAGGTGAACGGTTGGCTCATTCTTAGCATCACTGTCGCAAAATAAAATTTCCAATTTAAACACCCTAAATAATTAAGCTAAGTGTCAAAACAATTTTATAACCCTATTTCCATTTTATTAAATCCAAATATGAAAACCTTTTTAAATAACCAACAATTTAAGAACTCTGACATACTAAAGATGGATAATAACACACAAGAATTAGATTCATCCATATAAACCAAACCAGTTTAAACTATAAATAAAACCATCCTGACAGTATGTAAATCCCAAAGAGTACCACCTAATGGAAATATAAAGGAACGTAAATCTCTGACAAAAATCCAAACTGAATAGAGAAACGGGCGACACATGCCCTAAGTAATAAGAACTAAAAGTAAGAGTAGAATCAACAATGAGATCGTCTAAGCAATGGCCTGCAACTCCAACATAAGCTGCAGCGCGTCCGATCCAAAGAACCTAAGCATGACGCTCCTGTGGCTAGGAACCTGTATTATATACATATATATACAAGAGAAAATAAATAATAGGAAATGGGTCAGAGCCCGAGTGTAAAAGAGTTTAAAAATAGTTTAGCAAGTAAATAAATTGTTTACCGGCTAATGTAACAACCATGTTAGTACGTATCACTCTCTTGAGCATTTCTCACCTCTCCTCTAGTGTGCACGCCTACCGTACTATTTACCTCAAAAGTTTATATTAACTTAGCTTCCCCATAAAGTTTCATACCGCTAACTACAATGGCGAAGATAAATAAATTCCTGAAATTTGTGCTCTTACATATCTTATTTTATATAAAAATGTCCCAGTGATGTCACAAAATTTCTCAAACACTTATAATAGAGTCGGAGTATTTATTCATTACTCAACTACTTTTATGCACAGTAGAATGTTCCCATAATTAAGCATAATTATATATATATATATATATATATATATATATATATATATATATATATATATATATTAGTCACTCATATAATATATATACTAACGGCACCCCGTATAAAATCTATGGTGCTGGCATACTCTGCTATCAAGTCCTCGTATCATTCATTTTAAGGGAAATACTAGTTCGGAATCACTCTCGAACTGTATTAACATAAAACACATACAAATGGAGGTGAAGCATAGTTCCAAGTCACTAAGAGGTCAGCACATACCCTCACGTCTCTTAGGACTGTCTGACAATCAATCAGATAGCCTGTACCAAGGAATCCTATGTTCTAGGGTACGAGTCAATATCCCCCATAAAGGCCCAATCGAGATAAGACCGTCCCGGCGCGAAAACCCCCGTGATAGCAAGTAGCCCGAGTATGATTTTTATAGAGATATATAATATATGCACAATCACACAGTCATATATATATAAGTATCCACATTTCTAAGTTAGGTGTGCCCACGACCCATAACTATAATTATCCGTTATTAACATATTTTACTCGATTATTACGCATAACGGATTCGTCATTTTTATTCTCATTTATATTTCACTTCATACTCACTTCTCCTCTCTCGAAGTATTCTAAGTATAATTTCAGTAGGTATACACTCACTTACCTTCTGAGTTAACTCCCTTACGAGTCTCGATCTTTTTATTAAATGTTCGCATGATTTCATATACACATGAATAATTCCTCATTAACCGAAAATCTCATCTTACACTAAGTTTCACTCAGCAGGGTCTACCTAGGCTCTACTGGTCTTCTCTATGTCCCATTATACTCCAACAATAACAATCAAGGGTTCCTATGCATTAAAACCGGATTAAACCAACGTATGAGAAATATGCAGTTTTCCAGGAGGGGTCGATCGATCGAGGAAATGGGGTCGATCGATCGATCGTCGATCGATCGATTAAGCAGTTCTTGCCCAGAAACTGCCATTAAAACCTACGGGTTTCATCTTCCAATTTCTCTAAAAACGTCATTAACAACTCTGAAATTCTTAAAGAACATTACCACAAGTTCTATACACATATATACAAGATTTCATACGTAAAACATGCATAATTTTAACAACGGAATTGAATTAATGGCCAATTCATTTTAATTATCAAGAACCCTAACTTTCCTCTAAACTTTCATGGTTCTGTGTCTTTTTCCAGATTTATCACTTCTAAATTAAAAAAATTTCATGGGTAATCCTCTACATATGATTGGGATGTCCAGAGTTTATTTATTTTCCCTACAACATGTGGTTACGTCCTCTAAATCCTTGAGTTTTCTATGAAACATAGGTTCAATCATCCTAATCTAACATGGTGTGACAATTAACTTAAAAGAGAAGCAAGATAGATACTTGTCTGAGAATTAAAGGTCTGATTCGATGACTCTAATTGGTATCGTAGTAATCCTCTTCTTTCGATCTACGCTTTGGTGGTGGTGAGGGTGCAAGATTTGTGGTTCTTGGCCTTGAATGCTTGGAAAGCTTTTTCCCTTCTTCTTCCTATGGCCTCCTTCCCTTTTGGTTCTAAGAACCCTAACTTCCCTGGCACTCCATCTGATATAATCTTAATGATTTTCGTCATTATTAAAGGCCAAAAATAGAAAATTATCAAAATGCCCTCCCGGGTTACCAGTTAGGCTTAAAAACGTCCCGAGACCCAAACTAAACCCCCGGGTACACTTTTCTGACTATCTCGAACCTTTCGGGCACATTGGTGTACTCGAAATGACCATACGGGTGACTTCTAATTTATTCACTTTAAATAATAATAATTTAGTCCTGACATGACACAGGCGCGTCCTGACTTAATTTCCATAATTGTCATATTATTCCCTCGTGACAATTTAATAAATTCAATCCTACATATTACTCTACTCAATAAGTAATATTTAACAAATCAATAATTTTCCAATAATTACTAACTCTCGTCACTCTAGTAACATTTAAAACAAATTTTCGGATTAATATTAAATGAATTTATCTCAATTAAATTTAATAAATCCCTAAATTTAAAAGCTATAAAAATACAGGGTATTACATACTTCCTCCCTAATAACGAAATTTCATCCCAAAATTCGAAACGATCCCAAGCCTTGGGCCTTGGACTCACTTAAAATCTATTGGCCCAACTTTTTAGCCCAAAGATTTTAGGGACAATTACGAGGTCTTATTCACTAAATCCCAATATTGTAGCCGACCAGCCCAGTATGCAGAATAGACTGCCCGACCTAACTCGAAATAACTATTTTAGATTGATGTATTTGACATGTGATTAACTGCATGGAGATAGACTCAAATCGGTTACCAATAATCTCGGAGGAGATATTCAGGGACACCTATGAGCTATCTATAAGTTGATTGAGTTACTTGTACAATTCAATCACTTATTTTCGTAACTATAAAATATAGACCCTAACCCATGGCAAATGAATGTAACTTTGATTATTTGAGAGATACTAATAAGAATACAATAACCTCTCTGTGGGCGTTGGCAAATTGCCGAACCATGTATCTCTGGTGCTGTGTGTGTGATAATTTACTTTCTCATCTCGATATTACATTATAGATTTCTTATTGTGACAATTATTTCACTCACACCTATTAATTAACACACATCGCCTAAGTACCATGTCCCTCATAATTCCAAATCCAATAACATATAGCGGCGTAAGGACAAGTCTCTAGCCAATTGGAGCCAACCATATTGATTTTTTATGAGCTTTTCAAATGGTTGCCAGGCAATAGACTCGGGTGATCGAATCTCTAGTTGTTCTTGCATTAAGGTTGCTTTCAACTTCATTTGGTCCGTAATAATCGCGCACTGTCAATCCCCCAACCAGTCATTCGAGACCATGTATCTTTGACATCGGCTAAGCGGAGTGGATAAGCGATATGTAAGTACTCGAAGGCCCAATACTGAAATATTATAAATTAACTATTAGTACATAATTTCTCATAAATATAATAATAAATACAAAAAATACTCTAAAAGGTATTACCTCCAATAATTGCCATATGAAATTCAATTGTTTGAACTCTAGACGACTCAAAGAATTTAATGCGCCAAATATCCTTGCTAATATAGCAAAGCCCCAGCCGAACATTGATATATTGTGTTAATTGTCTAAGTACTTGTCCTAATCAATTAGAATAATGATATTCGAATTAGGAAAGAATACCGTTCTAAGAACAAACATAATAAATACACTGGTTATCTGTAAAGTTGTAGTTGGGTGATTGGCCCTTATAAGCCACCATTCTTGTAAATAAGTTTTAATGAAAAAGTGGCGGCCATATTTATCCCATTTATGTTGAAATTATTAATGCCGATAAAATATGTGGCAGTCATCGTTTCGATGGTCTAAGTGGATTTAGTTGGAAATGGAAGCACTGCATCTCCCAAACTAATTGTAATTCCTACAAAAATTAACTAATTTCATTTAGTAAAATTATAAATCAAAATAAATGAACATAATTCAAATAAATACGAACATATTAAATGAACAAAATCGAATGGTGTTTTTCCAACCTCAACATATGGACCATGGAACGTATGGATCGTGGAGGACCATTTGGATGCTAGGGACTCCACTAATTTGTTGTCTGACTTAAGGAACCCTTGGTCAAAAATCATGGAGAATCTGAACATATCAATAAGTTATTTGACTTGTTCGTCACCTTGTATTTGAGAATAAACCTCCCACGCATTGTGAACACTATCCGACATGTTGATAAAATCAATAGTTTGCGACGTTGCCATGTTGACAATTTTGCTACTAATATGTCACTCATCGTCGAATAAACGACATTGGTCGAGATAAACCTCCTCTCTTCGGGGTGTCAGAGGGTGCTGATTGTCGGGGAAGGGTTAGGCCTTTTTATTTGCAAACCTTCATGTGAATTTTGCAATAATCTTAATAATAAAAATTATTACAAAAATTGATTATTGTGAGTGAATAAGGAGTATTTGGAGTGAAGAATAAAGATATTGTTAAAGAGAATTATAGTGAAGAATGGAAATATTTTTTGGGTTGAATTATGAATATGAGGATCTATTTATAGGGTTATTACAACGGTTATAAACGGAGCCTTACACTCCATTCTCTTAAAGAAAAAGCAGTTGGAAGAATGGTGGTTTTTTGCTACTGCAACCATTTGGTCGAAAAACGTATCTCGTGGACCTAAAAAAATCCTAACATAACCTTTTTAACATGTCCAAGCCGTACTGAATAAGGTGGCTGTGAATTTTTCATCTGGGAAGACATACTTAACTGGGTTCCCAAAGTTCGAAGAGTTCAAAAGATAGAGAAGTTATTATGGACTGTTTTGGTGTTGTGTGTTATTATAATTTGGGTCTTGTTGTCCGAGACTGAGGTTGGGGAATGTAAGTGTGAAGTTAGGTAATGAATGAAATGTATGTCATGTTTTGTTGTTTCAATTAGTGAATGAAATGCATAATTTATTTGCCTATGAAATGTAGCAATTGTGAAACACATTAAATGACATCCAAAAGCAATCGTATTCATTACATTACAAGCATAATTATCCAGTCATTACAAGCAGTTCCAATTATGGAACAATACATTAAAAAATAGTTACATCCAACAAAATATTGTCATTACAAGCAGTTCCAACTATGAAACATTGCATCGAAGAAGTTCCCACTTCAGTTATTACATACAAAAAACAGTTAAATATGGAAAATTACATCCAAAAGAATATAGTCAACACAAAAATCCAAAGGTCGCTGCTGCTTTAGCAAAAACATCCAAATCTTCACTTTGAATTTGTCATTTGGGGTTGTTGGCTCTGTGTACATTCTTATTGTTTAAGCTTCCTCACCTACATTTATTACATTCTAATGAGAATACAACTAAAAAATTAATGATAATAATTTACATAATTGGATTTAAGATGTGATACTTACTTTGATTTTCTTTTCTAGGACATTCTTTTTGGTCTCACTCTTTTTTTGGTAGCTCCTTATATTTTTGCCAAAATAACCACACTTGCTAGATTTCGCTTATTCCCATGTTTACACTAAGCTTTGTTCCACTTGTATTAACTTCACCTTGTTCTTTGTTCCTTTTTTTTTAGTCTGCCTGACTGGGCCTCAACATTAGGTGTTGATAATGCTTTCTTTGTAGAGTTAGGCCATAAGTATTTGCCATTTAATGGCATGAAGATGTTTTTATATGCTTGGAGATATTTTTTCAGTGTATCACTCATCCACATAGCTTTCAGGCTTCAATCTATTCAAGTGTGGAATCAGGCATAAATCTTTTATTTACTGAAATATCCAGCCATTCTTTGAAACGTGGGGTTATTATCTCCAATGCTAGCCTTATTTACATAAATTTTAATGGTGGAATCAGGCATAGATATTTTCACTTCATCACAACACCTCCACAACCCTGCATATTGGTCTTTGAGGCTTCCATCGATTTAGATTTTTTTTTTGCCCTATATGCTTGGCTTCTTGAAACCCTAATAGTAAGGTCCCTTTTAACAGTCTCCTTAATTGCCATCGAACTTAGGTTTGACTTGAATGTGTCCAAGTACATGTTTGATAACTATTTTGATGTCACAAACCTATTGAAGTAGGTTGCCTTACAATTCTTGTGTACATTTTATAGAATTTTCACTTGAAATGTTTCTTCACCAGTTATTTTTGAAGTATAGATATTCCATTGACATGGTGTAGCACAATTAGCTATAATCTTCCTTGTATCATTCTTTGTAAACTTAATGTCCCTTTTGTTTTAAGTTGCATATTGCCTGACTGCTTGTCTAAATATATGAGTACTTGCATGTAACACCCCGCACATTCTGGCATCGGTCGTCGCCAAAATGACGCCAGGTATCACTAAATAAGTTATCATTCTAAGCATGTGACAGATATACGAGATATTTAAATTTTTCCCACAAGATATAATGCAATTAAATCCAATGAATATATTAAAACATCCAACCAATAATACTCATCATCATGCTTATCTCCAAAATAATTCAACTCTAATTTTATTTAAAACTCAAATGATATAACCAACAATAAGTATTCGACGAAAACTATAAACAACTGTGGAGCCGATTGGCCCACCAAATCCATAAATGAAAGTCATATAATATAAATGGTGGAATGGAAAGTAGATCTAAAGTACTAAAGAAAGTAAAATAAAACAGCTTCACTCCTAAAAATATCTCCAATCACTCCTGTGCAGCTACTTCAGCACTATAGCTGAAATGTTAGTCAACGCAATGGGTCAGAGCCAACTGCATTAATACTGGCTACTCCTCCCAATTAGGGTCCGTAAAACCAGAAAATAGCATTATACATGATAAACATCACAATAAAGTATTTTAAATTAAACGAAATATATATTAATGATGAGAATAAAAAAACTACCACTATCTACCCACAACTAAGCCACCCCAATGGTTTAAGTCCAAATACTTAATTCCATCTATGATATAAACCTTAGCTCGTATTCTTAATTTAATTATTCAATTGTTTTTTATTCATGCGACACCACTATGGCCACTCGACCCTTTATCGAACCTGCACACACTCTTGGCGCGCTTAAAGTTCTACACATCACACCCATTTCTTTTCAATCCGAATTCTGTCAGCTTTGCACATAGTCGTGAGGTTCCACACATGACACATCACTATAACCAGTCGGCCCGTATTCTGTCAGCCCTGCACATACTCACGATGCAAGTTCATTTTAATACTCGTTTATTATCTTAGGCATTAATTCTCAATTTCTCATTATTTTCTATTAGCCCCATCCTTTAATCTAGCATAAATCATCAAATCACCCCTAGTTCCATACCTAGAGGTATCCAAAATGCAATTATATCATAACCTATTATTTAGGAAGAGTACCTACCAAAACCACTACCTAGCCTCGCACCCAGGCTAACGACATAACAGAATCAACGTATAATTTAGCCCCACCCTCAAATTACCCATTCATAAAAATCTACATTAACTAGTCCCATACCTAAAAAGTATTTCCAATAATTAAGGCCTACCTACTAGTTACATACCTAGCAAGCAACCTAAGATGTCAATTTTTAATAACATAACGAATTATTAATGGCCTATTTACATCTTATCATATCAATTCTTTAAATTAATTGCAAGATTACTAGTTATCCCAATTATGTCCATTTATTTATAACATTAATTAAGAAAATTCATTTTCTCATCAATTTATTGGATTTCTATTCATATGTATATTTTTAGGAACATACAACAATAGATCTTTATTCTACAAGATGCACAAAATTAACGTGATTTTATATATCGAAGTCAATTTATAACATCCCTACACTTTATTCTACATGCGTACGTCATAATTTCTAACGGAATCCCAACCTGTAATCTAAGCATACAAGGGTTTTGAGGCTTAAATTGTATTAGAGATTTAAATAAAAACACTCCAAAATTTAGTTTCACTTTCCCTAATTAGTCTTTCTAATTTATTTTAAGAAAATAATAATTATTAGTATTAAGGCAATACTTAAAACGCAAAATATCAAAGGGGAATAATAGTAGTATTCATGCATGTAGAAATCATTTGAAGAATCTAATTAGATGGTTGTGTTCCGCTCGAGAGAAAAATGAAAACAAATTCTTGAACGATCTTGAGAAAACCCGATTTAGCTCATCGAATCTTGGGCTGAAAATTAATTTACACGAGGTTTAAGTTTTGTAGAAGAGAGAGAATAAAATTATGGGAGGCTACTAATTTTTGAGAAGGCTAAAATTTATTTTAAAAGTTATAAATAAGTCTATTATGTTTATATACCAAAAAGAATTTGAATCCTAATCTAATACAAACACTTGAAAATTCATTACGGGCGATCGGACCATCAGAAATGGCTAAAATTTTGATATCTTGTATTGACGGCAAGACGAAGCTAGGAGTAAAAAATTCAATTCGATCGAACGTTCAATTTTTTTTTCTCCTTAGGACAGATCCTCCATCGATTTGTATATAAAAGTTACAATTTTCAAATTTTAATCCCGATTTAAGTTTCACTTAAAACCTTATTTTTATATATAAAAACCAACCATTTTACATACCAAAATTAAATAGATTTAAAAAAAATTATTTGTCTGTAATTTTTAATTTGACAAAGATTTTTTCGGCTAAAAAATCACGAGGTATTACATTGTAAACTCCTGCCCAAGTTCAAATTGAGGATTTAACATATCCTGTTCTGTATTAAACTCATAAAATCTTACACTTGATTTACATACATTATCTCCCTCATATATTGAATAGCCCAAGATAATAAGCTCATCATAGTAATCCACATCAGATAAAAATCCCAAGTTATCTTCATTAACTTTTACCTCCTCATCTATAGTCATCTTTTCTTTTCCCTTCGTTTTATCTTCTGTTCTCTCTTTAATAACTTTTACCTCCTCATCTATTGTCTCCTCATTCCTCTTCACATTCAAACCTAGGAGTTTCATCTTCATATTCTTTTACTTCTATTTCATCAAAATCAAACATTAAACACAATTTTGGGTGCTTGTACCACGATTTGTTGGGATTATGATATCCTAACTCTTTAAGCATTTCAAATAAATCTTGGAGGGACAATATATCTTGATCACAAAAATAAAAAAGGTTTATAAGTCCACCTACTTATGCTTTCTCTGGATTCTCTTGAAAAAACCCATTATCCTGTAACTTAATAGTGAAATAAGGTTCACTTTCATCTGAACAACACATGCATAACGAAAAAAGATCACATTGCAAATTTATGAGACATGTAACATATTTAACATGAGAAAAAAAGGGTTGTTGCTGAATAACCTAATGACCAATATTAATGTAAGGATAATACATTTCGTAGGTCCCAAAATACAAGAAAATTAGGGTTTTTATTGTTTAACATAATGATCAACATTAATGTCAAGCTGAACAAGCAAAAAAATCTAACTAAACTGAACCACATGCTAAACATAAGAAAATTTCACATACCATATATTGTATTAGAGTCAATTATCAATTCTTGATCATTAATACGTCGCAACTTCCACTCCGTTTGGCCTAAGATTGAATGAAATGTAAGATGATAAAAAAATTCTACGATTTTACATGAAGGATACTCAGAAAGTTAAACATTTGATGAGAGATGAGAAATGAGGTAGTAAATACGGTTTTGCCCTTCCAATAGTGAAATCTGAGGAGCACACGACATTTTTTTGTCAAATTACAATGGCTAGATTAATGGATTTCACTTTTAGAGTAAGTGATATAGTTTAGGGACTAACTTGAGTCAAACCAAATATTAGGGGCCATTTAAAAAACTTGAGAGATAGTTCAGGGACTAAATAAGTAATTTACTCAAAAAAGGTTAATATGTTCGATTTTACCTCATAAACTAGCTTACAGGTCACGCATTGCGTGGGCTTAAAATATTACTTTTTGAAGACTCACATTGTAAAAGAGAATATAGTTAGGGGATGTTGAAAATATATTTAACATAGTATAATGAACACCTGTATTTAAGGCGATATTTATATACCAAAAATACCAGTGATCGGAGTGAGACTGTTGTTGACCTTGAACATGTCTTGGAGCACCCCCAATAGTTTCGTAGATGACCTACGCTTTTTTCCCTCACACCCACCGAATAAAGTACCATTATATTCCTCATGATCACCTATTTGTGCCACTGGTAAATTCATATCAATGCCTTTCATACAATGTTAAATTGAAAACATCAAACAAATAAAAGTAGAGAGTGAACGTGTTATATATATACCAGAAAAAGATTAAAATAATGGTTTAAACACTCATCATTTGAACTTCTACACATAACCTCCTAGTACTTTTTATAACAAAAATTACTTTGGGTTTTTTTGCCAATTAATATGACGAACGAATTGAATAGTCTGAAATGTATAGAGAGAGTGCCTTATTTTTTTTCAATTGTGAGACGTCCCATGCATGGTGTTGATTTCAGTTGGAAGTTATGGTTTATTGGACGTGAAACTGTAGTATGTGGTTGGAGAATGGGTTGAAGGGAAGAGTTTTCAACTCACTATCCATAATGATATAAGGATGAAGTTCTTGAGACCTCGTGACCGCGTGGTAGCCGGTATGAGGGAGAATTAAATTATCTCTCTCCTTTTGAACTTGAAGAGATGTATAGAGAAGAGAATAAGACATTTTGCGATAGCAAAAACTTTACATGATGGGTTTAGTAAACGTAATTGGGTAACTGACCTTCACCACTTGCGCTTAGGTGATGGAAGTTTCCTTCCTATATTTCCACAATCATCACAACTATCTAAGGTATAGGGTTCCTAAGAAATATAAGATTAGGGGATAGACTAGGGGCAAAAGACTAAAGATAGTGAAGAGTCGCCCCGAAGTTCAGTAGGACCTCACCATTAGAAGGGGCCCTTATAAGGGGAGCATACGCCATGAGATTTTGAGTAATAGACAATCAAAATTATCAGGGGACCAAGGGCATTTTGGCTAGTAGGGCCATGACTAAGGAGAACACGACTGGCAAGGCTATATTCAATAGGACTGACCATAAAAATAAGTTTAGTGGGGCTTCCAATAAGGACACCACTTCAATGGTTCGTTTAAAGGAATTGGTATACTTGATGCCTTAGGGGTAACTATCATTTGTAAAAATAACACCGTGGGCTTGTTACATTTTGTTTATGGATCTTACCCATGAGTATTATTTTGACACCGAAGGGTTCTCATTATTTTATAAGTAGTACATTCACTATGATTTTAGATATACTGATTGCATTATCTAGTTTTCTTTTACATGGATACCTTGGCGTGTAGGGGTGTTGTATTACATCGGGATTGTGAAGACATAGTATTTGTGGTCACCGACTTGGTTTTTAGCTGTTTATTTATTTTAGACACGAGGACATCATTTTGTTATTGATCATGGATAAGTTGGAAATGTATTATGTTTAGCGAGAATAATGTGAGTATGTTGTTATATTTGACATTTTTGGGCCTGAGATGTTTTGCTAGTTATGCCTCAGCTCGAGAAAAGTTCTAGCACACACTTATTATATATACATGAGCATATCGAAGGGGGTTACAGATATTTAAATATGTTTTCGATAATCCAAGATTCTTTCAGTAGTATTTGAAGAGGTATCGAGTTATCACCTATCAAAGAGATTAATTTCAGCTTTAGTTTTGGCACTAGCATTAGGCCTGTTGCTAAAGAACCTTTTAGTTGTCTCTGTTGAGTGTTGTGAGAGAAGACACTATAATTTTGAGCCAAGGGTTTATTCAGAGTATTACATAATCATGGAAAATTTCCAACCGAGTTTATATGTTGACTACTGGGATCTAGGTAGGGTCATGATATGGAACGAGTGTTTGTTAACATAAATCGATGACCTTCTTGAGCAGTGATAGGAGCATTTTCATTTTTAAAGATGGAAATGTTCTCGAGATATCACCCATTATGGAATCGATAGGAGATCTCGAAGACAGTTTTCTAAAATAATATAGAGCCTACGCGTCATGCCAATTAGGTAAACTAATGCTCCAACCGTGTTCATGAAGTTGATATGTTGTGTATCTAGATTGTGCATAGATTAGTTCATTTTTGTGTTTTTCGATGAAGCAAAAGTATTCATAGTAGTATTGACCGTTACACTAGATATCATATCGCAAGTGGTTTAAACGCAAGCATTGAGTTCTTCAACTAAGAAATGGTCTGTGAACTATTATTGGGAGGAGTCCCCTTTATTCTTTTAACTAAGATAAGGGTTGTGTTTACAAGGGAGATGATTGTGCCTAAGTCCCAAACTATGCAAGGTAGTTTCGACTGAGGTGCGTGATTCATGGTTCACTGTAGATCCCACGGGGCAATCAGATATATCATGATTTGAGGAGTCAATACTGGTGGTTAGGTAAAGAAAATAGTAGCATAGTTTGTGTCTGCATGTGCCCCTTCCAGTAGTGAAGTTAGAGCACCAGAGATATCCAGAGAATTATAGTTGTTAAAATCCAAGTGTGGAAGTGGGAGGTTATATCCATTGATTTTATTATAGGGAGATCCCAAAGTGTACATGGTTACATCTAGGTCTATGGTGTCAAATTATTCAAAGTGGATTAGAGACGAGGTTAGTAAGTTATTTATTTCAGATTGTGGTTGGGGCCCTCATCATAGAGCACATGAATATTGTCGAAGTAAGAAGAAGAGTTTTGGAGTATGAGAAAGCATAATTTGGAATCCCCGGATATAGATCAAGTGATTATGAAAGTCTTCCTAATGAATGAAATTATAAAGTTTGGGTTCCACGGGGAAGTTGGTGCACCGATGCATAAGTCCTTTTCATGATCTCTTAGATAGTGTGAGACCGGTGTCTTTCAACCTCACCATATCACCTTTAGTGTCTGCACGATGTCTTCCACATGTACACAATAGAGGAATATCCTAAGGGATAGTTTGACATTTTATCATGAAGACTTGATGGATTGAGTTTTAGCCGAACGCAAGCTATGACGAGAGACCTTAGCGCATATTAGGTCGAGGTGAGAGTGATTATGTTTAGTGTGAGAAAATGTTAGGTGGGTGAGATATTCTTACTCTTTCAAGATAGATATATAAAGAACTGAATTCTAAGGACAAAAATCCTTATTTAAGGGGAAGGAATGCAATACCCCATATTTTTGTAGTATTTAAATTAATTGTTAAATAATTATTGGTTTGTGATGAGTTATTATTTGTGTATGACATGAGGTATGTAATTTCATGATTTGAGATATTGGACTTTTAATATGTCATTTTATACATTGACATGCCACATATGTTTGAATGGGCATGTTGATTTAACTATATTGCTATAGCTATTAGTTAACTCATGATAATTTATTATGATAAATAATTAAGTGACTTAGTATTATGGGCATCTATGGAATGGTCACGGTTAGGTATTAGCAATGTCCTTATTTAGAATATTCCCTAGGCAACCGGTCCTACTGATCATGAAGTAGGTTCTTATAATACCGCGTTACAACCTAAATAATTTATGATTAAGACTTAACTTAACCTACATATGCTGGCTATTTAATAAATCTAGTAAGATAATTAATTAACTTGATATGATGATTTACTCATAAATGATATTAACCTCCGAGTAGGTTCGATGTTTAAAAAGTCTGGTTTGATCTTATTATAGTGGAATTTTATCCCGTTGTGTTAGTATACGTATTAGGCCAAGTTTCAGGCCATTAGGAACATATTTTTGGCCTTTTTAGTTGAGGTTAATTTAAGGCCCTAGCCTAATTTTGTGATTAGTTAGTTAATATACCATTTTTACTTAACATAATTATCACAACATGCCTTTAGAAGAAACCTAGGTACTAAGGAGGAGGTGAGGAAACCCTAGCTTGAAGTATTGATGGTTTGACTTAGAGAATTGGGGGAAATTGGGGATTAATTATTCAATCAATCCAAGACAAGTTTACCTTGTTTAAGAATATTATTAGATTTTTGTTAGAATAGTAGTAAGAGGTTGGAATCTATTAAGATGACAATTATAAATATGATTTTATGCATAATTAAACCTTAATTCTTAATTAAGACTAATCTAATGATGAACCCTAAGTTTGTCTTAAATAAGTCATGTAATCTTGTTAAATAATTAATCAATTGAGACTTGAATCATTATAATTTGACTTCAAAATTGTTAGATATTTGTAAGATTTGTTACAATTTATAAAACCCCTCTTGTAATAATGTTAATTGATGTTAATTTGTTAGATAATTAAACTATTATTGTGAAGAACGTAAACCTAGGGCTTCATTAATGATTTAGGTGATTATACGTTTATATGAGCTTGTAATCCTCTAGAACTTGTTGAAATATGTTGTTAGAGATCTTATAATTTTGTGAAGAAGAAAAGATGATTTGATGATTATAAGCTTTAAATTTAGGTTTTATTTTGGTTATGGTCATTTTTGTTCAAGGACGAAGAAATCCAGCCGAGACCATATAGTTTAAATGAGATTGGAGTTTCGTTTGAATAGTAGATGGTATTTCATTCTAACTACATGGGATTATGATTTGAAGGAGAAATAATATCTCATTTGGACGACTAAGGAAATTCGTTCGAATGATTTGATCAAGGGTTGTTTTGGTTTAGATTTTAATTGGGGTTCAGTTTTCGAACTCTAGATCCTTGATATGGAAATTAAGGGAGTAGGTTTTAAGATCAAAACCTAAATTAGAAACTTTAAAGATTTGAGTCAAAGTTTTTGAAGTCGAGTAACATTGAGCGATAACGTTTATTACATATGAGGTGAGAATGTAGTTGTTACCCAATGAGTAAAGTATATATTGATTTTGTATGACTATGTAAGTAATAAGTTGGAGATGATACCTAGTTTAGAGAACTTGGGTTTCAAGTGAGATTTGTGATATTTTATGATACTGGTTGATGATTATAAATTATGTAAAACCTATAATAGTCTAGAGTATGTTTATAATCCATCGAGTAGAATATTGATTTTTTTAGAATGATTCTTATGAATGTTTGGTGAGACGACTTAGACTTTAAAAGACTTAAGAGTTAGGCTAGTATTATTTAAAAATGACTATAGTTATTATGCGTATTAACTTGTAATAAAAGAGATTATATGAGTAACCTTATTCAGAAGGGTTTGTGTTGGTTACTTGTTTCATGTTCAATTATACTGAGTACGTGTGTATGTGCTCATGAGGGACATACAAGGAGGGATTTGAAGGGGCCGTGTATGACGTTGACCATGTTTGGTATTCCTGGTGGTTGAGGTGGAATCTATCTCAATCCTATTTACCCCGTCCCTACTGCTGATGTAACACACCAATTTTTTGCCCATTGGGGGTGATTAGACCACGATGACATTATACCAAATGTTAAAATTAAATATCATTCTTAGCACGTGACAGAAATATGAGATATATAAAACTTTTCCCAAAAGATATAAATCAAGATAATTCAATGAATATAAATTTTTCACGAAAATAATAATCCACCACTATGTTAAACTTTAATAATAAAGTCAAATGAAATAAAGTCGACTACATTAAATATCTCTAACTAAAAACATAAGACAACTATGGAGTCGAATGAAGTGATAAATCCATAACGATTATCTCATAATAAAAATGAATGGAAAGGAAACTAAACTAAAGCAATAAAATCGTGCTGCAAGTCCGTTATCTCCAAAACTATGCAGCTACCCAACAACCCAACTTGAAATATTAGTCAGTGACAATGGGTCAGGCCCATCATAAAAAATACCAGCTACTCTTCCCAAATAGGATCTGTAAATTCACTCATAAGCATTATAAGAGGGAAATATCATAATAGAGGATTTTAATTAACTAAGCAATAATGGTAACTAATAACGAGACTTTTGCGTGTCGTTATTGAAAGCCAAGTTAGTCAAAACCTTCAAATACCTACAAAATATAACATCTCAAGTGTAGCGGTAAGTAAGGGTATCAATCCACTTTATAGGTTGTAAAGCAAATGGAACAAATTCAATTGTAATTCACTTTTTATTTTCTTTTTGTGCTTTTTCACTTTTTCTAATTTTTTTTTTAGCTTTTTCAAATAATAAAACAAAAGGGTGAGGTGATGATTTAAACTAAACTAAATTAAATGTGAGATATAAACAACTAACTAGAAAGTGACTAAAATGGAAAATAAAGTCTAACAAAAAATAAGAGATAAAGTAAGGTAAATAGTTGTGAGAACAATCAAGGAATGGAATTACACCACAAATTTTAGTTATTCTAATTAATTAATTTAATTAATTGAATTCTCCCAAATTAATATCAAAATTACAAACCAACTCTCGTTGCAAGGGTAATTATAATAGTAATTTTTTAGAAAATTAAGTTTAACATCCCACAACTCTAGAAAAATAGATCTACACTCCTTTTAATTAATCACCCGCTAGGATTGATCAATTAAAATTGATGTAAATCTTAGAAAATAAATTTAGAGTTGAAATTTAAGTTATAATACCCCACTTAAGAAACCCCTATCTCTAGTTCGAATCTAAAATGGGTATTATAACAAGAATTTCGATTTTCTTACGAAAATTATTTACCCTCTCTCGAGGCGTAAATTTAAGGGTGAGGGATCAAAATTAATATTCAAAGGTACTTTTCAAGTAATTAAACTAATTAAAATAAAATAAAATCAAATAAGGATTTTACCCCACCCCTTGAAAGGGGATTTAGCCTAACATGATATGAAATATGACAAATTAATAATCAAAGGCATAAAATAAATGAGATGAGAAAAGAACAATCAAACCCCAATCTCTTGATGCTTAATTTATCTCCAATCCATGAGTTGAAATTCATACTCCATCAACTTGAGTGATCCAAACAATATTACATAAAAATTTCACTCAAATTAATCCTCACACAATTATCACTCACAAATATCTAAAAAAAATGAAAGTAAAACTATTTACAAATATTTCTACCTAATTTATTCTAACCTAACTCTCTACTTTTCTCTAGAATTTCTCTCTCTCTATTTGATGATAAGTCTCCCCCCAAATGAGGTCTTGAGTCTTCTTTTATAGTAGATGCATGGCACACATGGGGCTAAGGGGTATTTTAGGTAAATGGCTAAGGGGTGCATGTGGATATGGTGTGAGGTTATGTGAATGAGGGGTGAGGGAATAAAAAATCTGATATGGTTAATAGGGGTGTTTTGGGAAAAAGGGGATAAGTAGGTAGTTGGGGGTATTTTGGGTAAAAGGTTTTAACCACGTGACATTTGTTTGAGTTTTGGTCTTGTCTTGAGATTGGTTAGGCACAATCGTGTAAGTCCTTGGCTTTGGAAACGGGTATAGGGTGAGATGGTTTGGAGGTATGAAATGGAAATGAATTTTGGGTTGTGGCTTTGGGTTTGGATTTGTCTACGGGTTAAAGAAGGTTGGTGCCGGCAGGAGGGTTGTTGGGTTTCGGGTTTATTCCGACGGGTTTCCTGGCGGGAGGGAGGTGGGTGGTGGTGTTGAGATCGCGTTGAGGGGGATTTGCCGGCGGGTAAGCGGGTTGGGGGGAGAAGCACACAGGCACTGGAACAGGGCCAGCTCGCAGAAGGGGCCGGGGTGAGGAGGTCGGGATAGAGGTTGGTCGCCGGAGGGTAGGGATGTGAAGGGTGTAACGCCGGCGAGGAGGGGGTCGGGCTCCGGCGAGGGTAAGGGCAGGTCGGCGGTGACTGTTTAACAGAATTTTAGACATGGGGGTTTCGGCGATTGGGGATCGGCGTGGAGGTGAGGGGCGGCTCAAGTTCGGGAGGTAGGCAGGTGGGACGTCGCCGGAGTTGGCCTGGGGGTTGGTAGTGTGGTTTTGTGTTGGGTTGAAAGGAAATGGGTTATGGAGGAATACGGATGGTGATGGTGGTGGAGTTTGGTTATGGGGTTTAGGAGAGAGAAATGGGTTGTTGGATTAAAGGTTGAAGATGATGGGTAGGGTTAGGATTGAGTGTGGGTGAGGTGTATGTGGATTAGGTGAGGGTGAGAAGTTGGGGTGTGTTTGGTAGTGTGTAGGTTTTAGGGTGTGCGTTTTATTTGGACACCTAAAAATAACACTAAAAAAAACTAAAAATCATAAATCATAAAACTAAAAATCTAAAAATTAAATTCCTATTCTAAAAATAAGATAAAGACTCAATTAAAAAAAATGAAACTAAAAAGGAAAATAAAATCTAATAAAACTAAAACTAAAATTCTAATTAAATGTAAAATCAAATAACACTAAAAAAATTAAATGAAATCCTAAAAAATCTAATCCTAATAAAACTAAAACCTAAAAGCTAATAGAAATCAAAATAAAATAAAATTATACTAATAAAATATAAAAATAGTAAATAAAACCTAAAAATCCTAAATAAATTAAAAATAAGTTCTAAAAATAAAATAACGCAAACTAAAAATCTAAAAATGATAAAAAGACACAAACAAAACACACAGGGTTTAGGGTAGGTTTAGGCTAGGCTTAGGTTCGGGTAGGGTCAGGAAATTGGGTATTTAGCTCCATTTTAACTGCAAATTGCCTGAAAATATAGCTTTTGACACCGCAACTGCAATTAAGCATGCATATTGAACAATTAAGTGCATAAGACCCATATTGTCGAGAATTAGAAATTAAACTACGTTTATTTGGGGTATAAAATGTACAGTTTTGGGTGCTTATCACACCACCCCCAAACAGAGTGTTGCTACTCCTCGAGCAATAAGATAGAGAGAAAGAGAAAGATAAGTAATCAAAAGTGTACCACTTTCTCGGGCACTTGCGATTGCACTTAGCATGTGCAATAAGACTTTAAACCTATAGGTTTCCCTACAGGACGAGTTGTGTCTCGTGAGGGTTTGCAGAGAATATACTCATTAAATTCTTATTTAAAAAGATTTATTGAAAGACAGTCAATCTCTTATTAGACGTAGAATAATTGCACAATCCATCACAAGAAAATATTTTCAGAAATACAAGCTAAAATGTGTAAAAAGTTTAGCTAAGTAAATACTCAAGGCACATCCTTCCTAGAACTCAACGTGTGTGGTGTGAATCAGTCAAAACGGGTCGAGTATCACAAGAGTAATTCGTAGATTGCCTTTTCGGAATCAATGCTTCAATTTCAAATCTCACGGATATATCTCTCTCAAACGAACTCTCGAGATTATCGCTCTTGTGTGTGAGGAGGTGAGTAAATGTAAGCAAGTTCAAACGTCTCACACACATATAAAAAAGAACGAACAATTTGAAAGAAAATGATCTCATGAAAGAATGCTAATCACTATAGTGAGAACGTCGAGTTATTCACCACGCTGACTTTCCTTTACCCGAACACCTAAGGGAACATGGATGATAATGGGTGAGGGGGTAATGAAATGAGATGAGAAAGATATGATAGGTAGGATGGATGGGATGAGGTATGTAGGATGGTGATATGATTGATAGTGGATGAGTGATGGATGCGATAAGATTGAGAAGAGTGTATACACTTTAGGCACAAATGTCTTTATTACTAACTACAAACTCTCTTTTTCTTTTCTTTTCTCTCTTTTTGTTTTTCTTTTTTTTTTTCATTTTCATTTCTTTTTGCTATTTTTATGTTTTTCTCTTTTTTCTCTAATTTGCTATTTTTCTAATTTTTTGTTTCTTTTTTCTTCTTTTCTTTTTGTTTTTCTCTCACTTTTCAAACTAACAATAAAGACATTTACATTTGAAATCACACTCTTTTTCTCAATATGATGGATGATATATGAATGTGGTGGGGAATGTCTGATGTGGGGAAATATGTAGGAAGGGTAGGATATGGTAATGTAATTAGTGAAGTGAATGGAAGTGTGATATGGAAAAGTGGTAGGTGTATGGATGAAAACCTAGTGATCGGGACAAATTTCAAGACACACGTTTCTTACAACTCGAAAAAGATGTCATTCTCAGTGATTAAGCCAAAGATGAACAATAATGAGATCATACAATAATTAAATGCGGACCCAAAAGAAGTTGAATCAACTTGTGACTCGGAGATTGCGTAAAACACTCTAAAAGGGTGAAAGGCACGAATATCACAAGCTAAAGTCTCTACTAGTGATCCTTAAGGTTCTCATGGGAATTGTAGTACTCTTCAACTCTAAACCGTAGTGATGTGATTAGTGCGCAAATTTTGTTGAGTCTAGAAATTCATGGTGCAAAATGCCTTGTTACGTATTACATAAGCTATTTAGAAAAAAATATTCTCTAGCTTGATTCCTAGAATTTTGAAAGATGGATGATTGAAAATTCACATCAATGAGTGAGATGAAAGAAACTGCACGAAAATTTAAAAATCAGGTTCAAAAACTCAATTTTTTTTCAAAAGAGGTACGATTTTGATAAAATTCCCCACCCCCAAACAAAAAGGAACATCGTCCTCGATGTTAAGTAAAATGATTTTTAAAATTGAGAGCATACGGTGGAAAGAGATTACCAGAATGAACCGCTAATGAAGTGGACAGATAAAGCAAGAATAAACCTGAATAAGAAGTGAGAGAAAAAAATGAAAAAATGTGTACAATTCTATAAGCATGATAAAGCATTGGGTGATGTGAAACACTACCCCTAAACAGGATGAGACTAGTACCAGAAATGCGGGCTGCCTCCCGGTAGTGCTAAGTTTAATGTCTTCAGCCAGACCGAACCATTCTCACCCTAAAGATAAGATCTACGAAAACGCAGGGTGGCAGAAAAATGGGTGATGAGAATCACCCCCAAACAAGATCGAAGCGTCAGTCTTGTTGGATAGAGACTAAAACGGGTCAATGCACTTGTATGGCAAAGTGCATCACACGATGCAAGGCATCAGTGGACCATGGGTGGGTGGGTATTAGGGTAAGGGTGACGAGGCACCGATCACGGGACTTATTAAGCCGGAAGGTGAGGGCAACTAGGGCCCTATAAGAATGGTGCTCTAGTTGGTGAGGGAGGCGAAATGGTGTGGACATAGGAATGGGGTGGGCCTCATAAAAATCACACGACCGTTCTATGAATGGGCGATGATAATGGTCATGCCGTGACACGCCAGGGAGATGTCGATGGGAAAAATCAACACCACAAGGAAGTGGTGTGCATGGAGGAACAAGCTCAATGTCACGGAAGTGGAGAGTATCACCTAATATACTCTCGTAGATGGTGGACGATGGTTTCAGGTGAGGATCTAAAAATGTAGATGGAAACTTGAAATGTGCAAAATCAAGATCCAAACCAGGTGGTGGGGTGAAAAGGACAATGGGTGGGTCGGGTGGGATAAATGGTGGAGGAAGATGATCCAACTCAAGCATGGGAGACACACACTCATTGGGAGGAGTAAAGGAATACTCACAAGGGAGTGTGGTTTCTAAAGATGGAGTTGTCAACTTCTCCATAAGAGTAGCATCGGTGAATGTGGTGGATGGGTGAGACGAGACACTAAGATATAAGATAGAGGAATCACTGGAAATATCAGTCTCAAAGGGAGCCATGCATGGGGGGACATGATCCATATATAGATAGTTAGGAAAGATCACGGATTCTATCTCGAGAAAATGGTGAACACTCGTAGACGGATCTAACCTAGGATAAATTGGTTCCTCGGGAACACAAGGGTGAAGCTCGATAGGTGTATACTCGGGCATTGTTTTGGATTCGACGGGAAAGTGAGTGGGAACCACAAGTGTGGGTTCCGGTGGACATGGTGGGATTGGATCAGGCTCACTATCGAAAGGTAAGTCAACACAATTGTTGACTTGGGACCCGAACCATGGGATGGTCTCAACTTCGAGATTCTCGGGGTGGTAGGGTTGGTCACACACAAAATTTGTGTCACAAGATGACACATCATCGTCACACTCGGGTGCAACGATGGGTGGAGCCATGGGAATGTCCGACTCTCTCGCACACTCCAATTCATTTAACCTTTGTTCAAGCCTTTGGAGAGCTTGAGTTTGAATTTGAGTGGCTTGCTCTTGCTCGAGTATGAACTTTTGCAAGAAGGTTTCGAGAGAGGAGGTGGATGAAGGTGGTGGTGGTGGTTGAGGTGGACACAACTCGCTATAATCGGGACTATATGGAGAATACTCATATGAAGTGTGTGGGGGTGGGGCCAAGTTCATCATACACGAAAGGATTGCTTTCATGATGGATAAATGGTTGATACTCATGGGGTGCGTAGTGAGGGAACTGATCGTGAACGGGTGCACAAAGTTGCCATGACAACTGTTGGAACGTGTGAGGATCCACAACATCTAGTTGGGATTCGTATTGTATGGAAGGGTGATCAGGCCTCCACGAATAGTTCGGGCACTCACACAACTCGGGATTGTGTGTATCGGGATAGTAGGTCGAGATGGGTTCCGGAACAGTGTCATATGGATACACATGTTCCATGGTGGGTTCAGATGGATATGTAATGTAAGGGCACTCATGGGACATGTGATCGGCATAAGAATAGTGGGTGCACAACAAAGGATGAGACACGTCGACACTTGACACCGAGGGTGATGGAATATGAGGTGCATGCATGGACGGGTCAAGAGTATCAACGGGACTCGTGAGAGAGTTGAAATTATTAAAAATATCATAAAGAGACGGCTCGGGATCACTCTCACTCGTGTCGCGTGTCAATGGAAAATGACCAAAGTAGTCCCGTAAAGGACGTTCTTCGGTCATGAGGAGATAAAATATTTCTTGGATTTTGTAAATTTTTTCAAAAGGAAAGAAAATATTTTTGGATTTTTCTAAAAATGAAAGAAAGAAAATATTTTTGGATTTTTCTATAAAAATAATAGAAGAAAATATTTTTGGAGTTTTGTGAAAAATAAAGGAAGAAAATATTTTTGGATTTTTTTGTGGAAGAAAAGGTGGGGAAAAAATATGGACTCTTTGAATTTGCACGAACTAACTAAAACCGACCACTGAAAAATAAAATTGGACACACACACAAGTCAAGAAAATTTCCTAACTAGCACATAGTCAATTTTTATTTTTAGATTTAGTGAAAGGGTAGTCAAATTTTAATTAAGTTCGTGGGCGATAAAAAATTCACGAAAATCTCTTTGTGATCGCCTTTGCAAAATATTCTCCCAGTAGGCTACCTAGTTGATTGATTTTAAATTCAGTGATGGCTAGGGTAGCACACAAATGGTAAGCGAGTGAGTCGGGTGATGAAATCCCTTCTCGTGAGTGACCGGGTGTAGGTCTTAATCAATTAATTTATCACACCATTCGAAAATAAATGCGAGAATAAAATCAAAAAAGAGCACACAAGTACACACAATAATGGACTCGCTAATAGGAGAGGCGCGAGTGTGTAAGAAATGTACCTCCCACGGTTTTTATGTCGTGGAGTGCCGAAAAATTTGAGTCGACCGGGGGGAGATCACGCCTATCTCAGTCGGTCCCGGGAGTCCTACCGACCCAAGGTAGAGAGGCTTCTAAATCCTCGCCTTTGGACGCCCTCTCTCTACCTTATCCGGTTTCCCTATCACGCTTTCTTCAATTATTACAATTTTAAATGGAAAATAAATGGTGTCTCTAAGCACCGCAATACAAGCCAAATAATAAAGTCCTAAATAGAAGCCTTCTAAAATAAAGAAAAAATGGTACTAAAAATGAAAAAAAATGCAATACAAGTGAATCACAAAATTG
This sequence comes from Sambucus nigra, assembly GCA_949130495.1. NCBI lineage: Eukaryota > Viridiplantae > Streptophyta > Magnoliopsida > Dipsacales > Adoxaceae > Sambucus > Sambucus nigra. The sequence continues at coordinate 1,648,192 of CASBWL010000028.1, forward strand.
AATCCGCTCCGAGTGCTTCACGCTCCCAAGAATCGCAACGGCGCCATTTGATAGACTAAATTAAAACAGAAGGGTGAGGTGATGATTTAAACTAAACTAAATTAAATGCGATATATAAACAACTAACTAGAAAGTGACTAAAATGGAAAATAAAGTCTAACTAAAAATAAGAGATAAAGTGAGGTAAATAATTGTGAGAACAATCAAGGAATGGGATTACACCACAAATTTTAGTTATTCTAATTAATTAATTTAATTAATTGAATTCTCCCAAATTAATATCAAAATTACAAACCAACTCTCGTTGCAAGTGTAATTATAATAGTAATCTTTTAGAAAATTAAGTTTAACATCCCACAACTCTAGAAAAATAGATCTACACTCCTTTTAATTAATCACCCGCTAGGATCGATCAATTAAAATTTATGTAAATCTTAGAAAATAAATTTAGAGTTGAAATTCGAGTTATAATACCTCACTTAAGAAACCCCTATGTCTAGTTCGAATCTAAAATGGGTATTATAACTAGAATTTTGATTTTCTCTCGAAAATCATTTACCATCTCTCGAGGCGTAAATTTAAGGGTGACGGATCAAAATTAACATTCAAAGGGACTTTTCAAGTAATTAAACTAATTAAAATAAAATAAAATCAAATAAGGGTTTTACTCCACCCCTTGAAAGGGGATTTAGCCTAACATGATATGAAATATGACAAATTAATAATCAAAGGCATAAAATAAATGAGATGATAAAAGAACAATCAAATCCCAATCTCTTGATGCTTAATTGATCTTCAATCCATGAGTTGAAATTCATAATCCATCAACTTGAGTGATCAAAACAATATTACATAAAAATTTCACTCAAATTAATCCTCACACATTTATCACTCACAAATATCTAAAAAAAATGAAAATAAAACTATTTACAAATATTTCTACCTAATTTATTCTAAACAAACTCTCTACTTTTCTCTAGAATTTTTCTCTCTCTATTTAATGATAAGTCTCCCCCCACATGAGGTCTTGAGCCTTCTTTTATAGTATATGCATGGCACACATGGGGCTAAGGGGTATTTTGGGTAAATGGCTAAGGGGTGCATATGGATATGGTGTGAGGTTATGTGAATGAGGGGTGAGGGATTAAAAAATCTGATATGGTTAATGGGGGTGTTTTGGGAAAAAGGGGATAAATAGGTAGTTGGGGTATTTTGGGTAAAAGGGTTAAAAAAGGTTTTAAACACGTGACATTTGTTTGAGTTTTGGTCTTGTCTTGAGATTGGTTAGGCACAATCGTGTAAGTCCTTGGCTTTGGAAATGGGTATAGGGTGAGATGGTTTGGAGGTATGAAATGGAAATGAATTTTGGGTTGTGGCTTTGGGTTTGGATTTGTCTACGGGTTAAAGAAGGTTGGTGCCGGCAGGAGGGTTGTTGGGTTTCAAGTTTATTCCGACGGGTTTCTTGGCCGGAAGGAGGTAGGTGGTGGTGTTGAGATCGCGCCGAGGGGGATTTACCGGTGGGTAAGCGGGTTGGGGGGAGAAGCACGCCGGCGCTGGAACAGGGCCAGCTCGTAGAAGGGGCCGGGGTGAGGAGGTCGGGACAGAGGTTGGTCGCCGAAGGGTAGGGATGTGAAGGGTGTAACACCGGCGAGGAGGGGGTCAGGCTCCGGCGAGGGTAAGGGCAGGTCGGCGGTGACTGTTTAACAGGGTTTTGGACATGGGGGTTCCGGCGATTGGGGATCGGCGTGGAGGTGAGGGGTGGCTCAAGTTCGGGAGGTAGGACGTCGCCGGAGTTGGCCTGGGGGTTGGTAGTGTGGTTGTGTGTTGGGTTGAAAGGAAATGGGTTATGGAGGAATAAGGATGGTGATGGTGGTGGAGTTTGGTTATGGGGTTTAGGAGAGAGAAATGGGTTGTTGGATTAGAGGTTGAAGATGATGGGTAGGGTTAGGATTGAGTGTGGGTGAGGTGTATATGAATTAGGTGAGGGTGAGAAGTTGGGGTGTGTTTGGTAGTGTGTAGGTTTTCGGGTGTGTGTTTTATTTGGACACCTAAAAATAACACTAAAAAAAACAAAAAATCATAAAACTAAAAATCTAAAAATTAAATTCTTATTCTAAAAATAAAATAAAGACTCAATTAAAAAAAATGAAACTAAAAAGGAAAATAAAATCTAATAAAACTAAAAACTAAAATTCTAATTAAATGTAAAATTAAATAACACTAAATGTGGATTAATAAAAGTGAATAATTTATAAGTTGCTCATATGGTTGTTTTGAGTGCGCCAAAGTGTCCGGAAGGGTCGAGATAGTCATAAAAGTGTACCCGGGGGTTTAGTTTGGGTCTCGGGGCGTTTTTAGGCCTAATTAGTACCTCGGGAGGGCGTTTTGGACATTTCGCAATTATGGGTAATTGAACCTACGAATTTTATAGGGTTATATCATATGGAAAGTGTCATCTTTTAGGGTTAACACAATGAAATACTAATGACGGCCATTGGAGAGGAAGAGGAGAAGCTCTCCAAGGAGTTCTAGGCCAAGAACACCTCCGATTGCACCGCCGTCACCACCAACGCATGGATCGCGCGATGGGGAACACAACCACACCAAAATCATCCGCAAATCAGAACTGAAATTTTCCAGGAAAGTATCTATCTTACTTTTATCAAGTTAATGCATCCTTTTATATTAGTCTTAGGTTGATTAGATTAGTATTCTTGAAGAAAAACATAAATTAGAGACACAAATTGCATGTTATAATGTTAGAGATCATATTTCTGGAAACCCATTTCACATATAGAGGATGAGCCACGAAAATTCATGATATTAGAGATAGAAAATTTGGAAAAAGAATGAAGGAGATTAAGTTAAAGGAAAGATTAGGGTTCATAAGAATTATGTAGAGTTTGCCCCTTTTTAACCCATGATTCTTGAGGGAAATTCGCATGTGTTACGTAGGAAATTGTTTAAATGGGTATACAACACTTATAGTATAATTGATTGGGAGTTTGGGAGTGTAACATGATGATTTGGAGGAGTTTGGGGTGAGAATTCCGTAACTGGGTTGGCTGCAGAATCTGCATAACTGCTTGATCGATCGATCGAGCCCAGAGCATCGATCGATCGAACCTTCGATCGATCGACCCCCTTTCTTCGATCGATCGACCCTCCTGGGAAAATTTCATTTTTACTCGTGTTAGATTAATCCGATTTTATGCTGAGTAAACCTTGATTAGGGTTGCTAGAATATAATGGAACATAAAGAGGACCAGTAGGGTCAAGAGAAATCCCATAAAGTGGAACTTTAATGTGAATGGAAATAAAGGGTAAATGGGGAGACTTTCAGACTTAAGAAATCATACGTGTGGTGATTAAATAATCGAAACATCTAATAAGTTAGATTAGAAGGCGAGAGAAGACCTACTGAAATTTGTATATAGATAAAGAAAACACTTTGAGGGACAAGAAGTGAGTTTAGAATAAATTAATTACGAGGATAAAGAAGATTGAGGCCGTTATACAATATAATTGAGTAAAACGTGTAATAACGGATAATGATAACTTTGGGTCGTGAGAGTACCTAATTTAATAACGTGGATGTGAATACATATTTATATATGACGGTGTGATTGTGCATATATTGTTTTTGTGTAAAAATCTTACCCGTGCTACTTGCTATCCCGGAGGTTTCCGCGCTGGGACAGTCTTATCTCGATGTGACCTTTATGGGGGATATTGACTCGTACCCTAGAAGATAGATATCCTTGGTACAGGCTATCGAATCGATAGTTCAGACGGTCCTAAGAGGCGTGGGGTATGTACTGAGCTCTTAGAGACTTGGAATCTATGCTTTGCCTCATTATTGTTTGTGTTTGTGTTAATACAGTTCGAGAGTGATTCCGAACTAGTATTTCCCTTAGTTTGTGTGATACGGGGACTTGATAGCAGAGTATGCCAACACCATAGATTTATGTGGGGTGCCGTTAGTATATATATAATTTATGAGTGATTGGTATATATATACTTTTATATGGAAGTCTAGCACCATAGATTTTATGTGGGGTGCTGTTTGTATATATATTATACGAGTAATTAATATATATACGTGTAACTATATGAGAACTTTCTACTGAGTAAAATAGTAGTTAAGTAAAGTATGAAATTCATCAACTTCACTGTAAGTATTCGGAAACGTTATAACATACGGAATCTTTCTAAATAACGTAAGAAATCTTGAAGAGTTAGATTTTCTAAAAGTGAATATCATAACCTTAATTCCACGTGTTAAAACATATGGAGAATAAGTTAGAAGATATATGGGGTTCATTAGTACGATAGACGTGCACACTAGATGAGAGGTGAGAATTCTCAAGAGAGTGTCGCGTACTAATATGACTGTTGCATTAGCCGGTAGCATTTTAAATACTTGCTAAACTATTTTTAAAACTGCTTTACATTCGGGCTCTGACCCGTTTGTTGTCACCTCTTCTCTCTTGTGTGTATATATATATGTATTACAGGTGTCCAGCCACTGGGGCGTCTTACTTAGGATTTTTGGATGGAACGCGCTGTAGCTTTTGTGGGAGTTGCAGGCCATTGCTTAGACGATCTCATTGTTGACTCTACTTCTAGTTCGGCTTTATCCAGCAGGGGCATGTGTCGCCCTTTTCCATTATTTAGTTGATATTACCAGAGACTGTAATTCTTTTTACTTTCAGCATTTTTATTTCGGGATTTATTACAGTTAAAATGTTTTCCTTTAGTGTTGTAAAGGTTGGGATTTATTATTGATGATTAAATTCGTGTATGTTCAATTCTATTTTTATTCTTAATGTGAGACTCTTTAGATGTTAATGGTTTAAGGTTTTATAATTGGATTTAATAAAATGAGAATAAGGTTTTAAATGGTTTTGACACTTAGCTTAATTATTTAGGGTGTTTAAATTGGAAAAGTATTTTTACGACAGTGATGCTAAGAATGAACCAACTGTTCACCTTGATTTTAATTTAATAATGGAGTGATCGCCCGGTATTTAATTAGGCGAGGTGTCACAGGTGGTATCAGAGCATCAGGTTCTAGTGTCCTTAGGATCTATACGGCTTATTATGCTTTCAGCGTTGCTTTGTTTGTTATAGAGCCCTATGTTTAGGATTGTCGATTCCTTTGATGAGATTTCGTTCTCCTGCTATAATGTGTATACACTAGTGAATTCTAATTTCATTCGGATGTGTGCGTGTGTCGAGCGATGACGGATGTCAGAAGAGGACCATTAAGCGTACATCAGGAGGTAGGGCTCAGTTGAGATTATGAAATATATCCGAGGATGATGACCGTAGTCGAGGTCACCTCCATTATGGCACGAGAAGCCACGACTAGAAAGGCGACTAAGGTGCAACAATGATTTTCAAATGCTGTTATAGTCGAATGAGGTGCGAGGGTAAACTTACCCAACGTATTACAAAAACGTGTAGAGACTGTCAGTGGGAAATTTTAGAAATGCAAAAATTGTATGTGTTTACCAAAAGAGGTAAAGTATCCAAAGGCTTAAATATAGGACGGAATGTGGCAAACTGAAAGTGAAAATTTAGAGAAAATTTTCTTGGCTTTCGGGACGAAATTATAATGGTTGGAGTCAACCACCAATTTTAAAAGTGGAATGCTATGCCTATAGGAGAACCTTAGGTACAGTTTTGACCGTATGTTCCTTCCTCAACTGTTCAGGATGAGAAGCAAAAGTGGTTCTGAACTCATCGCAGGAGGGCATGACAGAAGTCCAATTGTGAATATGAATCCGAATCGTTAGCAAATTTTGTATCGGAAGATGTAGATACGAGTGGAGAAAACGACTCCAAGTGGGAGACCAACTTGTAATAATAGTTGATAATACTCGAGGAGGAAATTCTGATGGACGACCGATTCAGAGGTTGGCAATGTCATATTTTGTCAATATAGATGATAACGCTTCTTTGTGGGGAAAGTTAAAGGAACCGAAGAATTTAGTCGAGAACAAGACTGAATACAACGGTGGTGGTATAACACCATAAAAGGATGTGGATACACATCAGGAAAACCATTTAAATGCTTGAGATAGTTAAATTCTTACCAAGTGATGGTAAATTCAGTAAGTACTATTATAGATAGTAACATGATATTTATGGCCTAAAAAGCTAAGGGAACAACCGGGATGGCTAACAGGAATCGAGTCTACTAAAGTCCGAGAGAAGGACAATCCTAACCTGGTTAGTAGGACAGGTGATAAGTGGATTATGTGTTGAGGTATTTTGGTGCGGAGTGAGATCGCTCACGATAATATGTTCCAAAGTGAGAAAAAGGGACAGGAATACGGTGCCTAGTAAAGGACGACGATTAAAAATAATTTTGTTTTGGTTTGGGCAGACATGTTACGTCCGAAAACCATTTGTGTAGTCAAGACGATTGCCAGTATGGAAGTATAAGTTGTATCCTTAGAGGATGCGGCGTGTTTATGTGACACGAGCGAGTCACCATATTCTGTTCATTGCTAGATTAGCATGTGAGACGAGCTTAATGAATATCATTATAAACGTTATTAAAATGTGAATATTTTTCCCTAGCGTAGCGGGATTTTTCTTTGGTGCTATCCGCGGAGGATGAATGTGTATATTAACAGTGTTACGTATTTTATTGAGGTTAATCGTCGTAGTGATGCGATATACGAGTATGGTATTATTTTTGATAAAACGTTATAGAAATGGGTAGCACGATAGTGGGCATTTATTGCAAGGCTATCAGAGTGGTTGCATTAGCGCAACATGTCTTATGTTTGTGTTGGCGAGGCTTTACCTGTAAGAAGGTTGGACTCGCACTTATATTTTCTATCCTAGAGACTTTAAAGGAGATAGTGGGCTCGAGATATTCGATGCCAATGTATGTATAGACTTTGTCAGTATAATTCCGTATGTATCGAGATTTACCGTTGAGCGAAAAGATTTGACTCAGTATTATGTTTAGCACTCCGGACTTAGTGATAGGAAGAGTGCATTGTTATATTTATCCTATAGAGATGTGGGAGTTAAGAGTTATACCCCTAATGTTAGGGAAAGGAAATTTCGAGAATTCCGATCGTATGTATCCGAGGTTTATAGAATGTAATTACCACCAACCTATACTAAACAATAGTGAAATTGGTGAAACATTCTTTATTAAGCATAATTACAGGAGAAATTATAACTTTTCTGTCAATGGACGGAATAAAGGGGTATATACTATGGACGGAGGACCTAACGAATTTCGATAACCGACAATGCTAGGTAGTAGTGTATCGGGGGGGTTCCTTGTTTGGATTTCTCTTTGCGAGACATCCAACGCATGAAACTTAGCGTAAGGTTGGAAATAGGGAGACGTTTGGTCACTATTCCATGAGTTCGATACCCTGGTCGAAATGGGATCAAGTAATTATGTATGTAAGTTGGAAGTTGGATTTTGTTTTAGGGTCATTGGAGCCGGATTTTTGTGGTAGGAAAGCATTGAAAGTTATCCCCACGAGTTGAGGGGTGGAACGATGATAAGGAGAATTTAAGAATTTTGATTTCTAGGGTGATTGAGAGTACCCAAATGTCATAACCGCGTACAGAACACAAGGTGAATAAAGAGTTGGAATGATTTTTAGCATGGATTATCTGGAAAGAACTTTATATTATACAAAAGAGATGACCTGTAATTATTTTGATGAATAGAGCGTTAGTGATTTATTTTGGTTGTTGTACCTATTTGGGAAAATTGTTGTACTTATCTGAGGAAGGTTGAGAATTATTATTCCTCTTTTCTTGTCATGGAATTTGAATGCCCTATTCCTTCTATTCCGTTGAATTTAGTTAGTCCTACAGATGAGTAGCACGTTGTTCGCTCTCCCAGGGCGGTCGGAGTGTTGCAAAAATGTGGGCATCTTGGTTAACTACAGTTAAAATAGTCCGAGTCGAAGGGACGTGGTAATAGATGTGTGAAATATATGTTTGTGGGACTAGTATAACGAAGTGGAAGTGATAGAGTGGATTAAACGTCACATGAGGGGCGATAATCCATACTTAAGTGTGCAATTAGAATAGCAGGCCCTAACTTGATTGGAAGGCTGTGGGAAGCCATTCAAGAATTGGTATTCCTTGAATAGAGTAGAATTTAATTATTATGAAACACACTCGGAGCAGAGTTGTTATTAGTCAAGTGTGAGAGCGACTTGCGCATACAAAGAGTAATGATGTTAGTATAGTATAAGAGATCCAGAAGTGCGCTTCGTGGAGAGAAGAGCACGGGTCGGAACTTTCGGCATACTCCAAGGAAGGAAGGGGAGTATTACGTGTCACTTAATGTGAGACATTTCAAGGGAAAATCGATGTTTAGCGAGACGTAGTGAGTAGTCTCTACATGCACTGCCCATAGGTAAGGTTTGGTTGAAAGAGGAGAATCAACCAAAGAATTTTGTGTTTATCGAAAATTCCTGAAATTGGAAGAGGTTGGTAAAGTTGGTAAAGTTCTTGGATGGGTTGCCATCCTCAAAACAAGATCAAGGGTTTATACCGAACATGTGAATTAAGTCGCCGAGAAGGAAGTGATTGGTATTCCTTTGGGTTGGCTTACAATATTAACTAGTATGCCCCAGACTTCCTTTGAAAGGAAGGATCGCGCCAATGCATGGTCCGGCGCAGTATAAATTTCTGAATCAGGATGAGATTGGTGAATTCCACCTTTGATATGGGATTTCAGGAACCAGCGGAGATAAGATTTCGTTTCGAGTAGGATGTATCACCCTTAGCCAGGGAATAAGCTCATGGTGATTAAAGATTAGTGGAGCCACGTGAAGGAGATTTTGGAATCTTGGTACGATGATTTCAAGAATGCTCTGTAGAAGCACTCGTACATGTTTGTCGCGTACGAGGTACTTATTAAGGTTTTGTTATGGAAGAACCTCGACTATTCTCCTTCCGTATGTTTAGAGGTGAGTAGAAAATCAGAATTGTTGGATCGGCCGAGATAATCTTCGATAACTATGGTGGAATTCCACGACTGTTTTAGGCAGTCAAGAGTGGTCAAATGTTCGTATGATCTTCTCAGAATGGGAATTTTGTGTATGAATAAATCCGAATAGTTGTCATGTAGTGAGGTGCGGCCTCCTAATGATAGTGAGATAATGGAATTTATAACGTATAGACGTAACCTATTCAAATGTTGTCAGTTGGGAGTGCAATGTTAAGTGTCTCCAATGAGAATGTAAAACAATGTTGTTGTGAGGAAAAAGCTATAGTGATTGAGCGCCGTAGTATGCAGATAGTTTACGTACTGACAAGGATATCCAGAATTGTGCTACCTGCTAGGCCTTATCTTCCGAATTTCGGGATGAAATTCCGTTATTAGGGGGGAAGTATGTAATGCCCCGTATTTTCATGGCTTTTAAATTTAAGGATTTATTAAATTTAATTGAGATAAATTAATTTAATTTTAATCCGAAATGTTGTTTTAAATATTTACTAGCGTGACAAGAGTTAGTAATTATTGGGAATATATTATTTGTTGCATATTACTGGATGAGTATAGTAATATATGAGATTTATTTTTATAATATTGTCACGTGTGAATAAAATGACAATTGTGGAAATTTAAGTCGGGACGCGCCTGTGTCGTGTCGGGACTAAATGTGGATTAATAAGAGTGAATAATTTATAAGTTGCTCATATGGTCGTTTTGAGTGCGCCAAAGTGTCTGGAAGGGTCTAGATAGTCATAAAAGTTTACCCGAGGGTTTAGTTTGGGTCTCGGAGAGTTTTTAGGCCTAATTAGTACCCCGGGAGGGCGTTTTGGACATTTCGCAATTATGGGTAATTGAACCTACGAATTTTATAGGGTTATATCAGATGGAAAGTGTCATATTTTAGGGTTAACACAATGAAATACTAATGACGGCCATTGGAGAGGAAGAGGAGAAGCTCTCCAAGGAGTTCTAGGCCAAGAACACCTCCGATTGCACCGCCGTCACCACCAACGCATGGATCGCGCGACGGGGAACACAACCACACCAAAATCATCCGCAAATCAGAACTGAAATTTTCCAGGAAAGTATCTATCTTGCTTTTATCAAGTTAATGCATCCTTTTATATTAGTCTTAGGTTGATTAGATTAGTATTCTTGAAGAAAAACATAAATTAGAGACACAAATTGCATGTTATAATGTTAGAGATCATATTTCTGGAAACCCATTTCACATATAGAGGATGAGCCACGAAAATTCATGATATTAGAGATAGAAAATTTGGAAAAAGAATGAAGGAGATTAAGTTAAAGGAAAGATTAGGGTTCATAAGAATTATGTAGAGTTTGCCCCTTTTTAACCCATGATTCTTGAGGGAAATTCGCATGTGTTACGTAGGAAATTGTTTAAATGGGTATACAACACTTATAGTATAATTGATTGGGAGTTTGGGAGTGTAACATGATGATTTGGAGGAGTTTGGGGTGAGAATTCCGTAACTGGGTTGGCTGCAGAATCTGCATAACTGCTTGATCGATCGATCGAGCCCAGAGCATCGATCGATCGAACCTTCGATCGATCGACCCCCTTTCTTCGATCGATCGACCCTCCTGGGAAAATTTCATTTTTACTCGTGTTAGATTAATCCGATTTTATGCTGAGTAAACCTTGATTAGGGTTGCTAGAATATAATGGAACATAAAGAGGACCAGTAGGGTCAAGAGAAATCCCATAAAGTGGAACTTTAATGTGAATGGAAATAAAGGGTAAATGGGGAGACTTTCAGACTTAAGAAATCATACGTGTGGTGATTAAATAATCGAAACATCTAATAAGTTAGATTAGAAGGCGAGAGAAGACCTACTGAAATTTGTATATAGATAAAGAAAACACTTTGAGGGACAAGAAGTGAGTTTAGAATAAATTAATTATGAGGATAAAGAAGATTGAGGCCGTTATACAATATAATTGAGTAAAACGTGTAATAACGGATAATGATAACTTTGGGTCGTGAGAGTACCTAATTTAATAACGTGGATGTGAATACATATTTATATATGACGGTGTGATTGTGCATATATTGTTTTTGTGTAAAAATCTTACCCGTGCTACTTGCTATCCCGGAGGTTTCCGCGCTGGGACAGTCTTATCTCGATGTGACCTTTATGGGGGATATTGACTCGTACCCTAGAAGATAGATATCCTTGGTACAGGCTATCGAATCGATAGTTCAGACGGTCCTAAGAGGCGTGGGGTATGTACTGAGCTCTTAGAGACTTGGAATCTATGCTTCGCCTCATTATTGTTTGTGTTTGTGTTAATACAGTTCGAGAGTGATTCCGAACTAGTATTTCCCTTAGTTTGTGTGATACGGGGACTTGATAGCAGAGTATGCCAACACCATAGATTTATGTGGGGTGCCGTTAGTATATATATAATTTATGAGTGATTGGTATATATATACTTTTATATGGAAGTCTAGCACCATAGATTTTATGTGGGGTGCTGTTTGTATATATATTATACGAGTAATTAATATATATACGTGTAACTATATGAGAACTTTCTACTGAGTAAAATAGTAGTTAAGTAAAGTATGAAATTCATCAACTTCACTGTAAGTATTCGGAAACGTTATAACATACGGAATCTTTCTAAATAACGTAAGAAATCTTGAAGAGTTAGATTTTCTAAAAGTGAATATCATAACCTTAATTCCACGTGTTAAAACATATGGAGAATAAGTTAGAAGATATATGGGGTTCATTAGTACGATAGACGTGCACACTAGATGAGAGGTGAGAATTCTCAAGAGAGTGTCGCGTACTAATATGACTGTTGCATTAGCCGGTAGCATTTTAAATACTTGCTAAACTATTTTTAAAACTGCTTTACATTCGGGCTCTGACCCGTTTGTTGTCACCTCTTCTCTCTTGTGTGTATATATATATGTATTACAGGTGTCCAGCCACTGGGGCGTCTTACTTAGGATTTTTGGATGGAACGCGCTGTAGCTTTTGTGGGAGTTGCAGGCCATTGCTTAGACGATCTCATTGTTGACTCTACTTCTAGTTCGGCTTTATCCAGCAGGGGCATGTGTCGCCCTTTTCCATTATTTAGTTGATATTACCAGAGACTGTAATTCTTTTTACTTTCAGCATTTTTATTTCGGGATTTATTACAGTTAAAATGTTTTCCTTTAGTGTTGTAAAGGTTGGGATTTATTATTGATGATTAAATTCGTGTATGTTCAATTCTATTTTTATTCTTAATGTGTGACTCTTTAGATGTTAATGGTTTAAGGTTTTATAATTGGATTTAATAAAATGAGAATAAGGTTTTAAATGGTTTTGACACTTAGCTTAATTATTTAGGGTGTTTAAATTGGAAAAGTATTTTTACGACAGTGATGCTAAGAATGAACCAACTGTTCACCTTGATTTTAATTTAATAATGGAGTGATCGCCCGGTATTTAATTAGGCGAGGTGTCACAGGTGGTATCAGAGCATCAGGTTCTAGTGTCCTTAGGATCTATACGGCTTATTATGCTTTCAGCGTTGCTTTGTTTGTTATAGAGCCCTATGTTTAGGATTGTCGATTCCTTTGATGAGATTTCGTTCTCCTGCTATAATGTGTATACACTAGTGAATTCTAATTTCATTCGGATGTGTGCGTGTGTCGAGCGATGACGGATGTCAGAAGAGGACCATTAAGCGTACATCAGGAGGTAGGGCTCAGTTGAGATTATGAAATATATCCGAGGATGATGACCGTAGTCGAGGTCACCTCCATTATGGCACGAGAAGCCACGACTAGAAAGGCGACTAAGGTGCAACAATGATTTTCAAATGCTGTTATAGTCGAATGAGGTGCGAGGGTAAACTTACCCAACGTATTACAAAAACGTGTAGAGACTGTCAGTGGGAAATTTTAGAAATGCAAAAATTGTATGTGTTTACCAAAAGAGGTAAAGTATCCAAAGGCTTAAATATAGGACGGAGTGTGGCAAACTGAAAGTGAAAATTTAGAGAAAATTTTCTTGGCTTTCGGGACGAAATTATAATGGTTGGAGTCAACCACCAATTTTAAAAGTGGAATGCTATGCCTATAGGAGAACCTTAGGTACAGTTTTGACCGTATGTTCCTTCCTCAACTGTTCAGGATGAGAAGCAAAAGTGGTTCTGAACTCATCGCAGGAGGGCATGACAGAAGTCCAATTGTGAATATGAATCCGAATCGTTAGCAAATTTTGTATCGGAAGATGTAGATACGAGTGGAGAAAACGACTCCAAGTGGGAGACCAACTTGTAATAATAGTTGATAATACTCGAGGAGGAAATTCTGATGGACGACCGATTCAGAGGTTGGCAATGTCATATTTTGTCAATATAGATGATAACGCTTCTTTGTGGGGAAAGTTAAAGGAACCGAAGAATTTAGTCGAGAACAAGACTGAATACAACGGTGGTGGTATAACACCATAAAAGGATGTGGATACACATCAGGAAAACCATTTAAATGCTTGAGATAGTTAAATTCTTACCAAGTGATGGTAAATTCAGTAAGTACTATTATAGATAGTAACATGATATTTATGGCCTAAAAAGCTAAGGGAACAACCGGGATGGCTAACAGGAATCGAGTCTACTAAAGTCCGAGAGAAGGACAATCCTAACCTGGTTAGTAGGACAGGTGATAAGTGGATTATGTGTTGAGGTATTTTGGTGCGGAGTGAGATCGCTCACGATAATATGTTCCAAAGTGAGAAAAAGGGACAGGAATACGGTGCCTAGTAAAGGACGACGATTAAAAATAATTTTGTTTTGGTTTGGGCAGACATGTTACGTCCGAAAACCATTTGTGTAGTCAAGACGATTGCCAGTATGGAAGTATAAGTTGTATCCTTAGAGGATGCGGCGTGTTTATGTGACACGAGCGAGTCACCATATTCTGTTCATTGCTAGATTAGCATGTGAGACGAGCTTAATGAATATCATTATAAACGTTATTAAAATGTGAATATTTTTCCCTAGCGTAGCGGGATTTTTCTTTGGTGCTATCCGCGGAGGATGAATGTGTATATTAACAGTGTTACGTATTTTATTGAGGTTAATCGTCGTAGTGATGCGATATACGAGTATGGTATTATTTTTGATAAAACGTTATAGAAATGGGTAGCACGATAGTGGGCATTTATTGCAAGGCTATCAGAGTGGTTGCATTAGCGCAACATGTCTTATGTTTGTGTTGGCGAGGCTTTACCTGTAAGAAGGTTGGACTCGCACTTATATTTTCTATCCTAGAGACTTTAAAGGAGATAGTGGGCTCGAGATATTCGATGCCAATGTATGTATAGACTTTGTCAGTATAATTCCGTATGTATCGAGATTTACCGTTGAGCGAAAAGATTTGACTCAGTATTATGTTTAGCACTCCGGACTTAGTGATAGGAAGAGTGCATTGTTATATTTATCCTATAGAGATGTGGGAGTTAAGAGTTATACCCCTAATGTTAGGGAAAGGAAATTTCGAGAATTCCGATCGTATGTATCCGAGGTTTATAGAATGTAATTACCACCAACCTATACTAAACAATAGTGAAATTGGTGAAACATTCTTTATTAAGCATAATTACAGGAGAAATTATAACTTTTCTGTCAATGGACGGAATAAAGGGGTATATACTATGGACGGAGGACCTAACGAATTTCGATAACCGACAATGCTAGGTAGTAGTGTATCGGGGGGGTTCCTTGTTTGGATTTCTCTTTGCGAGACATCCAACGCATGAAACTTAGCGTAAGGTTGGAAATAGGGAGACGTTTGGTCACTATTCCATGAGTTCGATACCCTGGTCGAAATGGGATCAAGTAATTATGTATGTAAGTTGGAAGTTGGATTTTGTTTTAGGGTCATTGGAGCCGGATTTTTGTGGTAGGAAAGCATTGAAAGTTATCCCCACGAGTTGAGGGGTGGAACGATGATAAGGAGAATTTAAGAATTTTGATTTCTAGGGTGATTGAGAGTACCCAAATGTCATAACCGCGTACAGAACACAAGGTGAATAAAGAGTTGGAATGATTTTTAGCATGGATTATCTGGAAAGAACTTTATATTATACAAAAGAGATGACCTGTAATTATTTTGATGAATAGAGCGTTAGTGATTTATTTTGGTTGTTGTACCTATTTGGGAAAATTGTTGTACTTATCTGAGGAAGGTTGAAAATTATTATTCCTCTTTTCTTGTCATGGAATTTGAATGCCCTATTCCTTCTATTCCGTTGAATTTAGTTAGTCCTACAGATGAGTAGCACGTTGTTCGCTCTCCCAGGGCGGTCGGAGTGTTGCAAAAATGTGGGCATCTTGGTTAACTACAGTTAAAATAGTCCGAGTCGAAGGGACGTGGTAATAGATGTGTGAAATATATGTTTGTGGGACTAGTATAACGAAGTGGAAGTGATAGAGTGGATTAAACGTCACATGAGGGGCGATAATCCATACTTAAGTGTGCAATTAGAATAGCAGGCCCTAACTTGATTGGAAGGCTGTGGGAAGCCATTCAAGAATTGGTATTCCTTGAATAGAGTAGAATTTAATTATTATGAAACACACTCGGAGCAGAGTTGTTATT
This sequence comes from Sambucus nigra, assembly GCA_949130495.1. Classification (NCBI taxonomy): domain Eukaryota; kingdom Viridiplantae; phylum Streptophyta; class Magnoliopsida; order Dipsacales; family Adoxaceae; genus Sambucus; species Sambucus nigra. Next base: position 1,663,822 of record CASBWL010000028.1, read on the forward strand.
AGTCAAGTGTGAGAGCGACTTGCGCATACAAAGAGTAATGATGTTAGTATAGTATAAGAGATCCAGAAGTGCGCTTCGTGGAGAGAAGAGCACGGGTCGGAACTTTCGGCATACTCCAAGGAAGGAAGGGGAGTATTACGTGTCACTTAATGTGAGACATTTCAAGGGAAAATCGATGTTTAGCGAGACGTAGTGAGTAGTCTCTACATGCACTGCCCATAGGTAAGGTTTGGTTGAAAGAGGAGAATCAACCAAAGAATTTTGTGTTTATCGAAAATTCCTGAAATTGGAAGAGGTTGGTAAAGTTGGTAAAGTTCTTGGATGGGTTGCCATCCTCAAAACAAGATCAAGGGTTTATACCGAACATGTGAATTAAGTCGCCGAGAAGGAAGTGATTGGTATTCCTTTGGGTTGGCTTACAATATTAACTAGTATGCCCCAGACTTCCTTTGAAAGGAAGGATCGCGCCAATGCATGGTCCGGCGCAGTATAAATTTCTGAATCAGGATGAGATTGGTGAATTCCACCTTTGATATGGGATTTCAGGAACCAGCGGAGATAAGATTTCGTTTCGAGTAGGATGTATCACCCTTAGCCAGGGAATAAGCTCATGGTGATTAAAGATTAGTGGAGCCACGTGAAGGAGATTTTGGAATCTTGGTACGATGATTTCAAGAATGCTCTGTAGAAGCACTCGTACATGTTTGTCGCGTACGAGGTACTTATTAAGGTTTTGTTATGGAAGAACCTCGACTATTCTCCTTCCGTATGTTTAGAGGTGAGTAGAAAATCAGAATTGTTGGATCGGCCGAGATAATCTTCGATAACTATGGTGGAATTCCACGACTGTTTTAGGCAGTCAAGAGTGGTCAAATGTTCGTATGATCTTCTCAGAATGGGAATTTTGTGTATGAATAAATCCGAATAGTTGTCATGTAGTGAGGTGCGGCCTCCTAATGATAGTGAGATAATG